>JAKSZP010017101.1:0-309000 GCA_022478985.1 Massospora cicadina
CTTTTGCTGTGGCCCAAGTAGTGACCATTTTGACATCATTGGCTACAATATGATGGAGTTATCTTTGGCGACATCTTTGGCCCTAAAGAGCTTTCCAGAGTCAGGTAGAATGGTTTGAACATTGGTGGAGTTAGAGCATTCTGCCTCTACTCCAACTGCTCTTTTCCCACCTCACCGTCACTGTTTTTTCTTAGATCAACGTTGACCCCAGGCTTTTTGTTGGACTGTCTGTAGCATTGGTTAGAAAAATGACCCTATTTCACAATTGTGGCATGTAATTGGCCTTTTTGCTGATTTTACTGAAATTTTTGGTTCATAGTTCGGAAATTTTCCCCCTGGTCGGACATAGTGTTGCTTTTTAGGCCCAAAAATCGGGATTCATGCTGATCCTTGGGCCGATTAAGGGTATTAAAAAGGCAAACAGCTTATCAAGTAATTGGTAAGCTCTTGGATTTACAAGCTTCCATTAAATGCACGTATCATGACATTGTGTAGTTCACGGAAGGGAATAACTGCATGTTCCATTGCAATCTTCTTTTGAACTTATCAATTGCATTGCACCAACGCAGAACTTGTGCCTCAAAGAAAAATCTGTCCGCAAATTCCTTAATAGTCTCATTCTGCTTGAATTCAATACCAAGAAGCTCTATTTTCGGTGCTCTAATTTTTAAGGCCCTCCAAACTGTTTGGTCACTGCAATTTTAACATCCATATAGGACCAATCGTACCCCAAATAGGGCATAGTGAGGTCACAGCTATGGGCGTCGAGTGAGTTAATAAGTGCCAATCCTTTTGCATGGTCTGATGCTCCCCTCATTGCTTTTTCAGATTGCTTGTGGAAAGATTGAACGTTCCCATACTTATCAAACTTTGAAAAATCAATGGTTTAAAGTCATTTTGCTCTGTTTTGGGAATAGGAGTTGTACTTCTTCTTGAACGTCTTGATGTATCATCGCTCATAATCAGCCCTCTTTACCGTTGGGGAGTATCTGGAGTCAGGATTGATGCCAGAACTCTAGGCATAGAATGGATGTTCAAAATATTAGTTTCTGCATCAGTATCAATTTCTAATGATTTTATTTTATGATATTGCTCTGGACTAATGGATTTTGATGCTTGAATTCGGCCCTTAGTTGTTTTTCCAAACTGTTCTTTGGACAGATAAGTGGAGCTTTTTCCTATTTTTTTTAAAGCTTGGTAAGCACTGGTAGCTTTTCTTTTTGAGGGATTTAAATTATTTTTCAAGGTTGTCATACTCCTCTTTGAATAAAGCTTAATTGGACGTTATGCTTTTATTATCTTTAGCCATACTGTCTACTCAGGAATGTGCAGTAGATAATTGCATTCTGAGTTCCCAATTCTCCTGACTAATCTCAGTATCTCTGGCCTGCAGTATCGACACCATAGTCCAAAGTTTTAAATTTTCCCTTTGATATGGGCATCCTCTTCATCCCTATTTGGGCGTCTGGCTTTGCTGCCAGGTCTTCAATGTTTTTGTTTACAATATCCAATTCAGCCCAAACGTAATTCTCAAAATAATCATGCTTCACATTAACTCCAGGTGCTTTCTTTACCCCAAAATATCATGTATGGTAAGTCGTTCTGACTGAGTAATAGGAAATTTAAACTATTTTTCCAGGTTTTGACAGCGGGTATTCATGTTTTGTACCCATTCATATGATAGCTCATGGTGAGCAAGAACTTCTGAGGCTATCTTTGAGACTCCTTAACTTAGAAGCTCCTTGAGGGTGTTTAATCTCCCATGAGCTTCATTGGAAAGTCCTGTATTATCCACGATTGCTTTTCAGACTTTAGCAAAACTGGAATTTAGTTTGTCCGTTAGAGAATTTGGGAAGATTGTTCCTCCCCTTGTACACGGTAGATTTCTGTGATTTCCAGATTTTGTCTAGCAAGGATCCGCTGGGTATGTTTAATTGAGGGTTAAACAGAGTTGACCAGAAATTCGTTAGTTGTTTGACTGTCTGTGAGATGTTAGATAAGAGATGCCATGGTTGCATCGTGGTACTTCATGTATATTTCCATCTTGAGCGCCAGATCCTTAAGGTAGTAGAACAGGCCAAAGGAGGGATCAATTTGTAAAGTACTATCCTAAATCCCTGATATAGGGTTTCCAGCATAGCTTTTACGCTTGCAGAAGTAAGATCAATCAGGTTTGTTGTATCTGCATGTTCTTCCTTACTGTGATAAGATCCTGGGAGTAGGAGGTACCTGCTACAGAGCCTTGGCGGCTGGTATTAAAGTAGTCTGAGATTTCCTTATCACTAATTTCCATTTTGTTGTCACTGTAAGTCCAGGGGAACGTCCCCTGTGTGTAGATCGGTCCCTATTACCGTTTCTGAGCAAAAAGGGGCAGAAGAGGGCGGCTATACCCCTTGTCACCCAAGGCGACCTCGCCCATGTGGTAGACGAGTGCTGGGTAATGGCCTTACCTCTTTGGACCCCTCCCACAGTACCTTCGCAACCTTGGCCGAACTCATTAGCCAGATTAAGGAAATCTGTGCCAAGATTGCCGAATTAAAGTTGATAAGACTGAAAATGATGTAAATCAAGCCCAACAATCAGAATCCGCATAGCCAAAAAGGGATGAAGATTAAATTATCTGCTGGGATCGCCAACAGTTTTGATTCACTCAGCAGTATGATTGTCAAAATTAACCCCCTCTCAAAATCATTGGGGATGATCCCTGAAGTACAACTCCCATCTGGCAAACCAGGAGTTGCAGCTGATGCAGCGCTTTTGACTGAACAAGCTGTCCAGCAACTGAGCACAGTCGGGTTGGGCATCCTGAACCCGTTCCCAACCAATTGGGACTGCCCCTATGTGAAGTGGCCCTGGGGGATTCCCATTGCTCATCAGGCCAGACGCCGTTGCGCCAACTGCCGGAAATGCAGTTGAGTCTTGGTTTGGGCGTTTGAGGTTGAACTGACAGTGAATCAGCCTGCCACTGAATCCTTTGATGTCAGTTCCTATTGAGCTTATCTGCCCATATTCCCAAATATTTCGCCAGCTAGGTTGAACTTGAGGGACCTGATCCCCGCTTGTTCCTGCATCAATTGACCACTATTTAATTAGTTGCATTGCAAAGAGAAAATTGTTGGTTGATTTTCTTTATTTTCCATTAAGAAACCTTTCCCAAAATTTTGTTTTTTATGTTGAAAAATAAACCACCCTCTCCACCGGCACTCACACACCCCTTTGGGTTAATAAAAGTATTTGTCTGGTATTTCATTATGTGCCTGAACAAGATTATGGCTCATTGGCAAATTTTGGTGAGACTCCTCTCTAGTTTCATATTCATCAAACCAGCAGCAGTGCCGTTGGCATTCTGGTTTGCCGTTCAGGTGCTCCAGCACCTAGGCTGGCAGACCAGTCTAATTCTATCTTGCTGTTTTTCTGAAAGTCACTTTCTTGTCTGGCTGAATCTGCCAGAAATTGGTTATCTGAACCCATTTCAGAGAGTGTCACCAATTTTGAGTGAGCACCAGTTGTAAAGTTTTAAGGATCGCTCACTTGATAATTAATATCCTGTATGATTAATTGTGACAAAGTTCTATTAATGATCCTTGATATTACCAGTGTTTTATGGTATTCTCACTGTCAAGAAACTCACTAGGTGTATTTGAATAGTCCCAGCTCTTCTGGTCAATTTTGAGCTTAATTTTCCCACTGTAATTGGGAATTTCTTCTAAGGCAGGTTTCAATACATGCTGTGGATTTGGCGCTTCCAGCTTGTCAACACTTCTCCAAAGAAAAGACTCTAAAAAAACCAGGAAAGAGATAAAATAAAATATCTTTTATTAAATGATATTTATTTGATGATTAGTCATTAAGCCAGGCGCCAGTATCTATACCTCTAGGGCATCTCCTGGCCACATTTGAGCACTAAATTTCAACAGACTATCTTCTACCTCAGTTTGGCCTTGACTGATATGAAAGAGACCTATTGCTAGGTTTAATGGTGGCAAAACACTCTCAAAATCAGGAGGATTTCAGGGACAAAATTGCAATAAAACATGCAAAATTGCCCTAGTTTCCTTGATTTTTGTTTAGTCATACTGCTGACAAAATACACCTTCTGTAAATTCTTGCATCAATTGAAGTAAATGATGTACCCTTAAATTGGGACATCGGCAGGCCTCTCTCTCAATAGCACTAGGTATTCCCTTTTTGGTGGTCCACGTGCAAGTGCTATTGTGCCGATTATGCTGATTGACATACAAATTTCGCCCTAGGGCGGAAAGCTGATTACATTAAGACATCTTTCAGTCCATGGGACTTTTAGACGTTATCTTTGGGTCAATTATGAACAATTTCTTATGTTAGATTCTAATATTGGTCCTGAGTGATTGAGACTAATTGCCAAGTTTTGGTGTGACAATTGGCCTGAAAGCTGCGTGCCTATTTGGCAAAGCTTACATTAATCTTTTTGGATTAAATTGATGTTAATAGAATCAGCCCAAGCCTTGTAGTTTCAATGATCCTTAAACTAGGAATTTGAGTACTAGCTTGAGCTTTGGAAGGATAATTGTCCTGATTTGTTGGTCGTCAAAGGGTTTATTACCAGGTCAACCACCAGAATCTGACAGGTAGTGTCTGACGTAATAGGGAATTTGCAGGAGCAGGTTACGATTAAGCCATTGATAGGTCCTTGCGCTGCGCCTGTGTTAATTGTTAAAAAGAAGGAATCAACTAACCAAGTATTGATCAACTATTGGAAACTTAATAGCGTTTTAAAAAAAAATCATATACGCTAACTCATAATGAAGCCTTAGATCGTCTGGAAAGTGCTCACTATTTTTCAGCTATGAACCTGACCTTGGGTACTAGCAGATTAAGTTGCTCATGGCGGACTGAAAAAATGTGCTATGATCACCACAAAAGGGTTATTCCAGCCCACTCTTATGCCGCAAGGTCTAAGTAACGCCCCAGCTACATTTCAAAGGATGACAGACACTACCCTAACTGATAAATTAGCATTTGTCCTTGTCTGCCTTGATGACATTAACATTTTCTCAAAACATTTTTTGAGAACCTTGATTACTTAGATGAAGTATTACGCTGGCTCATGGAGGCTAACATTAAAATCAAACCTTGCAAATGTCACTTTTTCCAAGAGCAATTAGAATATCTTGGGTCGTGGTAGATGCCAGCTTTATATAACTGCAACCAGCCAAGTTAGAAGCCATAAGGAAGATGGCCTGACTCTTTAACAAATGAGATATCCAAGTCTTTTTTGGGCATGGTTGGGTACTATATAATTTATTTTAAATTTTAGCTATATCAGGCCACCACTCTTTGAGCTTTTGAAGAAGGAAGCCACTTTTTAATAGCAAAATGATTTCAGAGTGCTTTTCATACTCTGAAAATGGTGCTTATCTGCGATCCAGTGCTATAGTATCCAATCTTTGAGAAAGAATTTATTATGCAAATGGTGGCTTCTCTTTCTGCTGTGGGGGTGGTTATATCGCAGCAGGATGATGATGGTGTGGAGCATCCTGTCGCTTATTGCATCCAAAATTTAAACTGACATGGGTGGAATTATATGGTGACTAACAGGAGTGCTTAGCGGTAATTACGCATACAAACAGTTTCAGGTATATCTCCACAGAGTAAAGTACAAAGTTGTGACTCATCACTCTTTGTTACGCTGGTTACAAAAAATCTTTGGGAGCCTGAGGGCCGCCATGAACGGTGGGCGCTCAAGCTTCAAGCATATAATCTTGAAATAATTCAATGGCCAGGCGCTAAACAACAAAATGCTGACTGTCTATTGCAACTACTGACCGTTGATATCATAGCAGTCTAGCTGACATATTGTATGAGAAAATGATTGGTAGTAAATACACTTATGAGTCACCTCAAATCATTCAGGAGATGGATGGGATGAGGCTGGATACCTTCTTGAGGGACGGTGAGTTGTTTAAAAAGGTTAGTAAGGTCACTGTGAGTTTTCTAGAGCCCTCTACCCGACAGGGCACTGTCTTTAATGTACACAAGCCGGTTGGGCATGGAGGACTACAGAGAACGTTGGAATTTCTGAAGCTTTAATACTAATGGTAAAGTATGCAATTTGACATACTGGAAACGACACCTGTTGTTATCAATGCCAATTGGAGAAGCCTTTCCGCAAAACAGAATACTTATCATCTGGTTAAACCCCATTTTGTTTGGCATACAGTATCCATCAACATTATGGGGCCCTTACTAACTGGTGCAAATTTCTCCAAGTACATTCTGGTAGCGATGTATTACTTGACATGGTGGATAGAAGCATGAGAAATCAGAGATCTGAGGCCATAGCCACTACTAAGTTTATAATGGAGTGTGTCATTTAATGGCATGAATTCCTGAAGTTCGTATTCACAGACAACAGAACTTACTTCATCTCCCATGTCCTTCCTAAGCTGAAGGAATTGATGGCGATCTTCGGGTGATAACTACTTCATACCATCTGGAATCCAGCAGGAATGTCAAATGGGTTAATGAACCTTTAGTAATCATTCTTCAAATGCTTGTGAGGGATCGTCCATCTGACTGGAGAATCCTTCTCTCCACTACAGTTTTTGCATATATCATCAGCCATCACTCAGTGACAGGAAAGAGTCTGTTTCAGCTACTCTATGGCAGACACAAAGCTCTAACTCCACTACTTTACTCTTGTTTAGAGTTTACAGATGGAAGTTACACCTAAAGCTATCTGATGAATATGACGTGTAAGCTTATTAATCTTCAGACTGAAGAATTTTGACCAGCTTGGCCAGAAATATTATTGAGTATGATTCCAATCAATGTTGTCATAAAGGACTGCCACAGTTCACAGTAGGATAACATGTCTTGTTTTATGAAAAGTATTGATTTAGGTGGCGAATAAGCTATCTAGAATTTAGATTGGACCCTTCAAGATAATATAAAATCCCAAGAACTGATGCCTACACAATCAATGACCCAAAGACAGTCATATTATCAAATGAGTGCACGGTAAGTTCCTCTGAACATACAAATAATAAGCGAATCACCTGAGAGGCCCCATACACCATCTGCGGAATAAAGAAGGTTCCACCATCAAATATAGATGAGTCTTCACAAGATTGGTTAGCAGAGGATGAGATGTAGCCGACGTATCAGAGAAATACCATCTGATTAAGAGGGGAAAATGCAGGAAAAACCAGATGGTTTCCATCACTATGCTAAATGCTAGTATTCAATAAGTTTTGATATTGATAGGTGAGCAATTGCAGAGGAATCTACTGGATCTGGCTGCCTTGAGAAGAAAATTGGTTACAATTGGTATAATATGATTACTGGAAACTAGAAGCCAAGGATAATGAAGAGCAGTTCATATTACCAAGTTACTGATGGTTGCTGGAGGATCAAATGCCAAAGATTAAAAATTGGAAATGTAGCTATATGAAAATGTTCCACCAAGTGTTTCACCACGCGATTAGTGAGTGATATTACCTGCTTGGTTGAGTTTTAGGAGCGACCGCAGCAAGAGTAATAATAGTAGCAATAGAGAATGGAAAGATGATTGCTATAGTTGGTAACTGCAGTGGGCTTTGTAGCATGAAGTTGATATCTGGTGTATACTCCTTTGTTTTTGGCAGTGCAAAGCTGCTTTTGTAATAAAAATTGTGTTCCTGGAAGCACTTTGCTTCTACTTCAATCATTTTACTATCTTTGTTTGAGGAATGACGATCTTCATATTGTCTTTAGTTGTATCAGTGGGCTTAACCTCTATGCAACAATCCGCTGGATCTTATCTGCTTAACTGGAAGATTGACAATATTCTTTGTATCTTTTGAGACAATTGATGGATCAAAAGAATTTCAGGCTGTTTTTTTTATTAATTGACATCATCCTCATATGAAGGTCAATTTTTGTATAAACTGACGCAAACTCAATTTTTCTTACATTAGTTCCAGACTTACAAAGCCTCTTGTCAAATTGGATTAGAAAAAAATCCCAATTTAAACCAATGCATCAATAGTAAGTTCATCCTGGTAAAAGAACTATAACCATATTTTCTTAATTATACGATAATAGCACTAATGGAGTTAGCAATAAAAAGAAATCTCGCCAAGTTGAGTGATTAATAGACAGAAAAGCACAGGAGGTGCTTGAAACCACATTTCCTACTCACCACACTTGAGCTGAAGTCAATATATTCTAACCTAACAAATTTGAAAGTACACAGTATTTTCAAAACATGAAGCAAAAGTTCCTCACCATGAGAATGTAAAAAGTCTGAGTAAGTTGTGGACTACTCAACACTATTACCTCAAGGCCCTACAGCTTTGGATGACTGGAGCCTTAGATATAGCCACCACAATTAAATTCTCTTTTTGTTTGATTGAAACAACCCCCACAAATCTGATGTATATGACCTTGACCATAAAATCAACAAAAACCCTAAATTCCATTAAGATCTCATTAATTGAAGTCAAAGCCGCTTATAAGATGTATTCAGCACATCAGAGCCTGTTGGCGCTACAGTTCCTTGGACTGGCACCAGGGTTCGTGGTGGCTCGAAGCTGGAAAATTGGAAAAGAGCACCAAAGAAGAAACGGGAAAATATGGGTTATTTTACCAAATATTTTATTAAATTAAAATGCTTCAATATTTATAGGGTGCATCAGGACTCAGTGCCTTCGGGATTTTTGGAGCCTCATCTGATCAGGATCTTTACTAACCTTCCAGAATGGCCTCCTCGAGGGCGTCCTCAATGGATATTGTCGCTCACCTGACTGAGAAGGTGGAAAGCCCGCTCCACGTGACTCAGGACTAGGTGAGGATGATCCTGAAAAAATTTTCCTTGGCTGGGTTCAATGACTGATTCAGCACAGCCAGATTTGGAAGATGGGAATTTAAGACAATTTTTATCTCAAATCCCAACAAGGCCCCCTTCAAGATCCTGTTGGAGGGGTGAGTACAGCCGGAGGAACTGACCATGCACTTGGTTTACAACAGTCCCTTGATTGATGTCAGCAATGGATACTCAGACTTCACCTTGTGTATAACTTTGTAGGGTCCAGACTACAGTACGTTGAGCTTGTTCTATTGGCCTCCAGGTCAATGATGATAAAAGAGAATGAGGTCACCTAGTTGAAATTCTGGTAAGGAGGGCATGGATTTGATCGGGATGTCTCTCTTCCAGTGGTGATAACAATGCCTTGAGTGGCTTGGGCTTGGAGCCAGACAATTTCATCGGTAAGGGCCCTCATATTTAAACCAGCATTATCAGGAGTGGAGGCTTCGAACAGGGGCTGGATGCTACTGGGTAGTCGTGGGGCCCGCCCATACAGGGCTTTGAATGGGGACATTTTGATAACACGGTGGTAGCTTACCCAGTATGCAAGCAGGGCGCTAGCAAATAATGGTTCCAGCAGGCAGGATCTGAGGCAGCTAACTTCCGCAGGATGGAGAAAAGAGTTCCATTAGCCCGTTCTACCACCCCATTAGTAGAAGGGTGGTAGGGAGCAGCGAAACTCTGGGTGGTTCCAAATAGCGAAGTTAATTATTGTACTACCTGAAAGGTGAAGTTCAAACCGTTGTTTAATAGCAAGGTCTGGGGGCACCCATGCTGGGTGAAAATGGAGCGAACAAGGAACAAGGCGGTAGCCTTAGCCGTTGCCACAGGGACTGAGATCGCCTCAACCCACTTAGTCAGATGGTCTATGGCAAGAATAATATACTTGTGACCATGTAGACCAGTGGGGAGGGGACCCACCACGTCAATACTAATGATATTGAAAGGCTTGGTTGGTGCAATGACGGAGTGCTGATATTGAGGGTCAGCTCGGTCTTGGGATCAGCAGGTCATACAGGCTTCCAGAACCTCTTGGATGGTTTTGACCATTTAGTCCCAATAGCAGCGAGACTTCAGCCACCCATGGGTCTTCTTGACCGCACCATGCCCAACAGTAGCATGGCCTTACAGGATGACGTCAGTATGAGAGGAGGGTCAGATGTAGGGAAGCCACTTCTTGTTGACTCTCTTGTAGAGTAACCCATCCTTGATCTGGGTGCCTTGAGTCATCCGGCAGAGTTTAGCTTGGACCTGGGGGGATTCCAGCTCCCAACGTTCAGTCTGTCCTAGCAAGTCATAGAGCCGATCCTCCTCTGGGGTCAGGACTGCTAATACTGGCATCCTGAAGAGTCCGTCAGCATTTTGGTGAATAGCACTGGTGCGATGGATGATGGTGAAGTCGTAGCTTTGTATTTATAGGGCCCACCTGGACAACCATCCATCTGGGTCTTTCATTTGTTACAGCCATCGAAGGGAAGGATGGTCAGTAATAATAGTAAAATGGGTACCATAGAGGTAGGGCTGAAAATTCTTGATGGCTAAAAGAACTGGTAAACATTCCCTCTTGGTGACGCTGTAGTTTCTCTCAGCCTTGCTTAGGGTTTTTCTGAAATAAGCTATGGGATGATCAACCTGGTTCTCATTGTGCTGAGCCAGGATAGCCCCCACAGCGACGTCACTAGCGTCTGTGAACAGCAAGAAAGGCTTGTCAAAATGGGGATGAACGAGAACAGGTTTAGTACATAAAGCCATACATAGAGCATTAAAGGCCTGTTTCTGCTTAGGTCACCATTCAAATGATACATTTTTTGTAGAAGGTAGAACAACGGCTCGGCAAGGTCAGCAAACTATGGGATGAACTGACAGTAATAGCCCACCATACCTAAGAAGACTTGAATATCTCGTAGGCTTTGGGGGTGCAACATCTTTTTTATGGCATCGACCTTATTGGGGATAGGTTGAGTGCCATGCTTGGAGACCTTATTGCTTAGAAACTCTAGCTCAGGCTGGAAAAAGGAGCACTTCAAGAGCTTGAGCTTGATGGAGGCCTTCTGGAGACACTTAAAGACTTCCTTAAGGTGGTTGACATGTCCATATAAAGTTCGCAAAAAATGGTAATGTCATCTAGGTAGACCAGGACATAGGAGAGCTTCAGGTCCCCAAGGATCCCATCCATGGCGCGCTGGAATGTGGCTGGGGTGTCACAGAGGCCCTGGGGCATCCAGGTAGGCTCAAACAGCCCTTCGTGGGCAATTAGAGCACACTTGGCTTGGTCTTCGGGAGTGAGCTCAACCTGCCAATACCTGCTGGTGAGGTCCATGGCTGAGAAGTACTGGGAACCTGCAAGCAGTTGGAGAGAGTCATCGATACGGGGTTGAGGATAGCAGTCCTTCTTGGTGATGGAGTTGAGGTATTGATAATCAATCACTACCTGGTGCTTGTCATCCTTCTTTCAGACCAGCAAAAGGGGGGAGGACCAAGGGCTACATGAGGGGACCAAGAGCCCCGCGTCGAGCAGCTGTTTGAGTTCTACCATGACCTGGGCCTCTTCAACCTTGCTCTTGCTGTAAGGCTGGGACCAAAATGGGGGGCATCCCCAGTTTCTACATGATAAGGACTCCTTTCATTCTTCCAAAGTCATAGGTCAAAGTGGAGAATAGATTCGAGTATTCCTCCAGGAGCTCCTGAACCTTAAGTCGCTGTTCATCAGAGAGGTCCTTTCCTATGTTAGCGTCAACCAAATTAACTAAGGGTGGTGACTCCAAGCCAAGGTCCCTCAAATCCCCAAAGCTTCAGATGTCAGCAACATCCCCCATCAGTAACAGGTGAATGTAAGCGGCAGTTGGTTAAGTCCTATAACTTTTGGTTTATCTTTCAGGTTGGCTAGCAACACTGATATCAATCTGGCATACGCTGGATCAAGGATTCTGGGGCAGGTCAGCACTTCCTTGGAAGATGGATTATCCAGACCTCAGACCTCCAGTAAATACCCCAAGGGGTTGTTGATGTGGACCCAGGTGTCAACAACGACATGGGATTTTAGGGGCACGGTATTCACCTGGGGCAAGTAAACTGGCATCCCCTCCAATCCATCCACGGCAAGAGGGGGCAGCTGGACTCAAGAGCCCGGATGTGATACTTGAGCTGACCAATTTATCCTTCAGTCTCCAATAGGCAGGCTCAGGCCTTGACATCAGCCCTAGAGTCATGGGCAGTTTGAAAAACCAGAGGGACTCGAAGTCCTAGAAGGGAGAGAAAACCACCATCATAGTGAATAACAGCCAAATAGTCTCAAAGAAACTGGGTCCCAAGGAGTAGATTGTAGCTAGTGTTGTCCAAAGCGGTGGCGGTTGTATCCAAAGCGAGCTTCCCAAACCAAATTGGTAGAGAGGAATAGGCCCCTATGGATTGGGTGCACTGAGGGCCAGCTGTGCCATACTCCATGTAGTGCAGCATGTTGGGAGCGACCTTGATGCGATTCATCAGCTTGGAAGAGATAACGTTCATGGGGGAGCCACTGTCAACTATGGCGTAAACTGGAATCTTGTGGACCCGGACATCAACTCAGGTGACCAAACTTCCAAACTGAGGCGGCAACGTAAGGAACATAGGAGAATTATCAGAAGAAGAGTAAACATTATCAGTGTCTTTATTGTCATTAGATACCGCAGCTACTTCTTTGGGCTTAACAGCTTCTGGTTTGTGTGTAGAGGTTACTTGAGGCTGGACAGGGGTGTCAGCATGGAGCGCCTCGTCCTTCATGCTGACTGCCCTTTTCCTGCCTCCTCAGCTAGACGTTTCAAACAAGTTTTGGCGCTATGCCTAAAGCCATTGCAATAGGTGCACCGCGGATGGGGGTTTTTCTGGTTCTCGACTACATGGACCCTAGGGCGGTTAGAGGGGCCAGCGGATGCAGCCTTAGAGTTCAGGATCGTGGCAGGGATCTCATTGAGGGCCTCCTTAATCTCCCTGATACAAGTAAACCCATTCTTTTGCCCGATCATGTGCATCTGGACCTCAGGATAGGACCCCAGGGAAGAGATGGCGGCGGTGATGGCGTCGTCCAGAGTGATACAGTTTGTCATAACCAAGGGTTGTGCCTGAGCATAGAACCGGTTGTCAAACTCCATAGGGTTTTCTCCTTTGTTAAGTCAAATGCCCATGAACGCTTGCTTCTGGTTGGCCAAAATTTAGTTACTGCTGAACTCTTGGATCAGGGCGGTGCGGACCTGTTCCCAGGTGTTACACTCCTTCAGATGGGGAGTCATATAATCCTGGGCGGTGCTGTCTAGGCAGAAGTGGATGTGCTTCACCTTTTGTCAGTCGGTGGCCTGCTCCATTGAACTCTCATAGACATACAAGAAGGAGGCGATACTCTCCCATCCAGGGGTGAACTTTTCCTTGAAGCTAGGTTTAAAGTTAGCGACAATAGGAGTAGAAAGGGTGTTAACACCTGGGATAGGCGTCAGCTCCGGATCTCCATTTCTAGTACCTCGAGGAGCCCGCTGATCTAACCGCCTCTGCAAGCCTTCTAAGTCTTCTTGGATATACCCAGTTTTGACTGAGGGTGGAGGCGGACGCCCTGCTGGCAACCTGCTCCTTTAAGGATTGAATTTCGGCGCTCTGTAGTTGGAGCTGGTTTTTGATGGTGGCTAACTGGGTTTCAAACCCACAACACATTGTCTCGAGCTAGGAGATGTGAGCGTCAGTGAGCCTCATGAAAGCGCTGAGGTTATCCATCTCATCTGACAGTGCTTCGATGGAGACCCTGGGGTTGAGGGGAACACTGTCCGCTCGGAGCTTGCATCCCAATGCCACCTTTTGGATCTGGTCCCGCAGGGCAGCCAGGGCAGTTATTATATCCCTTCGCCAGGGGTCTTTGGGTTTGCCCAAGGTTGGGGGGCTGGAAGGCCCTTGAGGCCCACGCGGTCCCTCAGGTCCTGCTGGCCCTTGACGTCCTTTGGGACCTTCTGGCCCCCTAGGCCCTTCTGGCCCGGCAGTTGCAGGGGAGTAGTCACAAGAGGCCAGCATTCGGTAGTGCTGCTGTAGGGATTGTAGCAATCTTTCTGCATGTTGTAAATGCTGGGTCCACGTCACTTCAAACCGCTGGGCGTATTGGCGAAACTGCTCCCTGAGGTAGCTGAAGATGCCGCTGTCTAATACCACCAGTTGATCGCGGATCTCATTGATTAGTCATTAGTTATAAAAAGTATAGCTTCGCGATTGTCATGCACAAAGGAGGAGGCAGCATCATAGAAGTTGATAATATATGAATGTAAATTTTGGGTGAGCCCTAGGTGCTGAGAGACCTTCTGATGGTGTAATCCTACTAACTGGAGGAGGTGACGAATTGTGGGATGGACGAAATTACAAAGGTAGCGATCAGGCCCCAAGGTAAGCTCCCCACCATTAATATGGCCAAGGAGTAGAGGTCCCACATTGTGGATGGCACGGCGGAGGCGCGGGAGCAGCTGGAGTGGGCACCCTAAGTGTAGACGCTGAGGACTAGTTGTTGGACAACATCGTGGGTGTGTTCAAACTGAAGTTGATATTGGCTCCCATCTAGGGAGGGCAGCGAGAGCTGGAAGGCGGCGCGGAACTCTAGCCTTTCTGGCTGTGAGGGCGGCATTGCATATTGCAAAGTACAAACCCATCGAGTAATGCTCCTTGATTGACCAGTCATTTGATCATCAGGGCTGCTGTTGGTTTTCATTTTTGTGATTGAAGTTTTCACTTAGGTCAGCTCAGAGCCCCCTGTAGTGAGCACCACTTTTGTTGGCGCTACAGTTCCTTGGACTGGCGCCAGGGTTCATGGTGGCTCAAATCTGGAAAATTGGAAAAGAGCACCGAAGAGGAAACGGGAAAATATGGGGTAGTTTTCTAAATATTTTATTAAATTAAAATGCTTCGATATTTATAGGGTGCATCAGGACTTTGTGCCTTTGGGATCTTTGGAGCCTCATCTGATCAGGATCTTTACTAACCTTCCAGAATGGCCTCCTCGAGGGCGTCCTCTATGGATATCATCGCTCACCTGACTGAGAAGGTGGAAAGCCCGCTCCATGTGACTCAGGACTAGGTGAGGATGATCCTGAAAAAGTTTTCCTTGGCTGGGTTAGATGACCAATTTGGCATGGCCAGACTTGGAAGACAGGAATTCAAGATGATTTTTATCATGAATCCCAACAGAGCCCTCAGCAACGTCGCCCTGTTAAAAAGGCTTTTTAGATTGCTTAGAGCTACAAATATAAGCTAAAACTGTCATGGAGCGTGTTGTTCAGAAATAGGAATGGACTTGAACTCAGAATGAGTTACCACCAAAACACTAGCCAGGATACTCTGGTACAGCCATCATTATGTGGGATAAAAAAGAGGGCAACTGCAAGCACCAGCCAGAAATTTCCTAAACTGGAAATAATAGCTATAAATGTCTTCGGATTTCTTCAACTCACAAATATTAAGGTTTTTTAAGAATTTAAACTAAAAACGGGAAATGGAAGTAAATGGAGCGAAAATGATACCTGTTTGAGACTACAGACCTATATGCTTGCTGAATGAGGAACTGGGGTAAGTGCACTACTTCCATGGTTATTTCAAAATTTGGTCACAGAGTAACAACATTCTAAATAATTGCCAATAAGGACTCAGAACATACCTGCTTAGTTGGATTAGTACCAAATTTGCTAGAAAGGATATTCATTCTGCCATAATTGCGCTTGGCGTGCAAGTGATAACTCCTCCAGTGGACAGCATGTTGCTCCAAAGGCCAGTTCCATTGAGTAGGGAAGGGGTTTGTCGCGCTCTTACCTGTTGAGAATGGATCAAATGTAATACCAATACCAATAGCAGTGAAGAGTGGATGGGGATTATTGAGTCCAAAAATGCCTTGATTGATTTACTTTTACCAGAAACTAATTTTTTTTCTGGCGGAACTCAAAATAGTGGAGGGCACCTCTTGGAAAAAAGCTGTTCATCGTCTGCTGATGATGGCTAATAACCACCACCAATTCCTGACACGCCTACTGAATTTTACTCACCAACTATTGGGTGGTGAAAAGAGAAGTAAGAGGCGAGTTTCTGGGAGATATGCCATTACCCACCTCTCATTTACCAAATGGGCTAAATCTCTCAGAATGATATGAGGGATAATTACCAACTTCTTCTTGATTTAAAAGTGGGAGTTTCTCTCGATCTAGCTGCAAGGGTGTTCTTCAAGGCTTACATTACCCTTCCCATTGTTGAACTGGAGGAGCACCCCCACTGGGAACTTGGTCAAGCGCGACATTCTTGTTAAATATGAGTAGCTTTATTGCCACAATGGCGGCAACCTTCAGAGGAATCCTAGGAGCCTCCAGATGGGCGATGCGGAAGGCTTACATCAATTCATGGCAATTAGCACAATTTTGGGCACTCACCCAGCTTTTTTCATAGTAAGGAAATCCCATCCAGGTCACAAAGTATTGGACTTAGAAATGGGATTTTTACGACCAATAATGGCATCCACCTCCACTTCTTCTGAGCTCTTGATCACCACTGATTCAGGGCTCGCAGGTGCCTTCCCCTTTAACAGGGACAACTAGGAATCATGGAAGAATGGGTCTGTTTCCAATGTGCAGTAAGGACTAACTAAAAGACCCTACTAACTGGACCTCCCCATTAATGAGGACTAAAAAATTCTGCTCATTAACTTCTATGAGGGGACCTTCAAAAGCAGGTGTCAGGTATCTAGAATTACTTGCAACCCCACCATAATCTCATAAACAAATGTCTCTTTGCAATTAAAAAACCGCTTGTAATTGCTTATCCCCTTTGCCAGATGCTCATGAATCAGAGACTGTGTAATATGGATCCTCTGAAACTTCTCTTAAGCAGCAGGTACTTTGGGGAGAGGATAAAGATTGTAAGGGAATGAGGAGTTATACCCATGGTAGCTTTGTAAAGGGAGAACCCTAGCAAAAAATGTGTGGCGTTGTTATATAAAAATTGCGCCATGGCAAGATTGGCAGCCCAGGTATCCTATGTGCTGAAGGCATAGCAGCGGAGGTACTGGTTGAGAATCTGGTTACCCACTCCATCTTCCATTTGACTGGGATGATATGCCATGAACTGACACGGTTAGAGCTTTGAGATATCCAAAATGACAGTACAAAGCTAAGGCATAAAAGTGGCTCTGATCATTAACTACCTCCTGAGGTATGCTGAACATTAAGAAAACATAGTGGACAAAAAGCTGGGCAATCTCCTCATAAGTAGTGGCGGATATAGAAGTTATAAAAAGTAAAATTTCATAAAGCGGTCCATTACCACCATTATCACATCAAACCCATTGGAAAGGGGAAGATCATCAATAATGTAGACAGATATCAAGGTTCACGGACCATGAGCATACTGCAGGGGATGAAGGAGACCATTCCATCCTATTTGATCTGAATTAGTGAATGCACAGGTCATGAAATTGGTGATCCACACAGGCAAATCCCTGGAGATTACCAGCCAATTGAACGTTCTTTTATCAGATCAAGGCACTTTTTGTACCTGGGGTGACTCACCACAGAGGGGTCATGGTAATAGGAGATTACTTCATCCTACATTTGGGGAAGCACCTAAACCTGGCCATAGAACATAAGCTGGCCCTCCACAATCAAGTAAGGAGTATGTTTGTGGCTTGGTGAACCCAAATGGTTGAGAAGCTCCAGGCACTTCTAGCAGGCAGTCTTACCTGCCAGAACCCAAAATAAAAATGGCTCATCTGGCACATAGTCAGCCCTAGAAATTGCAGGAGGAGCAATGGCGAGAATATGAGTGTGAGAAGTTCCCGTTGTCAACTCCAGCATTTCTTCCTACGTCAGACTCAGGGAAGGTTTAAAGCTCAGTAAATCAGAGAAAATGTTTAACGCCCCCTTTTAGAATTTATATGTAGTTTAAGCTGCACAGGTCCTGAAACATATGAGCCTGATGTGCTCCAATTTCTGTGGCTTATGAAAGTAACTGAGAGCCTGGCGGTCCATCCATACCACCACTATATGGCGCGCCCCTTGCAGAAGGTACTGCCAATGGGTAGAGAAGATGACACCTGTAAGTCTTGAGACCCAACCTCTTGGGTTATATTGAGAAAAGTTCCCTTTTAGGAAGAAGGGACCTAATGGCCCTGTGGAGCCTTTGGCTCAATTGGGGGACTTGGGCCATGTAGTGGATGAACCTTGGGTCACTGCATTGGCACCAAAAGACCCCACCATAGTTCCCCATTTGGCTGCTTCTGAGTTGATTGGGAAGATAAAAGAGGTCTGCAAGGAGGTAATTCAGGCCAAGGGCCTTCCACAGCAGCTTTCACCCCTTTGAGCCCCACTCCACCATCCTTTATGTATTTAGGTTATAAGAAAATAAGCCCCAAAATTCAAAAAAGGGCTCCCAAGTCAGGAAATTGGGTTTGGAAACCGGAATCTAAAATTCCGGGTCTGGGAAAGCCAATCCAAGTTGGAAATTTGCTTCCAGGAAAATTAAAAAAATCTTTTAAAATTTTATCAAAATTAACCCTGGTGGAATCCAATTTGGCTGCACCTTCCATCCGGGTTAATCCGCTTATGTTTGGATTGGTGAGGGTCCCTCCCTGGCAGATCCAACGCTTACGTTGCCAAAGCTTTGGTGACCTGTGCATAAGCGGATAATGAGGCCCTGAACCCCAACGGAGTACCCTCGAGTACATCAGCCATTCCTGCCAAAGAAAACGTATTCCAAGGCCCCTTTTATCCTCTTCCCATATATAAGACAACTATCTCTGTAAAGAAAAGTTGTCAGTCCTTTTTTTACCCTAAATTAAATAAAGCTTTTTTACCCAAAAACCTCTCTGCAAGCTCCGCCGCTTGTTCACGATACTTTTGATTAACCCAGCAAAGTACACAGCTTTCTGCGTCCTAGGGCTGATGGTCATGGAATGGGCTCTCAAAGTCATCAATCCGGTGACCTAAAGAGTGGAGATTGCAATCTAAGAACTCATCACCAGCCTTTGACGCCTATCCGCCACTCTGGGAGAGTCATTGGATCCCCCAAACTCTTCTCAACCTGGTTTCTATTCAGCACCTGGCGGACCCACTTCGGGATCGCCTCATACTCCATGGACTAGTCGGAGAAAATGGCCCAACTTGCATTGTCTATTCTATAGTAATTTGGCGCAATTTGGCAAAAGTGAGGCCATGTTCACTAATTGCAATTCTCCGCGTGGAGGTGGGGATGTGCTGTTCACACAATCATGAGGTGGAAACCAGGCGCCAAACAATCCAGGCCATTTTGCCAAGGGTCAATATGACCCAAATTTAATAACAAAATCGATCCGCCACACTGGCGACACCCCCAACCTTCATACCCAATCTGAGGACTCCCAAGGGGTGAAAGATGATAACCAAGGCCTCCCGGGGGTCAGATCAATTTGATTCGATTTGATTCACAAACCCAATTATCATTTTTTAAATTTTAAAAAATAAATATGATTCCCAAAATTTTTAAAATGGTGAAACAGTCCAAAATGGGTGGAATGATAACTCCAAAGGTCAACAACTGCAAAGCCAAGAGGATTTTGCATCCTCTTTGCCTCCTCCACCCTGGGGGATGCCCCAGCAAGACCCGCAGTTGCCCCCATTGCAGCCATTTGGTTTGTTATGGGGGCCTTTGGTATGTTTATTAACATTTATTTCCCTCACCAGAACAATATGGGATCCACACTGCGTTTACTCAGAACTGCTATGCCCTTGGCATTCTGGGCTTTCCACTGGGTTGTTGCACACCCAAGTTGGAAGCCCAGTCTTACTCTAATCAGCAGATTCCATGACATAATGGACCGACCTATAACTTCAGCACTTTCCGCCCTCCTCCTCGAATTAGGTGAAGCAGTTGCATTCTTAATCACCATGAAATTGCACTCCCTGTGTAAACTAATCTTTTCTTGCTTGTCACTCATTTCTTTCTGCAAGTCCTGAAAATACTTTTTGTCCACCAAGAACAATTTCACTTAACACCAGCCAACCAGGAAGCACCTTTGGCAAGTGTAGTAACAATGGGAATCCCTCAAGTCCCATCACCTGAAGTAGCTGAACAGGTGCTAGATGCTCTATCTGAGCTTCATGTACGCTTCGCTGCCAAGGGACCCCAAACTCCTACTACAACGGATGAACAGAGAAGTGTGGCCTTATTTAATGCTCTTGATGGTGAACCCACCGTTGGGTTAGAGGAGTATTACAGGCATTGTACAAATTAGGGAATTACACCCCTCTATTAAGTATAGTATACAATGTAGTCCAGGCACCAGAAATTTAGGGCATCCCATCTTTACAGTATCTTTACCCTCCATTAGAAGGTCCCTGACTTGCCATCCCTGGTTGAGGCTTTCACAGCATTAGTACCCTCAGCTGGAATTCCTACAGACATTGCAGTAGCAGCTTTCCGAGCTGCCTTGGACACCTCATCAGGTAGCAATGTTGCATGGGACCCCTCCCAGTATCCATGGAGGTTGCATTTACTTTGGCATACTCAGTAGGGGAAAAACCCCTTCATACAAGTATGGCCTCAGTGGCAGCAATGACATCTCA
Source organism: Massospora cicadina (assembly GCA_022478985.1). Taxonomy (NCBI): domain Eukaryota; kingdom Fungi; phylum Entomophthoromycota; class Entomophthoromycetes; order Entomophthorales; family Entomophthoraceae; genus Massospora; species Massospora cicadina. The sequence continues at coordinate 20,407 of JAKSZP010017101.1, forward strand.
GCCATCAGTGAATATTATCCCAGCTAGCTCAGTCCAGACCAAACCACCTGCTTCCACCTCGCGGGAAATAAGGGAACAAGGAAACGCTCTCCTGGGGTTGCAGTGGTAGCTAACTACCCACAGGTTACTCTGAAGAGTCACCTGCCTCCAGTTAAGAATCCCTTTTCCTTCCCTGAAGATGAGAAGTGAAGCTTGACATTGGATCCAAGTAATCCAGTCTTGACGCCCACCCAAATGGCTCAAGTGAAAGCCATATTGCACCTAATAAGAGAGAAGATGCATTTACCAATGAGCTTAGCTATCCTTCCACTAAGGCAGTCTCCCCCATCATAGTGACCATGAGAGTCTCTCCCTATCAACAGTGTTGTGCAATGACATAATGGTAGACCAGATCTATACAATCCTGCACAGGGACCAGAAGAACCTCTCAGAGGGAGCTGATGGGAAGCAGAATAGCTTATCAAAAACCAAAGAACCACTGCTCATTATGAGACCCACCTCACCTTCTACTTCCTTCACTCTTTCCATGGCTATTAAAGAAGACAAAGCTTATTCCTGTTTCCTGTTACTTTCAGAGTAGGAGCACGGAGGGTCACAGTACTTGCTCTTCTGGATACAGGAGTGCGGGCAATCTTATGGATTTAAATGTGGCACACTCTTTGGACCTGGATATGGTGCCTGCTCCTCCTATACTAGGGGCTGCATCTACGCCTATGACTTGTCAAACTTTTCAACGCCCAGTACAGTTCTTTATCCATAATTTTGGCTTCTGCGATCATTTTTCAGCGGTACCAGATTTGCTATACCCGGTTATCATGGGGATAGGATGGTGGCGACGTCAACAGATGAACATCAATCTGGAACTTAACTCCTTGTCCTTTGTTGATAAGAGATGTAGTGGGGAATTCCCACTAATTGAATCTCTCACAACAGAGCTCGCACTCAGTTCAATTTCTTCTTCTGAGCTGCCCCCGGTGGAACTCCCCCAAGATTTTCCTGATTTCCTAACGCCATACAAGGATGGCTTTGACATGAGATTAGCAACTCGACTTCCTCCACACTCATAATATGATTTAACCTTACAGCTAACCGTTCATCTTGTAAAAATCAATTGTCCATTATATCCTCACACAGAAGAAGAAGATAAGGTGCTAGGCATCTGGTTAGATGATATGCTGGACAAAGGATGGATTATCAAGAAATCCTCCCCCATTGCTCACCTTTTGTTTTTGCCCAGAAGGCGGATGGAACCTTCCGCTCATGAGTAGACTATGGTCATGTGAACAATGTGACGGTTCCAGATCCATACCCCCTCCCTTGGAACAAACCATTGCACAGGCCATTGCCAAACCCCGAATTTTTTCTAAACTGGATTTAATTTAATGACTTTAACCAGATAAGGGTCAAGGAGGGTCAAGAATGACTTACAGCCATCAGAACAAGGCGCGGAATATTCCTGTTCAAGGTAATGCCATTTGGACTGAAGAACGCCCCGGCAACTTTTCAATGGTTAATTGATGATGTCTTGTGGGACCTAAGATTTACTTGCGCAATTGCTTATATTGATGACATTCTAATACTTTCCAACCTGTGAACAGCACACCAAGGATTTGGAGGCTGTGATGGCTGCCCTTCTCAAAGCAGGGCTTTTCTTCAAGCCATACTAAATGAATTCTTTCGAGAAGAAGTAACATTCTTAGGGAATCTGGTCCTTAAGGATGGGTATGCAACCCCCCATGTCAAATGGAGGCCATCCAGTCCTGGAAAACACCTACCACCCAAAAACAATTGAGAAGTTTCCTGGGCACTGTAACATTCCTAAAGAAGTTTTCTCCTGCGCTTGCCCAGTTGACGTCACCCTTCACCCACTGACAGGGAAGAATGTCCCTTTCAAAATGGACAGAAGAGGGTCAAAAAGCTTTTGAGGCAATCAAAGCTGTTTTCCTGTTGGCTCCAATCCTGCGGCACGCTGACACGTCCAAGCCATTTATGGTGGCATGTGATGCTTCGGCAGTCGCAGTGGGAGCAGTTCTATTACAAGAGTATGAATGGAAGGAGCACCCAGTGACATACTTCTCAAGGAAATTCACCTCCACTGAACAGGCATGGGCTATCTATGATAAAGAGTTGGTTGCGGTGGCATGGTCACTGATTCATTGGAGATATCTTCTTCAAGGAGCGAAGCATGAGGTCACAGTGCGCACAGATCATAAGTCTCTACTATATTATTGGAAACCCCAAAAGCTGGCTCATCGTCAAGCACATACATATAGGGATCTATGCAACTTTAACTTCAAGTATGAGTTTGTAAAAGGGCCCCTTAATGTGCTTCCAGATATGCTGAGTTGTAACCCAGCCTTGGCTCCAGGCCCAGAAGAAGATCAGTCTGAACTCACCACAGTGATACCTCCAACCATGATCCTCTCCCTCGCCCCTGCTATGGTATCATATACCAATATATCCCCGGAAACCCCATGTGCAAACGCGTTTTAGAAGGCCAACTGTGTTGTTCAGAAGGAATTGAAGTGGTAAATGACCTGGAAACCAAGCAACGCAAATGGCCCCTGTACCACTTAAAGGATGGGATAATCATTTTTTGGGATAGGATTTGGGTACCTCCCACCCTGCGAATGCAGGTTTTTGAAGAGCACCATGTCTCATCCACTGTAGGACACCCTGGTTCAAAGAAATGTGCCGATTTAGTTAAAAGAACCTATAATTTGCCGGGGCTTTCCAAGAATATACCAGCTTGGGTATCAAGCTGTGTTACCTGTGCTCACTCTAAATATGACCGCACAGGAAAGAAGGGTCTCCTCTATCCTTTGCAACAAGTTGAGGGTCCCTGGACGTCAGTCTCAGTGGACTTCATTGTTGAACTTCCCATGTACAAAGTATTTGATACCATAATGGTGGTTGTGAATTGGTTCACTAAGTTTGCGTTGTTTATCCCATGCAACACTACTATAACAGCAGCAGATAACGCAACACTTTTCATCACTTATGTCTTCTCCATGTTTGGACTACTAACAGAAATTGTAAGTGATTGGGGTCCACAGTTCAAAGCCAGGTTTTGGGATGCCTTGCTAGGACTTCTCAATATCAAAGAACGCCATTCTACAGCATACCACCCACAATCAGATGGACAAACGGAAAGAGTTAATCAAGTGTTAGAACAATATCTACGTTTTTACTCCTCAGCCACCTAGGACATTTGGGCCAAAGACCTCCCTTTAGCGCAATTTTCCTACAATAATGCCTTCCACTCTTCCACTGAATTCACCCCCTTAGAAGCAACCCTAGGTTACAACCCATCTTTCAGATTGGAGCACGCTTAACCTCATCAGTGCCTGCAGCAGAGGATCGGGTTACCAAGATCTGAGACACCCTAAAGCTTGTTCAAGAACACTTATCAAAGGCCATTAAAGATTATAAGTCGTTTGCCGATAGGAAATGACTCCATAAGCATAACATCTCTGAAGGCTCCCTTGTTATGCTTGAAACCCGCCACATAAATATGAAGGTTCCTTTTAGGAAGCTGGCTAGTAAGCGTTCTGGTACTTTTGAAGTAGAGAAAGACTGGGTAATGGGGCATACCGCATCAAGCTTCCTGCCCATTGGAAACAACACAATGTTTTCCACATCTTTTAACTATCCCCCTTTAAGGGAGAACTTCCTTCTACTCCTGAGCCTGTAATTATAGGGGACTCTCAAGAAGCCGAAGTGGAGGCAATACTGGCCTCAAGGAAATCCAGAAGATCAGTTCAGTATCTAGTTGCATGGAAAGGCTACCCGGCCTATGAAAATAGTTGGGTAAGGCAAAAGATTGTGAGAATTGCAAGGAGTTGGTAGCTGAGTTCCACAAGTCACATCCTGAAGCTCCCTATCCTCCCAAGAAACTCGCGATGATTTTGGCTATCAAACTCCCCACTAAACATAAGAACTATGTCCTGGTCCACATTCCAGGAGGAGGAATGTTTCCCGTTCAAAAAAATAGTATAATGTAAGTCTTGAGACCCAACCTCTTGAGTTAGTTCTGGAAAAGTTCCCTTTTAGGAAGAAGGGACCTAATGCCCTGTGGAGCCCTTGTCTCAATTGGGGGATTTGGGCCATGTAGTGAATGAACGTTGGGTCACTGCATTGGCACCAAAAGACCCCACCATAGTTCCCCATTTGGCTGCTTCTGAGTTGATTGGGAAGATAAAAGAGGTCTGCAAGGAGGTAATTCAGGCCAAGGGCCTTCCACAGCAGCTTTCACCCCTTTGAGCCCCACTCCACCATCCTTTATGTATTTAGGTTATAAGAAAATAAGCCCCAAAATTCAAAAAAGGGCTCCCAAGTCAGGAAACTGGGTTTGGAACATGGAATCTATAATTCCGGGTCTGGGAAAGCCAATCCAAGTTGGAAACTTGCCTCCAAATAAATTAAAAAAAATCTTTTAAAATTTTATCAAAATCAACCCTGGTGGAACCCAATTTGGCTGCACCTTCCATCCGGGTTAATCCGCTTATGTTTGGATTGGTGAGGGTCCCTCCCTGGCAGATCCAACGCTTACGTTGCCAAAGCTTTGGTGACCTGTGCATAAGCGGATAATGAGGCCCTGAACCCCAACGGAGTACCCTCGAGTACATCAGCCATTCCTGCCAAAGAAAACGTATTCCAAGGCCCCTTTTCTCCTCTTCCCATATATAAGACAACTATCTCTGTAAAGAGTAGTTGTCAGTCCTTTTTTTACCCTAAATTAAATAAAGCTTTTTTACCCAAAAACCTCTCTGCAAGCTCCGCCGCTTGTTCACGATACTTTTGATTAACCCAGCAAAGTACACAGCTTTCTGCGTCCTAGGGCTGATGGTCATGGAATGGGCTCTCAAAGTCATCAATCCGGTGACCTAAAGAGTGGAGATTGCAATCTAAGAACTCATCACCAGCCTTTGACGCCTATCCGCCACTCTGGGAGAGTCATTGGATCCCCCAAACTCTTCTCAACCTGGTTTCTATTCAGCACCTGGCGGACCCACTTCGGGATCGCCTCATACTCCATGGACTAGTCGGAGAAAATGGCCCAACTTGCATTGCCTATTCTATAGTAATTTGGCGCAATTTGGCAAAAGTGAGGCCATGTTCACTAATTGCAATTCTCCGCGTGGAGGTGGGGATGTGCTGTTCACACAATCATGAGGTGGAAACCAGGCGCCAAACAATCCAGGCCATTTTGCCAAGGGTCAATATGACCCAAATTTAATAACAAAATCGATCCGCCACACTGGCGACACCCCCAACCTTCATACCCAATCTGAGGACTCCCAAGGGGTGCAAGATGAGAACCAAGGCCTCCCAGGGTCAGATCAATTTGATTCGATTTGATTCACAAACCCAATTATCATTTTTTAAATTTTAAAAAATAAATATGATTCCCAAAATTTTTAAAATGGTGAAACAGTCCAAAATGGGTGGAATGATAACTCCAAAGGTCAACAACTGCAAAGCCAAGAGGATTTTGCATCCTCTTTGCCTCCTCCACCCTTGGGAATGCCCCTAGCAAGACCCGCAGTTGCCCCCATTGCAGCCATTTGGTTTGTTATGGGGGCCTTTGGTATGTTTATTAACATTTATTTCCCTCACCAGAACAATATGGGATCCACACTGCGTTTACTCAGAACTGCTATGCCCTTGGCATTCTGGGCTTTCCACTGGGTTGTTACACACCCAAGTTGGAAGCTCAGTCTTACTCTAATCAGCAGATTCCATGACAACACCGTGGCGAGCTTTTTGTCAAAATGTCCCATGACTGCTCCATGGTGAAATCTACTGGAAAAGTAAGCAATAGATTTGCCCTCCTCATGATCTTGAAGTAGGACTACTTTCATGACGGCCACTGAGGCATTGCAGGCCATGACTAAAGGCTGGGAGGAGTCATCATACTTGAGGACTGGCAGCGCCATGAAAACTTCCTAGATTGCCATGAACGCGTGTTAGCAATCCGCCATCTCCTTAAACGGAACGTTCTTCCCCATCAGTGGATGAACAAGTGTTGCCAGCTGGGAAATCTCAGGAAAGAATTTCTTCAGGAAAATAATGTTGTACAAAAAGTACGCAGCTGCTTCTGCATGGTGTGCATGTGCCATGAGAGGTTTGCATCAAGTTTGCTGGGTGTGATAGCGTACCATCCTTCAATAAAAGCTTACCCAAGAAGGTAACCTCCTCCCTGAAAAACTCACACTTTGAAGGCTTGACATGAAAATCAGACTGCTTCAGTGCCACCAGTACTGCCTTCAGGTCCCTCAAATACTGTTTAGGGGTGGGGAATGAACCAGGATATCATCAATTTATGCCACCGCACACATGGATCGAAGATTCCCCAGTACAGCTTCAATCATACTATGGAAGGTCGCTGGTGAAAATTTGAGTCCAAAGGGAATCACGCGTAATTTAAAAATACACCTCTTGATACAAATGGCTATCAGCCACTTCTGGCCTTCTGCTACCAAGGTTTGGTTAAGGCGTTCACCAGGTCAAGCTTGGAGAACACCCAAGATTTGGCAATCGCCTGGCTGATGGTTTGCTCAAGTGGGAGCATATAGGGATCGTGCACAGTGATGCTATTCAGATGACTTTAGTCCATGAATGGCCATAGTGTACCATCAGCTTTCTGAGCAAAATGATTGGGGACGCGAAGGGAGAGGTTTTTTTGAACTCCCATTCTTCACGAGAATGTCATTAAACCACGCCTCCAGGTTTATCCTCTTGATTAATAATTATGGATTCAGAGGACGGTTAATATTGACCACGCTCACTGTCATCCAGATGGGCATGATCATACTTAGAGTGAGTGGAAAGGCGATTAGACTTCTCCATATCAAAATATACTTATATTGCAACAATCTGGGAGGAAAATCTGGCGGTAACGCAGTTGTGGAGGGAACTAACATGATTGAACCCATCGCCCTGGCAGGGGAAAAGGTATCAGTGAGCAGAAATTCTAATCACGTGGAAAGATTCATGAATGATAGAAAATTTAGGCATCAGGTTAATGCTAAACTGATGCCACAGCCAACAATCCCAATGATAATGGGGAAAACAGAACTGGGCCGCAGTGAACTTGTCACAAAAACCAAATTCATGAACCAAGAATGGTATGGGTCATCTCACCATATAGAAAGTAATTGATGCTGATCATGCACTCAACACCAGGGAGCCATAGCCCAAACATAGGTCCAAATCCTGAGAGACCTTTAATCTCATAATTTTCCAAGCCACCCCAGTATCCTAAGAGCCTCGACAGATTTCACATGAGACCCCAATTGATTTTTTACAGGTAGCAAAAAAAGCTTGATCCTGGTTTTTAGCAACCTTAAGCGACATAACTGAGGGGAAAGGGGTAATCACTGGACCATCCACCAGGCCATCTGTGGAAGAAGTAACCGTGGTTCCAGTCACCTGTACAACCTATCCCTTTAGCAGTTGTCTGGCTCATGACAAAGGCACCAACGTATTCACATATAACAGCTCCCCTGAAGCATATGATTCAACCACATGACTACTATCACCAGAGCACAAAACAGAAGTTTTGGGAGGCTCAAATGTGGCTTTGGGAACAAACAACACACTTACACTTGCGACCCAACCAAGCTGTTTATGGCCTGGGGAGAAAGTTGGACCAAGCTCGTTTACAAGGGATATGGGAGGAAAACTCATCGTGATTTGTGTTAAGAGATACTTTCTATCTGCATCAATAAACTATGATCCAAAAAATGGCCAAGCATTCATCATTCAAAAACAACACAGTGTTTTTTAGAAAAGGGTGGAGAAGGATAGTAACTGGTGTCACTCCAATTCTTTCATGGATCGTACAGATAATAATTATACTGGACTAAAACTCAGGATGGGTCCCATGCAAAACACCAGACAGAATACCTCAGTTAAAGCCATCCATTTTGTAAGATTCAAAGGTAAGAGGGAAAAGGCGAGCACAATACAAAAAATTCCAAAAATTGAAATCATAACCCTTAATTTATGAAGGACTTCTTAAACTCTCAAATATGTTTGGGGTTTTTAAAATTCATTTAGACTAAAGATGGGAAAGGGAGAAATGGAGTGACAATGATACTTGTTGGGGCTAAAGCATTATATGCTCGTTGAATGGGGAACTGGGACTAAGTGTACTACTTCTGAAAATATATCACGATTTGTTCAAAGCTGATCAACATTATAAATAATTGCTGATATTGACTTGTCTCTACCCTGCTTGGATGTATTAGAACCAAATGTGCTATCAAGAATATTCATTCTGCCGTGTTCACACTTGGCGTGATGTTGGTGACTCCTCCATCAGACAGCAGGTTGCACCCACGTCAAGCCACAGATGGCTAGTTACATTGAGTAGTGTGGGAGTTTGTCACGCCCATGGATATTGGGGCCAGGCTGTTCATAATATCAATGGCAGGGAAGAGCAGACATGGATTTTCACTTTTAAGAATGTCTTAATTAATTTACTTTCACTGGTTACTAATTTTCTACTGCCAGCGGAACTTTACCAGCAGAGAGAACTTCTCAGGGATAATCGCTGGTCACCTTCTTCTGATGATGGCTTTAAACCACCAGTACCTCCTGATACACCTCATGAATTTTCTCACCAAATCTTGGGTGGTGAGAAGAGGAGAAAGAGGCGCGATTATTTGAAGATAAACCGTTACCAACCTATTATATACCATATGGGCTAAATCGCCCAGGGCTAGTATAGGGACAGCTGATGGATTCTTTCACTTCTTGGTTTAAAATAAGACTTTTTCCTTATCTAGCCACAAGAGTTGTTTATCAAGGTTTACAAAAGGTAAGGCTTTCAAACCAGTAGAATGAAATTACTCCAATACTGCCAAGTTAAATTTAACAACTGTCAGTTTAAAGCACTTCTGAAGGAATTTTCTTGAACTAAAAGAAGATAATAAGGAATACCATAAAGAGGAGTTCGTGGATCAGTCAATTGTGTTTTACACTACACTAATGGATTAATGAAGAAGAACATGAATTTCAAGTTAAGTCAGTTATTATTTATGTGGAGCCCCCAAATAAATGTGGTTTTGTACATCTACCTCATAATTTAATCAAAAATCTGGAGCCCATAAGCATTCTTACTTGAGCCAAGCATTCAAGTCCACTCAGTTCATTGAAATTATATCAGATGGCGATTATCTAGTAAAACCGCGTTGAGAAAGATTGCAATTGAAGGCCGTGATAACCCAAATCCTGTAATTGATATGCGTTTCTGAAGATCTAGGAGATATATCAGCAAGTCAGTGCAATTCTTAATGAGAGCATTACTATAATAAGTAGTATTATAAAATTGTAGTCCCAATATTCACATAGTTTTAGAAGTACTGGATAACAGCGCTCCATTCAACAATATGTCTTCCAAGCTTATGATATTATTGAAATTTGCACAGGACATTAATTATTATGCCAAGTTCATAACTGTTAAGCCTGAGTCAACAAAAGCACTAGGAGTTTTCACATTGCTCTTGCAATTTGGACGCATTGTATTGCATGATCTTGCTGTGGTACATGAGAATGACAAATACAATTTCATCATAGGAATGCTATCCCTAGTTATTTTTGAGTAGATCATTGACTTTAACCAGCCTTCAGTTAGCTTACTCAATTACCATTTACCAATTGTGTTTTAAGACAAGGAGAAGAAGATGCGGAAGATTTAGATATGCTTAGTTAGAAACAAGCATTCTATTCAACCAGTTAGCTATACCTTGTTGGCAAAGTGAACAAAGCAATTACCACTAACAGTATGTTATAATTTTGGCAGTATATTGGAGATACGCTGAAGGGGTTTTGCACAGGTTTATTGCCACTGAGCAATAGAACCGATGATGTTAAGATTATCATACTTGAGACAATGTAATAAACATAATAAATTATGGACCAATTGCCCTGATGACAATCTTTTATTTATTTTTGATAGTTACAGCAATACTCGCTGTTCAAACGCTTTTTTCTAACAATCCTCTTCTTTCAATAGTCCCATCTCGCTTTTATATTAGCGACTTTGGTCAATGCGACTCCATTATCTTAGACTATTCTATTTCACTGTATTCTCATTGTCTCCGGCAGAGTATAATATTCTAAAAACCTATCGCCTTAGTTTGAGGCGATCTACTCAATATTCATCAAATGTCAACATTGCCTTATTGCCTTAATTGGAGGCGATCCAGTAATAATATTTCTTGATCCAATATAGCTTCATACCAAGGCGCTCAAATATTTTCGCTCTATAAATCATTTCCAGCATATTCTAGCCAATCCGCCATGGCTATTTCAGGCTTATTATTCAGTCATATAAGAATCTCAACACAGTATAAACAGAGTCTGGTTTTCCCTTATTTGCCAGTGAAGTGATCAACCTACAGCCTGGAAAATAGATGGTTATGTTTGTCAACATCAGTATTGAGATCACAAAACAGATAATACTCAAAATCTACTGCCTCAAATGAGTTAGAGACCAGTAATCTTGAGTGATACCTGGATTTCACAATTCAACATACCAAGGAGAAGGCAAAGTCTTTTTTAGGAATATTTTCAAGCACCTTGTTTAGATCATGTTGGGCAAAACATAGACAAATTGAATATGTACTGCTACACAAAAAATGAATACATTTAATGCTATTGCTGGCATTTAAGTGATTGGACGGAAAGAGCCAGATTCACAGAAAGAGCATGTACTCAACGAACATTTTGATCATATTCAGTTAATTTTAGCAGCAGACACAATGATTATGGATTTTTAAGCAAAATGTTCAAAAAATGACACTGGAAGGGTTAGATCTTTTGATTAAAGCCTTACCAGCATTTTAAGAGCAAAGAATAGTTAATTTTTATTGAGTTGAAGAAACATATTTATGCATGCCTAGTACGCCCTAATAAATAACTTGGGCGTCGCCCCTTCTATTAGTGCGGAAGAAAGGTGAGAGCTACTAAAAAGTTATGGATTACATGATGCTCAACGACATGACTAAGAAATTTATATACCAACTAGCACGCATTGACAATGATTGAACTGAATTGGAGGAATGCGCTACAATTCAGTAATGGACCTTCCAAGAGGATACTGGAAGATGGAGCTGTCACCAGAAGACTAAGAGAAGTTACTCTGAAAACCAGATAAGGACTGTACAAACTGAAACGTATTACACAGGGCAAGTGCAACACCCAGCTACTTTCCAGAGAGTAACGGATCATATTTTTAGGGGTCTAAGGATGTTAAGTGTGCTCATCTACTTGGAAAATATCACAAGGTTCAGCAAGACGTTCAAAATTCAACTGGCACACATGAAGGAGGTTTCACCCACATGAGAGAAAACAGACTTAAGCTGATGAAAGCAAGCACCCAATTTTGAAAAGCCTATTAAATTTCGCAGCAATGAAGTGAACCAAAGAGGAATCTAGACCCTCAAGGAAAAGTCGAGGCTATTGCTAGGATGAGATCCCAAAGATTGAAAGATGTCCAGGTGTTTTTGGGCATGGTAGGATACTACCACCAACTTGTGCCAGACTTCAAGGACATCTATGAGCTACTCATGCACCTAATCAATAAAGGAGTACTGTTTAATTAGTAACTAGAGAAAGAAGATAATTTTAAATTTAATTCAGGAAAAAGATTATAGAAGCCTTAATCCTGATATACCCAGGCTTTGCAAAGACCTTCTACAATTACACTACTTCCTCAGATGTGGCTATGGGCGCCATCTTGGCTTAGTTATACAGTAGGGATTATATCACCCTATATAGTTCTACTCAAAGGCATTTAACATAGCAGAGCGCAATTACACTATCAGAGAGTACAAGTGTTAGTGGTGATTAGAGAAATATGACACTTCCAACCTTATTTTATGATGTACAATTCAAGAAAAATATGAGCTATGTTTACTGGGATGTTCAATGGATATGAAATACCTGGTTGGAAGACTTGATAGATGGTCTGTTTATCTGTAAGATTACAACTTTGATATCTTGCACCGGACTGGAGAGAAGCACTTGAACGTGGATGGTTTGTTCTTATTACCCATTTTCACTTTAAAGTAAGCTTAGAGCAATAAAATTTTCAAAGGAATTGGAAACCTGAAAAGGAATGGGAAGAAGATGAAGAAGAAGTAAAGAACTTCTGAAGGACTTTTAAAGAGAAATGAGATTTAGATAAGGACATATTATGCAACTAGTTAAGATCGATGGTTACCCTATGTGACGCTGAAAAAATATTGGTAGTCATGGAAGGACACTATCAAGTAGTCCTCAGAAGGTTACAGAAGACATAACAGCATCTGAGGAGAGAATTAACTGTGAGGCAATGTTGGATGATATATTAAGGCTCTGGATTTCTATATTAAATGTGACCAATACAAGCCACTCCCAAAGAAGTTCTACGTCCAGCATGTCTCTCCAAGTGCACCCTATTACAACATCTCCAGTAATGTTCTAGAGCCATACTAAAGTAATTCAGTAGGAATTAGTTTATCTTTGTTGCAATAGATCACAAAATCAAATGGATAGAAGTGATTGCAGTCAAGGCGCTTACCTCAAGTGTTATTTCAAGAATTTATACAAACATGTTGTTACTTTTTCAAAAGATGCCCTCAGATACTACTTTCTTATAATAGATGAAACTTCACCTCAGACGTTTTGAGACACCTTATGTACTTAATGAAAACAAACGTCAGCTTACCACGCTGTATACACCCTAAAGTAATGGAATAATGAAGAGTTAATGTAAAATTCACATTAATCTCAATAAGTTTATATTAAAACCACAGATCAAAATGGGACATTTTGCTGCTATCAGCCCTATTTGCTTACTAGGGGAGTAACAAAGAACTATTGGTATGCTCTCATTTAATGCGCTAGTGGAAGAGAAGCCGTGTTACCAAGCTTATTGGACTCAGTAAAAATTGTGGATAGGATGAATAAACCCTTTGGAATCTAACAAGAAGAGTTAGCGTAAGAATAAGTCACTACTTAACTGAACGTAGCAGAAATATGTAGTCACTTAATGAGAGTACCAAAGAGAGTCACTAAAGACACAAGTTACCCATATTTTAGGTGGGACGGAGATTAACGTTCTATCACATGTGCAGAGGATAACCTGAGAAGTTACAGGACTTCTGAATGGGACTTGCAATCATTTTCGTTAGAAAAGAAACCAAAATTCTCTATCATAGTTGATACACACATATCGCATATAACGAAGTCCACATGGGGCACCTGAAGCCTATCTTATGTCTCATCTTGTGAAGGTTAATGTTAATATTGGCTCATCTAAAAGGATAATTCTTCACCCTAAGTTTAGAAACCTTAGAAAATGTCAATTTATATAGTACTAATGTCAACATCAATTTTATAGATAGACAGATGTACAGTCAAGTTTCACCTAACATAAAGCATTTAAACATATTTTTGGATTCTAAAGCCCAATTTAAAGGCTTTTTTGGTCTAAAAAATGACGGTGGCGGCCTATATATACCCCCTGATCAGCGCAATAATCTAATAGCTGGCCACCTAGATGTCAGAGGATGCACCAGTATAAATACCAGTTGAAAAGAGTATGAGCATGATGTCACAAACAACGCCCATGAGGTACCCCTTTTGTACCTTTTGAGCTCTTTTGCCTTTGAAGGACAAATTAACAAAGACTTTATAAAAAGAATTTCAGCTCATATGACTCAAATAAATTATCATTTTACTAAATCGGTAAGCAAATGATTTTCAAAACACCAATCATTTGAGAAGACAGAGATACCCTGCAGCTGCAAGAGCCACAAGAGCCACAGGAACCAGGGAGCCATAGTTAGGATAAATGAATCAGCCACACATATAAAAACATGAAAGAGCTTTACAGTATTTCTGTGGAGGAAAGATGGAATATCATAGAGAATCAGGGAATTGGACTCCACCAAAGCTGAAACCAGAATGCAAGCAGAGAAACACTTTATGAGAAAAAATGATATTCTATAAATCAAGTCCTACTTTAAGCACCCAAATCCCATAATACTTTATATTTTTTACATATTTATAAAAAGATTTCCACAAGCTCTCCTTTATTGTTGCTTTTCTTTAGTTCTAATAACATCCTAATCATAGAATAATTGTCAGGGGTTTTTAATAGCCTTATTGTTCTCAACCAAGGTCGAGAGGAGCTCTGGTATGCTTTGGAACAGCCATTGTTAAGAATGTTCCAGGGCTTCAGCGCGTTTGGACATTCTTGGAACCATGAGTTAAAGTCCCACGCACTCAAGAACTAAACTCTCTAAATTTTTTGGCAAAGCATACAGTAAAAGTTTGATTTATTACAAGCGGTTCATTCTTTTTTAATCAACACACCCTGAGTAAGAAGGCCACTTTAGCAATAACTGTTATGTTTTCTAATTATATTAAGACATAAGACATCTTCAATTCACCAAAATTCCAAAATGCACTTTAAAAGTTAGACAGGGCTATATAAAGCACTTGTGGCATACAGTTTTGGTAAATAGGCTAGGGTATGATCACCTTAGATTATTGTGATCCTTGAATGACAGTTCTATCTTATAGTAGCCTGATATCTATTCCAATGCTGAAAGTACTTGAATCCTTCAATTATCTTCAACGTATTACCAATACAAGATATGTAGAAATTCTTTTTTCTCATTGGGTATACAATAGTCCATGAAAATATTTTTTTTCCGCCATCTTTTCTAATAAAAGAAAATCGACACCCAGGGCTCTTAGAGGGTCTCAACAAGACAGAGTTAGCAGCTGGACGGGCTCCTTAGCGATTGCTACACTTCAGTTTTGAATCAACATATGGTATTGATAAAGTTGGGTCTTTCTTTCCAATGTTTATGATATGCGCCTCTCCTTGGAACAGTCTATAGTCATTGCAACCATTATTGAAAATGTCATTATACTCTTATAGAAAGTCCTCTAATCCTCATTGTTCCTCTTTGGTTTCTGTACTTAGCCCTAACCTGTAAATTTTTCTTATAACATTCGCTGATCTAATGGCGTCACAAATTGCAAGTTTGACAATAGCCTCAACTTGGCCGATCTAAATTGGATTAGTCATCTATTGATACCAAAGTACCACTTTATTTTGTAAGTAATTTTTGTCATAGAAGCCTTTAAAGCTCTAGAGTTCTTATAGCAGATGCCATCCTGCTTTTATATCTCAGAAATTGCTGTCATGATCTTAATTCTTGTTTCCA
The DNA here is from genome assembly GCA_022478985.1 of Massospora cicadina. Classification (NCBI taxonomy): domain Eukaryota; kingdom Fungi; phylum Entomophthoromycota; class Entomophthoromycetes; order Entomophthorales; family Entomophthoraceae; genus Massospora; species Massospora cicadina. Next base: position 35,643 of record JAKSZP010017101.1, read on the forward strand.
ATGGAATAACCCATTACTCAACATAAGAATCTCAGCATCATCATATGCGCATAGTAATATTCCTTTATTAAATTCCATTTAGGTTGGAAACTTCATAATTCCTTTATTTTTAATATAAACTTAAAATGATAATCTTTTTATAGTTCTTAACCAATAGTTTAAGTTGCTTTAAGGGCTTTTACTTTTTATTCTATAAAACCAAAGGCATTTGATAATTAAGGAATCTCACAGTGCTCTGTGAAACCTTTTGCCCTCTGAATCAAATATAAACTGAATCTCAGTAAGCAAGTTAAGTGTTTTTCTCAAGGGCATCTGCTAATCGCTCAAACCCATATAACAAATTTTTAGTAAAAAAGCAGAGTAAGCGCTTACCGTGTGTGTAAAATCTGATACTGCAACAAGATAATTAACATCACTTAATGTATAATACTTCAGTTCTCTTATCAAGTTTAAAGACATTATGTTGATAGGCAATTTAGTTTTTCAAGATGGCTAGTATCTAAACTTGTTAAATAACATACAAACTGGTAACACACATTAAAAAAAATTTTTCAGTTGCCAATATTTTTATTTGCAATCTTCTCAAATGCCTTAAGTTTCTTGTAAGACCTTGATTTTAGACTTTATTTGCGTCCTTGTTTGCAGATTCTCATATACTAGTGAATGTTTCATGCACTAGACATTCTTTTTCATCAACGAACTTAACATGACTTTAAGAAATTTAAAAACTTAAAATAAGTAACACAACATAGCTTCATTAGCGACTTTATGTACAATTTATAATAAAAGCGCTACCTTCTCATGTGCTCCTAGTGCATTGTAAACAATGTTATCTTCAGAAAGAATCTTCATTGGTATCTTCAACATTGGTTTAAGGTTGACCCAGTTCATTTTTGTGGTAATTTCTTCCTCTTTCTAGGGCTTTCTTCTAAGCTCTTTTGATTAGAAAATTTCCGCTAATATTGTCATGGATGAATGCACTTTTTCAATGAAATTATTTATACAAGTACTTCCAGCTATTACTTAAGGCCTCCATTTTTTTATTATTGCGCCATATAACAGCCATGCTATCTTACATCATGTTTTGGCGTCTAGTAATATTGGCTTCGCTCATTTAGGTCTCTCATATGACCAATAATGTTATTTACCTACATTTATGGACTTTGTTCATATTAGTCAAAATCAAAAATGTTTTCGTTGAGAGACAGACTCATGAAAACTGTAAAGTATGGCTTTCAGCTTAAGAGTTTAAGGCTTTCAGTGGTCTAAAGTTTTGGACTTCAGTATACTTAACATATAGTCAGTACTTATCTCAGTTTCCCCACCTTCATTATCAGGAACTATTGCTTCATTTATTTTTATCTTTGGTGGTCTAAGATCTAACATTTGCTCCTTAACTTCAGTCAGTTAAAATCTTGGTTCTAGGATATCTCTTAAAAGTCCATGAGTCTAATGACTCCTTCACTCTTGAATTATCCAGCCTTCTGTATTTTACTGGCTCCGCCCATACTTTTTCATATATTAAAATAGACCGCGATTGAGCTATCACCTGGGGTGTACATAATAAAATATGAGGCTTGAAGTTTGGGTCTTTGTTATTGATCTATCCTAGTCATGTTAATTAATCAACTTGGGTGTCCCTATGTTAGAGTTTTTGTATGACTAAGTATACAGCTGTGACATTTATCTATATTTATCTGTCTTAATCCTACTTTGGTTGGCTTGTTAATACGTAGTCATAATTTAATTTGGAATTATTGGGTAACTAGTTAAATAATAGTATTGTTTAAAGGAGTTTTCTTACAATACATTAGTTAAGTATTATTATTGGGATTTGATTCTAATCTTGATGCCAATTAGTAGCTTGTCAGGCATAATTACTAACAATGTAGAAGTAAATATGTTCTTTAGCACAATAGTTACTCATTAGATTTCTTATATGGATAGATTGGGCAGGGTTATTTAGTAAGGGTGGTTGTAAATTTACTGAAGCATTGATAATACTTTTTCATGGCAGTAAATTGTAAGACATTTTGGGTAATGCGACATTCTGTGAATAAAAATTTGACTGATTATCTAAGCATGGCCACTAGCTCATAAAGGTTAATCTATTGGGGTTGGCTAGAGGCTTTGGAATTGTTATTCTGAAAGCCAGCCCTGAAGGGTCATAATCTAGTTATTGGCGGATGCCACTAGGTGTATGGATAGACAGAGGAATCATTCATCACTGATAGGAAATTTTAGGGTTAGGTTTGTTGGCAATAGAATGCAAGGTTACTTGGGTGACAAGAAAAGGATTGAACAAAAAATCTCTTAGTTTAAACATTTGTATTTTAAATAAATAGAAGATAAAATAATAAACTAAATAGTAATATTATTTTTTTTGCTTCTCTGAAAGAGTTGAAGGGATAAATATCCTTATATATTTTAAGAAGTGCCTGAAGTGAGGTAGATATCACTTGCCTGTAAGAGAATACTTGAGCGGTGTTAAAATCACTTGTAAAAAAGACTTGAATGGCTAGCTGTCTCTATATAACTTGCACACTCTGTTATTTTATAATTCAGTCACATAACCTGCGAAGTAAGCTTGAAAAGTTTACATTCTACTTTGGAGTTTTCTTCTAGTTTTTGTGGCGATTACTTGTGGGTACAATAATAAAGGGCTTTCAACTTGATGATTGTAATGGGCGGTTTCGCGCCAATACGCAATGAACAAATTGGGCAGTAAGTGCCAAGTTACTAACCATACTAGGTACAGGCCTGCAGAGGCCCATCACCAAACCTGACTGCCATGTCTCATCATTGCCACGCATTTTCAGACCACTGTTCCCATGATGCTGCACATAAGTAGTAGAATCTGGGACCAAGAAAGGGCTGAGAACAACGCCAATGCCACACTGAGCTCACTGGTGGAGCTCATGACTTCGATCTGATCTGACTTATTTAATCAGATAAATCTAATAAAATCCAAACTTAGCCAAAATCCTTTCTTTAATTTCCTCGTAGAAGAAAAAACTGCCCTACAGGGCTGCATCGTCTTCCCTTAGGTAATCTGATGAAAATATTGAATAAGCTTTCATTTAGTTAGACTCTTCTGAGCCCTGACCACCACATTGTTAGCAAAGATTTGCCATCCCACCAGATCACCATCCACGCCCTGCGTAAGCCCATCATCATTCCAAAGAGGTGATTTGGATTTGGGATGGCGATTTCACCCAGCTCTGAACTTACCAAATTTGATGCTTGTTGAATCAGGGCCACCTTCAGATTAAACTCCACCCAATCTGAGTCAATGTACATATCAGGTGCCTCCTGATCCATTACATCACCCCCCTGTGAAGACCAGAATTCCCAGACCTTCTCTGGGCACCGCGCACAGCACTCCATCATCTGCCATGTCAACCCCTCTACTGGATAGCCCTTACACTTCACCAACAGCTGCTGTCAGCCTCTCAACCACTTGGCATCCAGTATCCGTTCCAACTCATATTCTGGAATCTCCCCTTCTCTAGGATTCAGCAGACCGGGGCGCTTGGGCCCCTCACTCCCAAAAGCCTGTCACTGGGAAGTGTGAATCACCGGAAGGGCTTTGAAACCCACTGGTAAACTCAACTCAAAGGCGACTCAATTAATAGCTTGGATGATCTGGTACGGGCCCAGAAATTTTGGACCCAGCTTACAACTCTTAACAGGGATGGCATAGTTATTGGCTGATACCAGAACCCAGTCCCCAGGTTCAAACGCCAGATCCAACGCCCTTCACCAATCTGCCTGCCACTTCAGCTGAGCTACCGCCAGCTCCAAGTTTCCCCATAGCATCTTTCTAATTTCTGACATGGTATGAATCATTTCATCTGCCCCCTGACATACGCCACCCGCAGATACCCCATTCAATTTAGGGCTGAGTCCATGGTTCACGAAAAACGGCAACATTCCCAATGAGGATTGAGAGTGGTTATTATAAGCAAACTGGACCATCTGGACCCATGATACCCAATCATCCTGTCAATAAGATATGTAGCATCGCAGATACTGTTTAAGTATCTGGTTCACCCGCTCCATTTGACCATTATTGTGGATGGTATGCTGAGGACTGACCTGGTCTAATTTCCAAACTTCCCAGTAGACTTGACCAGAATTTTGAAATGAACTGTGGGCCACAATCTAAAATGATCTCCTCAGGTAAGCCATGATGGGAAAACACCTCATCAATGAAAACCCTTGCCGCATCTTTCGCCAAAAAACTCCCAGTGCATGGGAAGAAATCAGCATATTTGGTGAGTCTATCCACGACCACCATAATCACATCCTTCCCCTGCATCTTTGGAAGTCCCACTATGAAATTGATATTGACTGAATTCAGGGGTCTGTGGTATCAGCAATGGATTCAACTTACCTGATGGCGGTTTTATTGATGGCTTTGACTTCACACATACCAAACAATTCCACACGTACTTCTGGACATCATTACAAAGATCCAGCTATGAATACTCCCGCTGTACCAACTCCATTGTCTTCCTCACTCCCAGGTGACCTGACAGCGGATGGTCATGGGAAGCCCAGATTACCTTCCACCGTAATGATGGGTTAGTTACCCATACATGCGACTTGTAGTATATCACCCCAACCCTCTTCATGAAATACGTGTGGTACCGTTGTGTCTGACCCTCTGTCATCTTGGATTTCAGCATTTGTGCGAACTCCGCGCTCTTCTGCTTCCAGAGAACATCCTCCCCCAACTCACACCCCCCATCTTCAACCATTGCAAACTGATCCGGACAGAGCATGGTGAGGTGTTGAACTCCTCCAATTCTCCTTCTCATACACAAAAGCTCCATCTCAGATCAACCAATCCGCCAGGACATTTGAAGCCCCAGGCTGGTACTCCACCCGGAAATCATAGCAGACCAGCTCCACATGCCATCTGGCTTGTCGCTGGTTCATCTTTCTGGGTTGGAGATAGTACTCTAAGGCCTTGTGGTCCATTTGAATAACAAAAGGATGCTGGCATAGAGCAGGTGATTTTGCCATTCACATAAGGCTGCCATCACCTTCAGATTTTTCTTATTGTATATTGGGTAATTCATTTCCGCGAGGAGCAGCTTACAGCTGTAGTAACACACGGGATGCTCCAAACTATCTTCCCCCTTCTGAAGCAATACCGCCCCCACAGCATAATTCGAGGCATCCGTCTCAACCACAAAAGGTTTTCCCAGATCTAGAAATGCCAGCACCGGTGGTAAGTAAATTACCCTTTAGTAATTCAAATGCCAGCTCTTCCTCCTTTCTCCATACAAACGGAACGTCCTGGGTCAAATGATTGAGCGGTAAGGCTGTCTGGGAAAGATTCTTCACAAACTGATGAAGGAAGTTCAAGGTACCCAGAAAACTTCGCACCCACATCTGATCAGTGGGAGCCTTCCATGCCCATACTGCTCGAAGCTTATCCGGACACACCCCCAATCCATTCCAGAATACCATGTTGCCGAGAAATTTCACCAAACTCCAGTTGAACTCTCACTTGGAGGGCTTCAAACTTAAACCCATTCAGCTAATCGCCCCCAAATCTTCATGAACATCTTATATGTGCTCTTCCTGGGACTGCGAGAACACTAGAATATCATCCATATAAGTGGCACAGCATCGTTCAATCATCCAATTAAGGACATAGTTGATAATCTGTTGGAACACCACTGGAGCATTCCTCAGCCCGAATGGCATTACCTGATATTGGTACACCCCCAGGTGGCACTTGAACGCCGTGTATTGCTGATGCTCCTGTCTCACCAAAATCTTAATAAATTCATTCGCTAGGTAAAACTTAATAAACATAATGCATCCAGTAACCATCAGAAGAATGTCCTCCAAAAGGGGCATCATATACAGATCCAGCTCCATGACCGCGTTTAGGCGTTGGAAATCCATACATGGGCGTAGGTTGCCACTTGCCTTCAGTACAAACAACACAAGAGACACCACTGGAGACATGGAGGGCTCAAACAAACCCTTGTTTAACATGGACTCCATATGGTTCTCCAATGCTTCCCTGGCCCGTTCATTTAGAGCATAGACCGGACATCCCCTGGGAAGGTCCAATCCCAACTTGAACCAAAACGAGAATGCAAAAGAACCTGTGGGGAAAAAGATGAACTTCTGATGGGACAAAATATCTAAACAAAGTCGCTGTATTTGGGTGGGAGCTCTACCTCCTGCATTTCCCCTAAGCTCCTTCATCCACTCTGGACGTCGCCCCCAACCTCCATCTTCCATGTCATTCGAGGTCCAATCTAGGGTGATAAGGTAATTGTTTTATGCAACACATCGATACATGGCTGGAAATGATGCCACTATCACATCCCCAGAACCACATGATGGACCAGATTCCAGATCGCACAGAAACCCTTTTTCAACCAAAAGGAGTTCTGCCAAACAACAATCAAGGGCTCCAGAACCCATGATGGGGCTCTTCTCAATACATCGGCCAACACCATCTCAGGACCCCTTCTCATTTCCAACTGCAAACGTTCTGCTAATGCAAACTCAACATAATTTCCTTGGCCCCTGTATCTACCAGGGCCAGCACCTTCTCAGTCTGGCCATGTGAGTATAAACAACCGGAATATATAACCTGGGATAAAGCGAAGAAGAAGGTTTAATGTTAGAAACATCCTCAGATTGCAAATTTGCGGCAAAGTAGGTCAGGAACTATAGCTCTGCCCAGGTCCCAGACCTGTTCTTCCCAACTACTCACCACTACCCTGTCAGGACCCCCATGGATATTCCAAAAATTTCGTGGAGAACCCCGCCAACCTCCTCGTCTTCTGCTAGCAATGACAGGCAACTGGACCCTTCCTGGGGACATCAAATCCTCTCTCCAGTTCCGTTCCAACGCCAATTGCTTTTCCACTTGCATCACCAAAGCAATCTCCTCCAATAACCCTGAACTTTAGCAGCTGCCATGGCGGCCAACATGTCCACCTTCAGCCCTTGTCTGAACGTTCGTGATGATTGCAAATCCAAGACTCTCACTGATTTTGCCAATGGCCGGAAAATCCGCCCATACTCTTCCATTAAACCTTGTCCCTGTCCTACTGTCAATCAGAGCTGACCACGCCTCATCCTGCGCCTCATCCGGACAAGCCTCCCGGTCAATCTAGTCTACACACTCATCCATGGATCCAGGCAGGCGTCCTTGCTCTTCAACCAACTCTTGCACCCACCTGGAAAGTTCCGAAGGTAGTACCTCCACAATTTGCTTGATCTGCAATGAGAAAGGGGTCACCCCACCCATTGCTTAAGCCAACCGCTTCTGAAAACGAATCTGCAACACCACTTGGTGAATCTTCTCTAAGGCCTCCATAGGCAAAGCTGCCCGTCCTTTTGGGGATACAGGTCCCTCTTGTAGCGGATGGAAAAACCCCAGTTCTGACTGCCATATTATTGAACAATACTTCGGTGCACCAACAATCAACTGAAGCTGCCTAACTAAGTAGGGAGAGGTTTGGGGCACCGACAAGCAGTCAAAAATTCACCTACTATTGGTTGGTTATGCCAAATCCTCTGTGGGATTGGTTCAAAACCAACCTAAATGAAAAACTCCTCGACGAGGGAAAAGACCCAGGTAAGTGAGGTATGTGAACCCCAAAACAACCTTTATTTTATTCTGGATGATAAAATGACCCGCCAACCAGAGCTCATCTAGGGATCAACTGACAATGCTCCCCAAGAAAGGGACATGCTAGGGTGAAAATTCCTAAGTAAACTTTGGAATGGGCAGGCATGCCTTATAAAGGCAGCGCTTCAGGGGCCTCATCTGAGCTATTAATTAAGCTCACACAAGTCTAATCTACGACTCCAGGTGAGGCACAACCCAACGCCCAAAGAGACCAAACCATACAATCTTTTATAACGATCTGACTTGTATTCAGAAAATCCTAATCTTAGTCAGAATGTAACAAATGTGATAAACCCATCCATTACATCACCCCATGCTAAAGGAAGGCCCCTCCCCAAAGAGGGGCCCCACAGCGGAAGGCCGCCATGATGAGGGCTTCCTGGGGCGAGTTGCCTTGAGCCCCGGGAAATTTAGCCCAAATAAACTCCCAGCCCCTCAAGAAAAAAAAACAAATGGCAAGGGCGAATCAGGACTGGGCTGCTGGAATCAGTCCACCTGACATGAGGATGCACGCCCAGCACATGGCTTTGTCACGCCCCCTCCTAGGCTCCCATTGGCGATTGTCTTCCCATCCCAACCAGGAAGGCGCTTTTGCTAAGAAAATGTGAGAGGGATGCGCGGATAAGCACAGGTGAACGGCCTCAGCCTGAGACTGCACACCCAGCACTTGGCTGCATTGCGCCCCCCTCTTAAGCTCCCATTGGCGATGGTCTTCCCATCCAGACCATGAAGGCGCTTTCACCAAGAAAACGCGAGAGGGGTGCGCGGTGCAACACAGCTGGACGTCCGACCCCTTTCTGGGTGGACCATCCACGGGTTAGGGAGCCCTGCTGGGGCAGGACCCTCGGTGCCACTGAATCCCTGGTGGGCGGGAGGGCCCACCAGGAAATTAAACTGACAGTCACTTCAAATCTAGGATTGGCCATTAGTCACTGGATCCCACCAGTGCTGGTTCCTTGACAACTGGGACCAAGTGACCACTGAGGTCAGACCAAACTGGGGATTGGCAGTGTGCAGCGCACAACGACTTCAGAATAATGTAATAGATGGAAAAACCCCAGTTCTGACCGCCATATATTGAACAATACTTTGGTGCACCAACAGTCAACTGAAGTAGCCTAACCAAGTAAAGAGGTTTGGAGCTCTGACAAGCAGCCAAACATTCACCTACTATTGATTGGTTATTGCAAATCCTCAGAGGGGATTGGTCTAAAGCCAACCTACACGAAAAACTCCTTGACGAGGGAAAAGACCAACATGTAAGTGAGGTATGTGAACCCCAAAACAACCTTTATTTTATTTTGGATATTAAAATGACCCGCTGACCAGAGCTCATTTTGGGTTGCAAACTGACAATATTCCCCAGGAAAGGGATATGCTAGGGTGAAAATTCCAAAGTGAACTTTGGAATGAGCAGGCGCGCCTTATAAAGGCAGCGGTTCTGGGGCCTCACCCAAGTCATTGATTAGGCTTGCACAAGCCTAATCAATGACTTGGCCAAGGCACAACCCAGCGCCCAAAATGACCAAACCAAAAATCATTTTTTAAAACGAATTAACAAACATTTTAAAAGCGCTCTGACTCAGATTCAGATTTTCTGAATCTGAGTTAGAATGTAACAAATGAGACAAACTCATCCATTACACCCCTTGGCGTCCCTCCATCCTTATGGCCTCAAACCACACACTCAGATCACCTCTCTTATTATGAATGTAAGCGAGAATCTCACCATCACCATCATCAACACATGACGGTACTATCCCTCCCCACCTGGGACCACATCCTCTTCTTGGGGGCCCCACAAAACTGACAATAAGGTATTAAAATTGTGTCTAATGTAACAGCGGGTTTGCGCCAATATTAACAAATGAATTAGGCAGTAAGAGCCAAGTTACTGACCATACTAGATGCAGGCCTGCAGAGGCCCATCCTGAACCCAACTGCCATGTCTCATCGTTGCCACATATTCTTGGACCACTGTTCCCATGACGCTGCACATCAGTAGCAGGGTCTGGGACCAGGAAAGGGCCAAAAACAACGCCAATGCCACACCGAGCTCACTGGCAGAGCTCATGACTTTGATACAATCCAACTTATTTACTAAAAAAACTTAATAAAATATGAACTTAGCCAAAATCCTTTATTTGATTTCCTTGTAGAAAACACAACTTCCCTACAGGGCTGCAGCATCTTCCCTTAAGTAATCTGCTGCAATTATTGAATAAGCTTTCATTTAGTTAGACTCTTCTGAGCACCCAACCACCACATCATTAGCAAAGATCTGCCATCCCACCAGATCACCATCCACACCCCGTTTAAGCCCATCATCATTCTGTGGAGGTGATTCAGATTTGGGATAGCGATTTCACCCAGCTCTGAACTTACCAAATTTGATTCCCGTTGAATCAGGGCCACATTCAGATAAAACTCCACCCGATCTGAGTCAATGTAAAGATCACTTGCCTCCTGATCCGTTACAATGATGACCTGGTCAAGCTATCCAGTATGCTTTTGTTTTGATCTATCCTATCACTTTGTCAATTTATTGCTTTAATGTTCATATTGCTCTTAATTTACATATGTTGCACCCACCCTAACATGACAGTTATGACTGAATCTTTAAGGGACTGTTTTTTTGGTATGTTTGAGAATAGCAAAGGATGGACTAGCATAATTGAGGCTTTTGTTTTATATCATGAGGACGCTATATGCGCTCAAAACTAAGAACTTGAGAGTACTCTTGTAATAGTGTTTCCCACAGATAGAGCATCTTGAGAAATGTGTGTATGGGAGTTTCTGCTAGTTTGGTATGGTAAATTTGGATTGGTAAATCTTAAGTAATAAAAATAAATAGTAATTGCATTCAAGTATATATTTCATTTATCCACAAGCTTTAACAATGGAATGCCTTCTTTGTATTTTTCTCTCAACTCCATGTACTAAATCAGGATAAGTTATCTTGTGTAAGTAGTACTTTTTTCTACTAAAATTCTTTGTTACTTTTTGTATCAATTTTAAAAGATAGTAGGGATTATCTCATTCACATTTCAATTATAGTTTGTATGGTATTAAATGGCTATTTATCATTACCTAATTTTTGTTACTAACTTATATCACTTTGCAGCATAGTTTGTCGACCTGAGAGCTTAATTATGGGGTAAAATGTTAATTTTAAGTATCAGCCTTTTCCCTGATGTCATATTTACCTGATTTGAAGCTACCATTGAAGCCTTCTTCATCCATTTTTGATTAACAATTACATCACGTTCTACAGAATCTTTACTGTCTTCTAAGTGATTTCATCATTTGGGTACCCTGCGTCTTGGCCATTTACTGCAAATCCTTATAGTAATCACATCTTCTTGTGATAAATTTTATTCATACTCAGGACAAGGGCTTTGATAAAAGGGGTTATGGCTCTCCAATCTTATGATGTTATTGGAACGCCTTTCATTTTTTTAAAAATAGGGACTAAGGAACTCAAATGCTTTGTTGTATCTTTCAGAAAGACCAACTTTGTAAGACAACTTCCCTACAACTTATATTACTTCTAGAGGGCAAAGAGTTGATAGATAAGCCTTCAATATGGTACAGCTAAAGGTAAAATGTGCATTTAGTTAGCTGCACTTCCAAATTTCAACTGTTTCCCATGTATCTGCTTCATGTCTTAGAAGTCCTTGTAGGCTTGTATAGGACTCCTAAGGTTGGAAAAGCATAATGTATGTGTATGGTTGATATAACTAAAAACCCTTATTATTGAGCTATCTGCTTCCAAAGCAGGCAATGGCTCAAACTAAAAACCATGGCTAGATTGGATTATAAAGGAGATATACTAGTAGAGATGTGATTTAGGTTTTTTGTGGCAAAAATTGTGCCATTTATCAACAGATCAGCCTAGTAATCTTGGTTTGCATTTACATAACATCTTAGGTGTTGTCTTGAACCTGGGTGACCCTCTCAGTATGTCCATCAACCTTGGTATGGTAGGCAGTAGACAAGAATCTTTTAGTTCTGAAATCTGAGATAAGTCTCTTTCTTAAATGTTATATAAATTGAGGCTCTTAGTCCAAGAACTATCTCTAAGTGCCTTTCTATAAAAAACATGCATAAAAACAACTGACCATTTTTTTTGCAGATGAGCTAGTAATTGTAGAAATAAAGTAGTCAAATCGTTGATTCAATATTTAACTACTAGAACTGTACTCTAATTTGGGAGAATTTATTCCTTGGTAAATCTCATAAGTTTTCAAATTCCACTCTACTGTGACACTTCTGTGTGGCTTTAACTGGTCCTCAGGATGACAATAGTGAACCTTTTTTATCCACATGTCTTACATCTTAAAAAGCAGCTCTGCATCGCTAATCAGAAAAAGCAAAAGAAGGTAACTTTATTGAAGTCAATATATAATTTTCTTATAGGGTGTCTAGCCATGGCCACATCACGATAATTACAATAAGTTGAAAACTCTTTAAATCTTCTGGAAATGACATAAAAGCGTTTCCAATTTACCCTTTAGCATTTCATAGAGTATCCTTCTTTTCATGCGTTATAAAGTTTCTGGTTGTGGTCATTCCATACTTGAGTGCAAATAGCTATATTTTTTAAGGTGAAAAATCCCATACCCTTGACCAACTAGCACTTGGTGGGTTAGTTCACTGGGGTCCTTAGCCTTCAGCAACACAATACTTGTTGTACATAAAATTCTCTTATTGGCAGGTATCAAGTCAGGACAACTGCTCATGAAATTAATTACCATGTTAATGTTCCCAGGTTTAACATAAAGAATTATATCATCCAGATTCAGTTCCCACTTGTCCTGATGATGGTTCATCATTTGCAGGAGAAAAGCATGTGAGATTCTTATGGTTTTCATGCTTTTTATATTGTATCTCAAACCATATAGTTACTGTCGCAAGTGCTTTAGAGCTTTGAAAATGGCTTTATCTCCTTGTCAAAACAAGTGCATTCCATTCAGCATGTTTAAATTTTTGGAATGATAGGGTATGAGATGAAGCTTACTATTACCCTTCCTGCGACAATGATTCCAAGCGTGAAACCAGAGCATTTATATCAACCATAAATCTTCTCAGTTAAAAATGGTAAATATAGAAACGTAAACAAAAGCATTTTAAGTCTAAAAAATTCCATCAGGGACCATTTAAATGGAACACTCTCTGAAAAGATGGTCAAGGGTAGTATTATTTGGAAAAGTTTTGATAATGTTACTGAAGAAATTCGCCAAGTTTAAGAAACTTTGCTCATCCTTCCTGCTAGTAGGCTTGGCTAGAAGTGATAACTCATACCTTGCTTAGTGACATGGTGAAAGATTTTATTGGCAACAACTACCTCAAGAACAAAAATTTGTCCTATGCAAAATCAAATTGATATCTTTACATGAAGTTTATTCTTCTGAGACTGCTCAAAGACATTATTTATATCACCATGTTAGGCTTTTACAATGAGAAATAAGCCATTTAGTTCTTATATACCTTTTTTATAAAAAACAAGAATTTTAATTGGGAAACTCTTAGATTTATTTTCACGCTTATCCCCACATTGCCTGGCTAAGTTCATAATGAGATGGTAAAACTTTTGATAGGAGTAAATACTTAACTACATCGCCAAAATGGCAAAACATCATCTAGGAAGATCTCTACCACCACAGCTTTTTTAAAAAAACTCGCCCTTTTCCCTAAACTCTAATTCCTGAAATTTTAAAAACCTTCTATTTTTTAATGCTTATTACAAGTTTTTTTCTATTTCCTTTATATTTTTTATGCCAAGTCCCAAACAGACCCTTTCCTTTTACTATTCCCCAATTTCTCTTTCTATTTATAGACTTTCTTTGACAATTGAACGCTGGGCCACCGTATTTGAAGCGTTTCATGATTAGGAACCTTTTTGAAAAGTGTAAAGCTAGATTATGGACCAGTCAGTCATGGCTTGACAATCACCTCTCTACCTAATTCTTGTGACCATTTTACAATTCCAATTTTTTCCTTCTAAAGCAAGTTACAAAGAACTTAAAGCCCAAGAAGAAGATGAAGCACCCAAGAACAGAGTAGTAAACCCTCAACTCTAGTCCTTTATTTAGGCCAATGCCCTCACAAGTAAGGGCATTGGCCTACTTTAGTCAATTTTCTTCCCGTCTCTATAATATAGACATTTCCATGCCAATTATTTTAATTGTTTTATTCTTTTTAAAGCACCTTTTTAATCTTGTGAACACCGCGGCCAATATACACCACTGAAATAGATAATCCCACATCAGATAGAGGGCTTTTGGGCTTTCTTTTCTATAATTTCTGGTCAATTAAGTGGTTCCTTAGAAACTGTGAGTTCGCAGCCAGAGCTAACTTGGTCACTTGGTCCTAAAATTAGTGTTTCTCTAAAGTCTTTTAGATATCAGGATTTCATCAAGTAGGAAACGCAGGAACAGTCCATGTACCTCTCAAGTACAGTGTTAATCATGGCATGAAAAAGTACATGGTGCGTTACACAATTTAAAGGTATGACCAGGTTCAAAATGAGACATATTACGTCCTAAATGCTGTTTACCACAGTCAACTTTTATGATACTAGTTGACTGAAAGTGTCATGTAAATTACCTTTAATAATATGGTATATCAAGACAGCTTATCATTCATTTGTTCTGTATCTGGTAAAGAGCACCATTTCTTCCCTATAATGTCATTTAACTTCTGGTAGTTCACGAAGAGCTTATGCCACAACTTTATAACTGACAATTGTTAATTAAATGACCAAAAGATCTCAAGAAACATGATGTCAGGCTTTCCTTAGTTTAAGTGAAGCCTTGATTTATGGTTCCTGTTTTTTGTATTTTCTATAATTTAGATTACATTTAATAATTTAATTGTTAATCAATGCTTCCCTGGGCATAATCCCTGAAAACTTTACTATCAAATTATAGATTAATGCTTATCAGGTTAATCCCTGAAAAAATTATGATTTATCAACTAATGTTATATCGCCCTAAGGTCCAGAAAATAATTTATCTTAAGCACTGAGCAATTTCACATAATAATGCTAAGTTCATGATTCAATAAATTCAGGATAAAGCGCTTTGATATTGCTCCATTAGTCAATAAGATAGGATGAATGCCTATCTAGCTTAAGCTCATCCTGATATTAAGCTCAAAGTTTTATTCAGTGGTTAACTCCTCTATTATATCCCTGTTAAAACTTTAAGAGCTAGAAACTTCAATTGAGTTCCAATAGATTCATTCAATATACATTTCCTCGTTCTCAATAATACTAGCTTCTGCTCTCTTTCTCAACTGCACAGGCTTTAAAATGTGCGTTATTTTACTCTTTATAATGATAGATTTTAATGGGCGATATTAGTATACAGACTACTATTATAGTTGAGCTGATATATAAAATAATAATTATATCTAACGCCAACCTGGTGCTTGTCCTAATATCAACTTCTTCAGAAATGGTAGGGACTTCTTCCCTATTCCAGCTAGTAGTACTTAACCTAGGATAAGGTTCAGAGGTTCCTCTTCATTATTGTCAAAAAGAATCCACTGATATAGAAATATTTAGACAAAGGCTTTCCTTGGCCTTCCAACAACTCTAATCACAAGAGGAAATATAGTCTAATTTTTAAAATAAAAATTTTAATTTTATCTGCTTTATTATATAAAATCAAGGGGAATTTATATGGAATTTGGTGCACAACTCTTTGGTTGGCGCCCCAATTGGGAATAAAAGCTGTCACCAAAGGAATAGACCTCCAGGGGTCGCGTGAAATGATGATCTTCTTCTTGAATAAATTTAGTTCCACATTCCTACTCAACCGTGACCTCTTCTTAGTTATAAAAAGAACTTGTCCATCATCTTTGCTCAACTCCCACTGTATTTACCCTTATCTAGTAACACCTGATTAGGTAATGGGACTCTTACCCATATACAGCAGATTAAGATCCAGAAAAGGTTAATTCTAAGTTGCTCTGTGACAGGTGGTATTACTCACCAGCAACTCATAATCCTCTTATTCAATTGGCAACTAAACCCGATTAACTCCTACAAGTCAATTAAGTCATCAATAATAAAATCAGTCCCCTAATTGCTTGTTTATTCTCATGGATGATCCCTAACAAAACACTCATTAATCCAGAAGATTGCATTCTGGCAGAATAATAAATATTCGCTGGAATATTTCTATGAACAATAGTTATTATATAGACAATTTTTAACTCCACAATTTACTAGAAAGATGAATCCCCAAGAGGAACAGCAGATTAATTATATTTGATAAAGCAGGGTAATGTGGAAAAAAATCCAAAAACATCCCCCCACTTATTCAGATTATCCACAATAGAGAATTTCTGGGGGCACACCACGTGGAAACTGATGGAGGCTTCCAGCATGACTTAAATTTGGAGTGCTCTTGGTCCATTCCCACTTCATGCCTAATGCGTTTTGGTTTAGTCCTTATTCTCTGTGCATTTCCGTTCCATGTCCTCGCTGCTACCTCCACAAAGCGTGGTTCCCACAGCCATATGCTGTGACAGCCTAGTTTAGTTGTTCTTGTTGATAAAAAGATCTGGAAAACCTGTTTTCCACCAGGCTAGGGTTATATGACACCTCACATATGAAGTATATTCTTAAGAGATGTTAATTTTTTGGCATAACGGTTTGATTCCGTTGAGCTGGCTTACTAACTATTAGCCACTGAGCAACCAAATCAGATGATATAGGGATCGCTACTTCTAATAAAACCAAATAAATAATAAATGGAGCAGTCTCCCAATAACACTTATTTATTTTTTTAAACACAGACTTATCTTCTGACCACCAAAAACCTCTACTTCTCAATCTTCCACTCAACTCTTATCTTGGTATTCCAAGTTGAATGCATCCTCTGCTTAGTAATCTCCTATTAGTTCCCTTTATAGGAGTTTTTGTCTAACTCGAGGTTTCAGAAAAATTTCCTTGATTCCCCAAACTATCAATACTTCGATTGATTTGCTTTATATCCATATACTTTTTCAGTTCATTCTTGAGACTCACCTCAACTCTAACTTCCAATCCTCCAGAATGTATAGCATATTTTCCAGTAATATTAACTTCTCAACATCACCCCCCCTTTGACTGGATGATATGCTCCTATTGCTTATATGCTTGAAAAAAAACTTTACATAACTTGGTTGATAATCTGACTTTCTGCAGGTTCCTTAATGGTATAGAAATTATACCAGTCTTCTCAATTATCTCAAACAGCCCAGCTTAGATGTTAGCAAGCTTGTATTTTCCACCTAAATCCAAGTTGGTCATGGAACAAGACATGATCTTCTACAGCAAACAGCGGAATTCTGCTACATCTCTTCTGGTCAGCTTCCTGATAATGGATCTTCTTGCCAAACTGGTAGAATAGGCTTCCGTTTGTAACTTGATCAGCGTTTCTGTTAGATTAATCAAATACTGCTGTGTTTCCACACCACCAGTGACCTCTACACTAGTAAAGCAGGTAAGGTAGAGCCAGATGTCTACCATAAAGCAGTTGGAAGGGACACTTGCCAGTAAATGAGTGGTAGCTGCTATTATACACAAACACAGCTGTGGGTAGGAGGGTAGTACATTCAGAGGGTCGACCTTTCACCTGCTTATAAAGTATGTTCACTAACGTTCCGTTGACCTGTTCCACCATTCCATTCGTTTCTGGATGGTAGGGTGTAGTCAATACCCCATAAATCGCCATCAACTCGTTTAACTTGGGTAAGATGTGTAAAAATTGGTTCCATTGTCCATCAAGATGAACCGCGAGAAGCCATATTGCTGTATAATACACTCCATAATAAACTTAGCGGGTAGTGACCGCTCTTAAGCCATTAATAGCCCTGGATTCCACCCATATCGTCATTTGATCAATTGTTAGGATTATATACTTAGATTTGTTTGTGCTAGTTGGTAGAGGTCCCACTACATCAAGGGAAACGTTATAACAGGCGAAATGGTGCTTAACCAACTGGTATGTAGTCTTTTTGTGGAAAAGCTTCTCCACTTGACACTGATGACAACAGATTACCGTTTCCAGCAAATCATAATGCATGCTCTTTTAATAGTAGCAGAATTGCAAAAACTCCAACGTTTTCCGCAATCCTCCATGTCCTACCACCTGATGTGCAACCATAAAAAATGTGGGTTTAGCGTAAGGTTTAAGTAAACTCAGCGTCAAGTCCACCATCCGCTTATATAGGTTTCCATTGCATAGGAATATATCCTGCCTAAGCCCATCTAGCACTTTGATCACTTGTGGCAGCTCATCATGGTATTTGTCTACCACCATCTTCTCTTACATAATGTCAGTCAAATCCGCCATAATAGCAACTCTTGGTAGTCATGAAAGATAATCCGCATATTGATGTTTTGCTTCCGGCTGGTGTAAAATCTCAAAATTGTATTTTTGGAGCTTCAACGCCATTCATGCAAGCTGTCCTTCAGGTTCACAGAGATTTTGCAGCCAGCGCAAGGAAGCATGATCCATTACCACTTGGGACTTCACCCCATGGAGGTATACTCTAAACTGTTTATATGCATAAATTACTGCTAAACACACTCTATCAGTCACAGTGTAATTCTAATCATAACAGTTTAAGCTTCAGCTACAAAATGCAACAGGGTTCTCTAAGCCGTCATCATCCTTCTGAGATAATACTGCCCCTACGGCGGAGAGCAATAAATCAATTTGTACTATGAAATGTTTTTTGAAGTTGGGGTATTGCAAAATGGGTGCACTCTCAAACGTGGTTCATGATACATCAAAAGCGTTTTGGCATCGTTCCATCCAGTCAAATGAAGAATTTTTCTATAAAAACTCAAAGTGCGGTGCCCCAATACTACTGAAATTAGGAATGAACCGCTGGTAGTAACTGACCATCCCAAGAAACCTTAGATAACACGATTATTACCTGGGCAGGTCATCTTGCTTATTGCTTCCACCTTCGCCAGCTTCAGTTTAAGCCTTTTGAATCCACTTCAAACCCAAGATAAAAATTGCACTTGAAAAAGTGACACTTCCGAGGCTTGATTTTGATATTAGTATCAGTGTTTCAGCAGAACACTTGTTCCAGATGGTCAAGCTTCTCTGTAGGGTTGCAAGCACATGTTGATATCATCAAGGTAAACTAAGATGCAAGACAGCTTCAAATCAACAAACATCGTATCCATAGCACGCTGGAACATAGCTGGGGCGCTACAAAAATTCTATAGCATACATGTAGGCCGGGCTTACCCCTTTTAAGTGATAATAGCACATTTCTCTATATTTCCGCTGGTGGCAATTTGATCTGCCAGTACCCCAATATCAAATCCATGGCAGAAAAATAATCAGCCCTTCCCAGTTGATCTAGTGCGTTGTCAATCTGCCGAAGTGGGTAGGAATCTTTCTTTGTTATGCTATTGAGCTTTTGTATGTCAATGACTACCCGGTTCGTGCCATCTTTCTTTCTTTACAATAAGAACTGGTGACGCTTATGGTCTCTTTGACAGCTATAACATCCCTTGTATGATCAGTTTATCTACCTCATCAGAGACAGTATCATTCATCACCTTTGAGCACCTAATAGGCCGTGATAAAATGGGTGAGTGATCCCCCATATCTATCTAATGCACCACCCATTGGGTGCACCCCAAATCATGATCATCAGATGCAAAAATATTGAGTATTTTCCAAAAAAGCTATCGCCTTATCTTTCTGTTCCACCAACAATCCAGCTAGCGCTTCCCATGGAACCACTATCATTATTCCAAATGATAGATTTGCCAGTAGGTTGAGTTCCACCCAGAGTATGAAATCATGAACACGATGAACCTCATCAATAGGGGCCAATTGTAGATAAGCCACCACTTGGTGCTTTTGGATTTCCACTACTCCTTCTGTAGGTTCGCTAGCAGTACATTTACTTCACCATTTCCTGGTAACAGTAGCCCTGGAGCCAAAAGGGTTCAAGCTGTGATTGCTGGTAAAGTCCAACAAAAACCTTGTATAGCCCTTCAAGGATGTTATTTTTAACACAATTCCTAGTATCCACTGGTGCCTGGAAGGTAAGCTCAAAGAACTCGTTGCTTGTAATGGAATACCTTTATACTCATAGATCTGATTGAGGAGGGCTCTGGTTCTCCATTTCATTTGCTGATATCTGACAGGAATCAATCCGTCACTATACGCCAAATTGATTTGACCAGAGCGGAATGGATTCGGTGGGATTCTTCTAGAGATAAAGTAAATGGGATATGTTGTCCCAAAATACTAATAAAAGCTTCCACCATATCAACCACAGCTCCAAATCTACTCGTGAATGCAGCACTGATCAGCATATTGTACATATTATTTGGCAGAAACACCACTGGAGCGGAAGCCTTAACTGAACCATATTGCAAAGGCAACCAGCTGTAAGCTCTTTCAGACACAAAGCTCTGTGTCCCAAAGGTCCCATATACTACTCTCTGATCCACATCCAGCTTCAGTGGAAGCCTAGCCACAAGCTTGGTAGAAATTATATTAACTGGGGCACCAGTATCTATGATAGTTCATATTTTTGTGTTCTGAACAAAAATGTCACAGTAAGTGCACTCCTAATAAGAAGAATCATTGGTGTTTATTACATGAAAGTCTTAAGGTTTTTTGTTACTAAGGAAGAAATATATGTTCATATCAACATGAGGATACTCCAAAATTTTCTTTTGCTTCAATACCTAAATCAAAGCCAAATTCGGATCTCTTTAAAAAAACAAAAACCAATTGCTTGAACAAGCCAAAACTTACCAATGTCATTGAAATTGATGCCTGCTGCTAAAGCTTGAGGTGGTGGTGCGCCGCCATCTGGCATCTTTCAGCCACTGTTGAAGCATGCCAGAGCTAGCTCTTCTAGCCCTCCCAATGCTACCAGGCGTTATGTCCCCCTCAGGACTTGACCCACAACCTCATAAGCTCCAAAGTGGTGCTCTGGAGCCCTTTGGTGCTCCCACGGAGCAATTTTCATTTTGGCCTCTGGGTCAAATATGGGAATCTTTTCCCATACGCTAATGCAGCCATCATTATGATGGCCACAGTAGTTTTTAAACCTGCTAGCTATATTGACTTCCACTCCTTTTAAAGTATTTTAATCTTGGTTTCCATTCAGAAGATAATGCGGCAGCAGCATCTAAGCTGACAATCATTTACAAAAAAATACCATTCCTACTGATTGCACGTGGCTCCTGGATAAGGCCACTTTGGTGCTCCAGTTTATCAGTTTGCCATCATTTCTCTCCCCCAAACGCCTTTGCCATGAATTGACGGAGGGTTTTGTCATTTATGGTGCAGACCCCACCTTGAAGTTGTGGTTCCCAATGGGGCGGGTTGGTTGGCAGGGCCTCATGCCTTTGAAATAATCCGCCTTTTCCAATGGGACACCCACCTTGCGATTCCCCCCACATAGTGATTAAATCTTCACCTGATCACCTTTTTGGACGAATGTCAAAAACGGCTTCACCATATGCCTTTGTGCTTTGAATTGGATCATTCAAAGTGCAAGTGCCCCACAGCTTCTGCCTATGTCACTTCTGCTGCTCCTCCTGCTGGTGTCAGGCTGGCTGCTGCCCCACCCAAATTTTTTGAGTGAGGCGCGATCCTATCATCCCCAACCTCTGCTAATTCAGGCGCTGCTTCCAAAGCAGCAGCCAGCCAAAATTTAAATTTTTAAATATTCATCAGAGTTATGGAATTCTGAGCTGATGGCTGAGACAATTTCAGCTGAGCTGCTGTGGTCAACTGTTCACAGCCAATCAGGATTCACCACTTATTTGACTCCAGTGGCTGTCCCAGCATCAGCTGATTTGAATCCATTTGAAGCGCTAAAATGGATTGATGATATGGATTGGCCTTATAATTTTAAGCCCAATTTCGCCTTGGAGGAATTTTTTGTAAATCCTCCTGATTCGTGTCCCCACCATTTTGGATCTAAAAACGGCCTCTTCACAATTATAAAAATATTAAAAAAAAGATAGAAGCAGCAGCTGATCTGGCAACACCCTCTTCCACCAACATCTTCATGAGGCGATGGAACCCCTTGTTAAGGGTATTCCAATCCCAAATTTCCCCCATGATTTTGATGAGGATGCGAAATACAAATTGAGGAGCTCACTTTTGGTGCAAGCCAGTCCTGCATTGATATAGCAAAAACCTCTCTTTTTTAACCCCAATTATCCCCAGACCTGCCTGTGCATCAAGTCTTTCACTTGTGTGCTTGCTTTCATCACTTTCGCTGAGCATCAACTTGCTCAATATGGTGAGGCGATGGACATTGCCAACCTCATTGATGAAGAAATTTCCCAATTATACCACCCTATGCCACATGTCGCTAATGCCCCAACCCCTAAGCTATTTTGCCATGGTCCTTTAGCTAAAGCGGGCGCCAGATAAAAGTTTTCCCAAATCATCCTCACCTTCTGTTTTGGCTTCCTAGGCTGATAACTTAGGGGCTATATTAAGATTTTTTTATTTTCTGATAATCCCTTTATTTGGCTCATTCACAAATAAAGATGCATGGTGGCTCCCCCTTTTAGGTTGGACACCACTAGTGCTAAAGAAACATTAGGATAATCCTAATTGATTTTTCTGACTGGAATAGCTATGTTAACCCCCACTAGGGAGGTGACATCCGTTGAGGGTCCTGCATTACAAATGCCATTTTGTTCCAGGATCTGCCATGCGTACAGCTACTGCACATCATGGCGGAACTCAGAGCTTATGGGAATAATCACTCTCTTGAATGGAGGATGAGGTATCTGATGGAAGCTGTTGGAATAAAAAGTCGTCAGGCTGAGTTCTGAGTCCAACGTGAAGAGACTAGTGAGAATTGTTAGGGACAATTAAATATGAATTAGCAGAGGTAGAGCATCCCAGCTCTACTCTGCTCGAGCATTTCCCTTCTCAATCATCCCAGATGGCACCACATAGAACTGCTGGTTGCCTGAGCAATTAATTGTATAATGCCCTTTTCATCCACATTTGAAGCAAGCATTCATAAAGGGCTCACGTTTATAGTTTGCAGTGGAAGGACCAGGTTGAAAATTAACTGAAGTATTAAAAGGTCAGGGACGAGACAGTTGAGTGTACATAGGGCGAAAAGGATCCACTGATATATAAGGTGGATAAATATTTACTAACAGCTTAAATCTTGGTCGTTGCTATCCATATCCCAAGGAGTATGCTGCGGTGAAAGCAGGGGCCTTCCGCTCTACATTGATAGTGCTGACCGTGGTGGAGAGATGATGTAAAGTGTTCACTATTTGAATAAACCCTACATCTTTATTCGAGGTGTGAGACATAGCATTATGTAATTCACGGTATGGTTTGAATGCTGCTATCATCACTATGCCTATATACTCAGTGGACAAAAATATTGGATTCCACTAACTCATGAGCTTCAGCTGTTAATTGCTCTGTGAACTTCACCAGGAACTCAATCTTTTGAAACTGTATGATCATAAAGTTGGCTTTGCACTGCGCCATCTTAGCCGCACCCCCAAAAAGCCAGAGCAAAGTCTCCTCTACCGCTTGATAAGATACTGAATTATTTTGGAAGTAACAGGTGATATGATTGGCGCTCTCCACGTCCAAAGCGGACAGCAACAATTTCACTTTCTGCTGATCTAAGACCCCTTCCACGGAAAATTTAAATCATCTAAAATAACTTTACATGTTCCCATCATGACTGAAGGGCGGTAACTTTTCGATCCAAAAAATTTCGCCTTGCTCTGGGCTTCAGCCATGAAGAACAGCCAAATTAGGTTCCAAATGACCAGGGGAAACATTCCTTTGTAAACTATCATAGGGGTGAGCATATGGAGGCAAATCCGCCGAATTGGACCTGGAAGAAGTTAGGTTGCAAGGAGGGTCCGCCATGACCCCTGAGGGATACTCACTGGCTGATCCATAGCATTTCTATCCAACTTGTTGCTGACTGCACCTTTTCACCCTGTTCCCACTTGTTCAAAAAAATGTTTACCGATTATCTGTTCCACTTTAACTGAATAACACCAACACTGGCCGTCTTACAACTCCTGTTGAAGCATCACATACTGATTTTACAACTCATAACAGAATTCTCATTCAGAGTCCAGCTAACGCTCCACTGCCTGAAGCCATGTGAGAACGTCTTTCACTTTGCTTTGCATTCTTGCATTCTTCCAACCAGTGTCATGCGCTTGTTGATAGGCGGCAATTACTTGATTAATGAGGGTGGCTTACTCTCGCACCTGCTCCTCATTGGCCCATTAAAGGGTATCCAATCACACTCGCATATCTGCATATTCTACCATCTTGATGAATGGAAGAGTAATGGCTTGACTGCGCTCAGCCTGACTAATGATTTCCAATTGTGTAACCTGACCTAACAACTGGTGATATCTGGGGAAATGACAAGGAGATGAGCGCGTTGTCAGCCATTCACTGATTACTCCACTTGATGCAAGGTTGACTGAATTCAGATGCCATGGAGTCAACCTTCCGTTATCTGCCGGTCTGTGAGGGTTACCCTTTCCCTAATCTGAGCTATTGTGGCTTCAAGCACTTCCGCCCAATCCACCAGGTCTGTCATAAAACGCTCAGTGTTGCTTCCCAACATGGTTATATCCCAAATCTTTTCTGCCAATAAACTGCGCCGTTACAAAAGTTCCCTATCACTCGACATAACTCCTGATTCAACTGTGGAACCAAAACGTCCAACTGACGGCGGACATCCCCAACACAGTGGTCCACCTGTACAAGCGCCCCCTGCACCTCCAAAAAAGGGTGATAAAGATGGTCAGGTAGAAGGCGAGTATCATTCTGTTGCACTTGAATGAACTGCATGCCGTCCCCCTTATCAATATTGTGGCAGGCCAGTACACGCAGTAGCTGGCATATTGACAGCTGTACGTACACTACTAAGTATTCTTTAGTTCCGTGGATACTAAGCTGATGAGACAACCACATGGTAGTCGCATCAAGATAGGACATATTTAACATGTAGCGGGTTTCTTGTTCCCATTGATTGTAGAATAAACTCTAAACATTCTCCCCCGCCTCATCTTCATGAGTTGATACACCTGCAGAAGTCATTCTATAAAGCCCTGCAGCTGCTGGGGGGTCACATTCATAGAGAGAACTTGTTGATCCGCTGCCAACTCAGGACAAGTTTCTAACTGCAAAGTTAATATAGCATCTTCATCACTCAGCTCTGTCACTGTGAAAAGTGTCTGTTCATCGTTGGATGCTTCCTAGCTTCCTTGGTGTGTTGAGCATGAAATCTAATCATATTTTGGCATAATGAGTGAGGGATCGCCATATTGCCCTAGTGCCGATAAGATACAGTTGACCAGTGGCCCCATGTAGTGAGCACCACTGTTAATTTTTTGGCATAATGGTTTGATTCCGTTGAGCTGGTTTACTAGGGTATTAGCCACTAAGCAACCAAATCGGATGATATGGGGATTGCTAACTCTAATATAACCAATTTGTATATATGGAGCAATTCCCCATTCACTTATTTATTCTAATAAACACAGACTTGTCTTCTGACCACCAAATTACCATTACCTCTCAATCTTCCGCTCAACTATTATCTCAGTATTTCAAGCAAAATGCATCCTCAGCTTAGTAATCTCTATTAGTTCCCTTTTTAGGAGTTTTCATCTATCTTGAGGTTTCAGCAGAATTCCCTTAATTCCTTAAACTATTGATACTTCAAAAGATTTGCTTTATATCCATATAGCTTTTCAGTTCAATCTTGAGACTCACCTTGACTCTAATTTCCAATCTCTGAAATGTATAGCTTATTGTCCAGTCATATCAACTTCTCAACAGGTGGCTTCTCCAATTCCTTGTTCCCTGTATTACCCAGGCTGAGCTTCATTTCTTAAGGGACTACTCAAAGCATATCCTGTTTTAACCAATCCTTATTTTATTGATGTGTCTTGCTTATTTCAGCGCCTCAGTACTAATCATGGTGGAACTAGTTTCAACCTGAGTTGGTCCTACCAATAAAATAAGGGACATCACCAGATGCTTTTTGATCGAAAATTAAAATTAACTTTTAATATATTTGGATTTTTATACACTTTATATTTAAATTTATTGTGAGGAAGGCCGACCATGGGATGGACACTTCCAAATTTGACCCAAAAAAAACGAAACTTAGTAACATGGAAGGCACCCCAGAGAAGCAATGCTATCTCTTGTTGCCAGCGGGAACGCCACTATGGGGAAGGGGCGGGAACGTGTGAAGGGGCCGTAGCCACAATTGAACACGTGTGGAGGAAAGGGTCTGATTTGATGAACCAAACTGGGAACCAGGAGGAGACCAGCTGTCAGTGACGCGGTGGGAGGTATCCAAACATCCACACCTGAAAGTGGTCCACCAAATGGGACTGGAATCTGTGGACAGCTTCTGGGAGGGTGGGGGTGGAGCCTGCGATGGCATCCAAGACAATCGTGTGGATAGTCCACATGGCGATTGCAACCACCAGAGCACGGAGGGAGGGTGGAAGGGGGAGGCCATTGATAAAGCAAACATATCCCTTGACAGACTGAAGGGATGTGTTTGATCCTGGCCAAGCAGACGTTGAACTTCGCGCCATATCACTCTAGAGGTAGGACACTTCTCCATTCGATGGAACAGAGTTCAATACTAGCCAAACACGATGCAGGATGAGTGTAAAGCATTAGAGCGCTCAGCTGTACGGTACACCCACTTCAGGTAGCACCACACATGGGAACGGATTTGAGGCTGCAACAGAGGATGGTGTGCGTACTTCCAGATAGTCTTCTAAGTCTCAAGGGAGTAAGGGATGTCCATCATGTCCAGGTAGTCCACCCTGGATAGGACATGGGGTCGTGTGGGGATCACGCCATCTTGGATGAGTAGCCTCTGTACCTCTTGTGTGAACTGAGGAGAGGGGCGGCCTCTCTGGGCTGTGTGTCCGCTAATATGAATTCTTCACTCAGCGCTCCGCATGGAGAGGAGGATTCGTTTGTAGTGGGTTTTAATCCCATGAGGACCTGTGGCCGATGGGTGTGAAGCCAGATATCTCATCAAGGAGTGAGGGTGCGACGGATTGGTAAGGCCCAGGGTGTGGGAAAGTTGGAGTGGGCCGCACGGGACCAGTGTTGGGAGGGGAGCGTAGGGGCGGTGATGGCTGCAATCCAGGTGCCCAGGATCTTGGCAGCATGGGCTTTAAAGTCGAGCAGGCCCATGCCACCATGACGACGAGGGCCAAACATGATCTCAAGCTGCACTGGCGGTGGGCGGCCTGACCAAAGCCACCCTTGCAGAAGGGCATACATAGATTTGAAAAACCTGGGGAGAAGGCGATGGCGTGGGCTCCAAACCAGACTTTGGAGAGGAGCATAGAGTTGGCTAAAACAACCCTGCCAGTAAGGGAAGTAGGGCGAGCTCTGAGGGAGGCGATGCGCTTTGTTACGTTGTCTAGAATATGGATTTCCATTACTGCTGATGCGTACCCGCCTGCATCCACCCACATGCCCAGTTGGCGGACCAGCCCTATGGTAGGGCGTGGCACGAAGGGGAGCACTATTGGGGCGGTGTGGCGTGAGCTGGGAGGGTGAGCACGTGTGCGAGCAGATGGGCCAGGCTGGGCACTGGTTGCTGGGGCCCAGCAGGTTTAATACCGACCAAAGAGGATGATTTCAGTTTTGGAAGCGTTCAGTGCAGCGTTACTTACCCGGAAATACTTCTGGATGAGAGCTTCAAGTGCACGTGCGTCTTTATTAGACACCCCAACCACACAGTCATCTGCAAACGCCATCATCTTGACTGGGGCTTGGCCTGGTACATGGACCCCAGTGAGTTGGGCATTCATATTTCGAAGTAGTGGGTCAAGGCTGAAGTTGTACAAGAGTGGGCTAAGGGGGTCCCCTTGTCGCAAGCCCCTTTGAGGGAGGACTACTTCCGTTAGGAAGTCAGGGACACGCACTGCCATTGTTGCAGATTCCGTGAGCAGCATTAACCAGTTGATGAAGCGAGGGGGTAAGCGGAATTGATGGAGGCAGGTCATGAGGCATACCCAGTTTACTCTATCATAGGCCTTCTGTTGGTCCAAGAATACAAGTGCCCCAGAGGCTGTGGACTGGCATGCGTTAGCCACAGAGTGCACGTTGTCCCAAATCGACCTTCTGGGTTTGAAACCAAATTGTTCTGGGGAGATGGTGGCAGATGCTACCATCCCTAAACGGTAAACCATGATTTTAGTTAAAATTTTTGTACCTGTGTTAGTTAAAGAAATGGGGCGCCAGTTGGCTAAGTATAGCTTGTCCCCTTTCTTGAAGAGTGTGACGGTGAAGGCCTCTTGTCCTCCTGGTAGGAGGCGCGTTTCCAGAAGGCTCTGGTTAAGTGAGGCAAGCAGCAGTGGGGATATATATTTGAAGTACTTTTTATAGAATTCATATGGAATGCCATCCGGGCCTGGGCATTTCCAATTTGGTGCACCGTGGATGGCTGTCCATAGTTCATTTGGAGTAATCAAATTCATTATTTCCGGGTATTGGAAGACAGTGCAGATGTTGGTTCAGTCAAAAAATTCCGCCAGTTTGGCTAGCTGAATTGGATCAGATTGGTATAACTTGGAGTAATACTTTTGTATTTCAATTGCCACTTCAGCTGGCATATCCGCGACGGAATCATCTGATCTTCGCACCTGTGTGCAGGCCACACTCTGGCATGGTGCGAAATTTTTTTGGAAAAATATGCGGTGCACTTGTCACCCTCTGTATTGCATTTGGCCCTGTACTGAACGCAAACCCAATGTTTATGTTTCCTTTTGAGCGCGTTGAGGTGGGTGGCTGCTTCCACCCACTTCCAGCCCCATGCAGGGCTGTAGCCTGTAGCTGGGACGTTGGACTCCAGGTATGCCAACTCTGCCATAGCGCGCAAAATGATGGCTGATGTGGCTTGTGAGCATCAGGAGGAGAGGTGGTGAGAGTGGCGGATGGTATCCTCTTTGAAGGTTGACCATGTGGAGATGGGGTCCACATAGAATGGTGTAGCAAACTCTTTTGCCAAAGTTGCTGATTCCACCCAAGTGCAAAACCTGGTGATGCAAGTTTGGGAGGGCGGAGTTTGCACCAATGTGGGGCCTTAACCACTGTGACAGGTAGGTGGTAGGTTATTGAGACCAGACGGTGGTCAGAGAATTCAATTTTTGTTGTTTGGAAGTGGGAAATGTGAGGTTGGAATTTTGCCGGCATAAGGATAAGGTCTATGCAGGTCATGGACCTTAATTGGCCGTTGTGGATGTGGGGTCACATCATGTTTTTGAGCAGCGGGGCTTGCTGCGGCAGTGCATCCATTAACCCAAGGGTGGCCTTTAGAACGCGAAGTTTTACGTGACCCTGGGGGGCATGGGAAGAGGAAGGCCAATGGTCCGTGGGTGTGTTTAGCCAACAGTTCATGTCACTGACTATGAAAGGGTCTGGGGGTAGCGGGAGGGATTTGATTAATGAGAAAAATTCCTGACACTCTCGTGCATAGATTGGGGCATAGATGTTTATGATAGCATGCGCCATGTCATCCCATGAGAAAGTGACAACGACGATGCAGCCATTGAGGAAGGATTCTGACAATAAAAATTTGAAAAAATTGTTTTCTTGAACTAGCACCCCACAGTGCTCTGACCAAAAGGATAGTGATGGGAGGAGCATGGTTTTCCAAGCATCCTCGGAACCTCATGGACAGTGGGACTCCTGGATGGCCAGAATATCCATGGGTAAATTATTTTGTAAAAAACTCAGTTTCCTAGCCTGGGACACCAAGGCCTTGAGTCCAGCGATATTTGAAATCCCTAAAGTGAAGGTTTCCCCCATCACACCTTAGGTGTGAGGGGTGGGCACCCGAGCCCACTAGTTTCCTCTAGATCACCATGGGCCTTCATGTCAGCATGGGTGTTTGCAGCAACGCTATTGGTAGTTTTATTAATTTTAGCAGAAAGGTTTGCGTTGGCTTTTGCCTTCTCTTTTTGTTTCCCTGACGTCAAACGAATTTTTTGTGGTGTGGATGAGTTTGGTGCACCATCGATTGGTCAAAAAAATTTTCAGGTAGGTTGGACCCCAAATCAGTTTCAACTGGAGCTTAGTTGCAAAGATCAGGTGAGATCGAGTCACCCATCAGATCCTCAGATTGGGTGGCCCAATTGGCATGGGCTTCCCAATATGATTGGTTGAGGGATTCCTAAGTTGCTTCCGCCATGAAGGTTTCAATGTCCTCCTAGCGTTGGGAGTGTGGGATAGTGGTATTGACCTTGGCCGCTTCCTTGGCTGTGGCCCTGTGGTCCCGCTTGGCCTTCTTCCACTCTTGCGGGGAAATAGGTTTTACCAGTAGGTAGCAGCCTTGTGCTCCCCACGGGAAAGCCTCTTTGGTGCTGGTGGTTGGTTTGTAGTGCGCCTCTCCACTGGCCATGGCCGCCAAGGGGTGCTCTTAAGATGTGATGCCCTCCTTGGTGGGGAACGCATGTGCCTTATGGCTGGATGCGTCACAGTGGGTGCAGATGGGGGGCGCGCTGTCCATGGTTACCTGGAAAGGGTGGGTGGTATGCCCTTCAATATTGATATATGTGGAGTGCGGGATCTGGGTTAGGTCCTTCACAATCTCCTCAGTTGGGGTCAGAACTGCGATGGCTTTGCCGGTGCACAGGTGTGGCATCAGCATAAAGCGTTGCATCTCAAAAGATTGTATTTTGCCATATATGGTGAGACCATCATTCAGGTGCTGCTCCAAAATGGCACATTTTACCGTAGTAGGCAAAAAGTCAAATGTGAGAAAAATTTGGTTGGATTTTGTCTATCTGGTGCATTTGGTTTTGATGACCCATTGCCCTTTGGGGATGTCAATCACTACGCGCACCGCAGCAGCTTCATCTGCTGCCTCCTTGATTATGAAACTGAGGTCCAGCCAACCGCATGACATGGAGTGAGGTGTGATGTACACCGCGGTCAGGAAAAAAGTGTGCACATCCTCACAAAATTTTTCCCATAAAGCTGTTTGTTGGATGTCCAGAAACACACAGACTTTGTATTCCACCGATGAGAGTGGTTGGGAGTGTGGCGTGTTGATGTACTGGTTGCATCACGCTTGCCAAGCGAGGTTTTCCAGGGAAATAGTGACCGCCAGTTTTTTATTATTTTTTCTATTCTGCCAGTTTCTCCGGGGCATTTTTGAACGTTTGAGGCCATGGGCTTACCACCTGCTCCTCTTACCTTACTTGCCCAACTGCTCCCTGACATGGGCCAAGACTAATCTCCTCTGTGAGATTATCAAAATAGAATCAGACTTGAATTGAATAAGTTGCAAAAGTGATTGCAACGAGAGAGAAAAGTGGATTTCTATACATTTTAACCTTTCTTAATATTTTTATCTTATATTCTTTTTTAGTATTTTTTCCATATGTTATTTTTTCAATGGGACTTAAACTATAATTAGGTTCAGTGGTCCATCAAAATGTTTTCCCTACTCTGGTTCAGCAGTTCATTTTTTTGAACTTAACCAGCCGTCATAGTTCAATGGTCTATTTTTAAGACTTAGCCACATATCATGGTTTGGCGGCCCTCTTGTCATGGCCTGATGTCATAATTGATGGTATTAACTGCAATGATAAAGCTAGTCATCAGGAGGCCAAAAAGGTGAAGTTGGCAGGTCTTACTGACCTCAAGCAAATTTTACACCTGCGCTGGGTTCAGGACAGGTATGCAAGGTCAGCCTAGGGGATGTGCGTAATGCTCAGCCCTGAGTTAAGGAAAAAGCATTTAAATGAACAAGTTACAAAATAAATGGCGATAGTTTGGTTCAATTAATTGGTGAATGGGGTTCTAAAGTACTCATTTTAAAAAATTTAAATAAGGTCACCATCTTTACAATCAACCACTCAATTTTGGACAATCTCAAGATTTAGCACCCTGGCCTATGGAATCATGCGCTTATTGGTGCACCAAGGCTTATCACCAATTCCTCCAATGGGCAATTCCCCCAATTGCTTAAATATGTTTCATCGAGTCCAACCTTTCTTGTTGGTGACTTCTTTCAATAAACATTCCTTATTATCTTAAATTCTTTTAATTAATATAAACCTTATGCAAACCTGTTTGCAGACCTCTTTGAGGAAGTCTACAACAACGTTGGCACTACATATTATCTCAAATAACTAAAGTTTCTGGTGCACCTTTGGGCCACCCTAGTTCCACCAAATCGAGGCACCCAAGCCCCTAGTACCGATCTACACTTAATTATGGACTCCCTCTTGGGATCTGCCCAAGTTTTATTATTTATTAGCTATCTTATTCTGTATATCGCGTTGTACGCCCTAGTCCTGGGTCCCTTCTGCTCCAGCACCCTCCAAGGTGTCCTATTTCCCATCTCGCTAACAGCTAGTTCTCTGGCAGTGTGGGTGTGCATCCCACACCACCTCTCTGGGAATGAGTGAGTTAAAGACACTCTATTGACATTAGTCAACCAACCTTTTATTTTACATTTATCATAATTATCTGTGCGGGACTTTCTTTCTGTGCAAACTGGGTGCGCTGGCCGTTTTTCACGGCCACTATGGTACTCACTACAGTTTTTATTTGGGTTTTTATTGGTGTTTCTCAGCGTTATTCTTACAACTACCAGCTGGGAAGCGCAAACCCTTTCTTTCTGTACCTGGTAGTCTCAGACTTTTCATCATCCTGTTGTCACAATTCCCATCAATCCCCCAAGATCTACTCCAAAATTCACCAGGCCCTGGCTTCCCTCTCGCTGGAAGCTTTTTTGGATAATGAAAATTATCTGGTTCTTGTCCACCCTTGCGTGGGGTAGATTTGCTATATAAGCTGTCTCAGGAGGCGGCTGACCGGGTTTTTGCGATGTTCCACGCATATATGATTTTGTGGAGATCAGTGGAGGGTTTGGAGAATGTCCTGGAGCAATGTTGCCCAGACGTGTCATCCATCCATTACCAACATGAGTTCTTTTCTCTTCACCAAGCTTTTTGCCCAATGAAATTATATTTGAATGAATTTTGTGATAAAGCACAGGCTCTTCTGTTGCCTGACGTCATATAAACGTTGTTTCTCCATTTTACCTTGGACCTCTCCTGAGAAACTTTCCAATTTGGCAGTTGCCTCCTCTCAACTTCAACCAACTGATTGAAGCTCTTTGGAGCGGTTTCACCACCTAACTCAGAAGGGGCCAGGTAAATTGGTCTTCATTGTTCACCTGGTGTGGCCCCTATTAATCCAGGCTAAAAAGTTGTGCATGCCTTCAAAAAGGAGGAATCTTATCCTTCTAAACCTTCGAGTTCTGACAAATTTAAAAGTGAACAGGGGTCTAACCCTGAGTTTAGAGAAAATTGTTTCAGACGATTATGCCAGGATTATGTCACCTGTGGCCGCCCCTATAAATACAGCGACTGCAACTAGTGTTTTCCCCTTGAACGGGGCAAAGATCTCCACCAATTCCCTCCCCGTTTTGGCATAATTTGAGGTTCCAGGAGAGTCTATACCTGAATCTAACAAAAAACGAATCAATATTAACACTTTTTCTTTTCATCGCGTTTCCATGATGCAGGCTGAAGCATTGACTAACGGCTTGGTGGTGGTGCCCCTGGATAACAAAGCACAACTGGCCATCAGTGCAGGTATTGGGTCGTTGAAAACAGAAAACGCGTTTTATAAACAAGTATTATACATGAAAATGAGATATTTATTAGCTCTTATGGGTTGGACAAGGAACCTATTTCATTATATCAAATTACCCTGAGAACCCCCGCTTGACCCCTACCATGATCCGCAGAAATCAAGATGTGGATAAGGAACTACGTTTAAAATATAAAAATGTCTATGCATCGACTGAACATATGGTGGGATATGTGGCCTCAGTAGTAAGAGTGGCCAATTTTTCCTCTCCATTTTATGATGCAAAAGCATATCCTTGAGTCATGCTTATGTCTGATGAAGAGTCTTCTGGCGAGGTGTTGACAATTTCTGCTTTAAATAAAGATCATTCTGGATATTTTTGTTGACTGCTATCCTTTCATACCCTTTTAGGAAAAATCAGCACAACTATTTTGGTAAATACTGGAGCCTCTAAGAGTTTTATTGTCCAAGACCTAGCTGACGACCTTGAGCTTAGTTACTTGCCAGGTGGTATGGTTAGGGGAGGGGAGGGGCTTCTTAAGGTATTCCCACACTGAAGGTTCTGGGGATAGTGGATTATCAAGTGGGCAAGTTCCTTTTGTCAGATCATTTCCAAGCAATCAAAAACTCTTGTGAACCATTATTTTGGGTGTAAAGTGGTGGCAAAAGTTTGACGTCAGAACCAATTTGAAAGACAATACCTTGTCCTTAGCATTAAAAATGGTCATATATTAGTTGTCCCTCTCTCTAAGGCTGATTCTCAGGACGATTTGTCCCACTGGCTCAATATGCACACTCATCAGTCTTGCTCCGTTACTGAAGCCCTCTCTGGAGGTGCCCTTACCTCCCTGTTTGGAGTAGTTGGAATCTTCACTTGATGCGGCTTCAGCCAATGTACTACCAGATCATTCAGAGTTTGATTGCAAGTTCAAGATTACCATTAATTTGGAGGATATATCTTCCCAGATTTACTTTTTTACCATGCGGGAGAAAGTGGCATTAGACGTGTGGGTTAAGGAAAGGTTAGCCAAACACGCGATTTTTCAGTGTACCTCCCCAGTATGCTCCCACTTCTCTTTGTGGAGAAAGCCGATAGACTTTTACGCCCATGCATAGATTATGGGAACCTAAACAATGTCACTGTACCAGATTTACATCCCATCTCATATGAATCACAGATTTTATGCTATGTGAAGAAGACGAAAGTCTTCTCCATACTGTTTGTTAAAATACGTTCAACCAGATCTGGATTAAGAGGACCCAGGAGTGGTTAATCGCATTCCATGACAGAGAAGGACTATTCTAATTTTGAGTTATGCACTTTGGGTTTAAAAATGCCCCTGCTTTCTTTCAACGCAATATTGATGCGGCTTTATGGACCTGTGGGGGTATGCGCGGTTGTCTACATGGATGATATTCTGGTGTTTTCCCCTGATCATGAGTCCCATGCAGCACATCTTTGGAAAGTGGTGGACAGGTTAAAGGCAGCCAACCTTACACTAAAAACCAGTAAGTGCGAATTCTTCAAGTCCCAGGTCACCTTCCAAGGCAACGTCATGTTTGACCAAGGACACATTATAACCCCATACAAGGAGAAGGCGATTTGTGAGTGGCTTTCCCCACTTCAGTTTAAGATTTTAGAAGTTTATTGAGATATGTACGTTCTTTATGAAATTCACACCAAATCTCTCTGAGGTGGCGGCAACCCTGTATAAGGAGAGTGAAGCTAAAGTGCTCCAGTGGTTCCCCATGTTGCAGGATGCCTTCCAGGAAGTAAAGTGCACCATGTTTTCCATGTCCATCCTTCTTTATGTTGATCCCAAAAGGAGTTCATTGTGTCTACTGATGCCTTCAACTTTGCCATAGCAGCTGTCTTTTTTACAAGTAGGTGAAGATGGAATGGAGCATGCAGTGGGGTATTTTTCTTTAAAGAAGTCTCTAGCTGAGTTAAGCTACGCTGTTTATGTTAAAGAGTTATTGGAATTGGTTGAGGCGCTAACTTATTGGCGTCATCACTTGCATGGCTCATCCAACCATTGTGCATGCGCACATATCACTGTGCCTTGTAGGACTACCCCGCACCTCATGTCTTGACCCCAAGCAAACCTACTGTCATGAGAACCTAGATCAATTTGTGTTTCTTATGAGTTTACTAAGGGTAAGGAGAATGATTTGACGGACACTTTGAGCTGTAACCATGCACTAGCTCCCAATCCTAAGGAGGTAAAAGTGCATAATACCCAGTTGATGATTCCTCTGGATAAGATTGTGTCTCAGCTTCCCTCACCCTTGGCCCTTGAGCCAGCGCTTGCTCTTCTAGAAAATGCTGAGGAATATGATATGTTCAGAAAGTTAGTCATTTAACATCCTTTGTTAGTTGAATATACTATGGCTCTTGCCAAGAACGTGTTGAATCAAGAGGACATTACCATAGGTTACCAAGTGAAGGATGAGATGGTTTGGTTTCAAGGGCGCCTATGGGTTCCCACCAGGCCACTCCACCTGGAAATCATCTGGGACCATCATGATGGAATCACCGTTGGTATCCTTGGAAGGCGAAGACTCTAAAGATAATTCGCCACACTTACAATTGGAAGGGGTTAGCCACGCAGGTGGTCAGGTATTGTAAAGAGTGCCTGGTCTGCAACCATATGAAACTGAATCTTCATCCACTAGCGTGGTTGTTGAAACCAGTTCAAAAGTCTGAAGGTCCTTAGACTTCTCTATCGGTGGATTTTATTGTGAAATTACCTATATCTGATGGCTACAATGCTGTCATGGTAGTAGTGACCGTAAAAGGTTCGTCCACTTTATTCCCTGCAGAACTACAGTTACTACAGCTGAGGTGGCTAGGCTCTTCATCTCTCATTTGTTTGCTCTTCACAGGGTCCCTCAAGAAATAATTAGCGATTGTGGACCCAGTTTACCTCTGTCTTTTGGGAAATGGTGTGTAAGGCTCTTCAGATCCGTCCCTGCAGTTCAAATACCTATCATCCTAAATCAGATGGGCAGACTGAACGAGTGAACCAGGGCTTGGAGCAGTTCCTGCTGTGTTACACCGCCGCAGATCATTCAGATTCAGTTTACCATGTCTCTATGTTCCAATTCAGCTATAACAACGCACAACATACATCAATTGGTTGTTACCCCTTCTTTGTTAACTATAGCTTCAACCCCGTTTTCTACATGGAGCCCTGTTGTGGATCCAAGGTGAAAGTGTGGTGGACTTTGCAATAATGATCACGAAAGTAGATCAGGTGGTGAGCACAAACTTAGATGCAGTTATGCAAGCTTACATGGAGAATGGTGAATTGAAGAGATGTGTAGGTCCTATGTACAAGGAAGGTAACCTCATGAATCTGGATGCTAAAAACATCACCATCAAGCAACCATGTAAAAAACTGGGACCAAAGAGGATTGGGCTTTACCGCGTTGTCAGAAAGGTGGGCCACGCCTCATACCAGTTGGATCTTCCTCCTCATTCCAGACCTTTTTGGTCTTCCATGAAAGCAAACTTACGCTGTTTGAGGGACCTCCACCAGAAACTCCAGAGGCTTATATTGTGGATGGGACGCCGGAATGGGAAGTGGAGGAGATCGTAGCCTCCCATAGAGTCAGAAGAAAGCTTGAGTACCTAGTATCCTGGAAGGGGTTTGATGCAGCAGAAAACAGTTGGGTACCAGCATGCGATTGCACCCATGCCCAGGATTCTATTAAAGCTCTCCATGAGCGGTTCCCTGAGGCTGCAGGACCCAAGTCTCAGCAAACTATCACCGCTATGAAGTTGGCCCCAGCCCATAAGAACTTTTTCCCGGCGAAAGCCCCTGGAGGAGAGTGGAGCATCAAAATAACGAGAGGTTAAAATCATGTTCTGATGACATAATTGTGGGTACCAACAGCAATGATAAAGCTAATTGTCTGGAGGTAAAAAATGTGAAGTTGGCAGGCCTTCCTGACCTCAAGAGCACCATAGACCAGCGCTGGGTTCAGGCCAGGTATGCCCAGGTCGGCCTAGGGGATGTGCGCAATTCTCAACCTGTGCAAAGGCAAAAGCATTAAAACGAACTAGTTATTTTATAAATGGCAATGGTTTCATTTGATAAATTGGAAAATGGGGTTTTGAAACCCATTCTTTTTTCATATTTTAAAATTAGGTCGGTTATGTTTACAATCAATTACTCAAGTTTGGTCAATCTCAAGATTTAGCACCCTGGCAAATGGAATCATGCGCTTATTGGTGCACCAGGGCTTCTAACCACTTCCTACAATGGAAATTTTCAATTGCTTAAATATGTTTCATCGATTTCAACCTTTCTTGTTGATTGACTTCTTTTAATAAACATTTCTTGTTTTCTTACGTTCTTTTAATTATTATAAACCTTGGGTGAACCTGTGTGCGGACCTCTTTAAGGAAGTCTACAACAACGTTGGCACTATATTTATCTTAATTGACTAATAATCAGTGCACCTTTGGCCTGCCCTGGTACTTTCATATTCAGGCACCCAAGCCCCCTAGCGCCAATCTACACTTGGTCATGGACTCACCCTTGGGGTCTATCCAATTTTTTTTATATAATGGTTATCTTATCCTGTATACCGCGTTGTACACCCTTGCCCTAAGTCCCTTCTGCTCTGGCACCCTCCGCAGTGCCCTGTTTCCCATCCTGATAACAGCTAGTTTCCTGGAGGTGTGGGTGTGCATTCCGCACCACCTCTTTAGGAAGACGAGAGTTAAAGACACTCTCAAGACACCTCTCATGGGACTTGACTAACACTAGGACTTGACCTATTTTTATAGGTTCATTGGTTTTTCAGGAACATTGCACTTTTTCCCCTAGATCTAATACTTAAGATAATTTGCTTGGTCCTGGTTCAAAACATGACAATCCGCAATGTTCTTAGTTATGTAGGCATCAGTTGCCATCTTTGCAAGCACTTCAATTGGACCCAACCACAAAGCATCCAGCTTATTTCTTTATTCAAAACCATTGGTGTCACAATAGGCTACCCTATCCCTCACATGGTACTCTTGTATCACTGGTTGGTTCTTGCCATCCATAAACTTCATTTTGATCCTTTTCTTTAATGTCATACTAAATTCTTGCGATTTCAGTTTGATCATACTTTTGGTTTTCAGCTCAGATATTAATTGACACTCATACCTGCTTCTGGGAATATGGCATAATATAAAATTGGTGATAAGGCTGCCCTTTGTTGATAAAGTAATTTGAATGGCGTTTTTGCTGTCACTATATGATGACTTATGTTACAGGCAAAGGTACCTGAACCTAGGTAAGTTCCTTTTTTTTAGTACTAGATGGTCCCAACCCAAGGGGGGAACCTAGGTAAGTTCCTCAAGCGGAATTTTTCCCCTCAACCAATTCTTTTACCTTTGCGGGTAACGTTCTGGTAACTCTTTTCACTATCCCATTAGTTTCTGCTCTGTATGGAACTAATACTACTACTCTAATCTCCATTAATTTATTAAGCCTCGGGATTAAATAGGAGGTAAAGTTGGTTTTATTATCACTCAAGATCACTTAAGGACATCTGTTCCTGTAAATCACTTGATCCAAATAAAATTCGCTGTGCTCACAACATCTACCTTGCTCAGTACTTTAGTTTTGACCCATCTAGTTAGATATTCTATAGCCACTATGATATATTCCACTCCTCCTTTGCTGATACTCAAGGGTCCTATCACATATATTGACACAGTTTTCCATATGTATCCAGGGCGTACTAGACTGAATACTGCTACATTCTTATGAGATTTGTGGAGCTGAAATTTCATACAGCAGGCTAGGTAGTTGACGACATCATAACTATTGATTCCCAGTAGTACTGGCGAATATAATCCATGGTCTTCCATAAGCCACCATGGCTCATAACTTTGTGTGCAGCTCAAATTATTTCCACTAGTTTCGCTAGCTTCAGGAAAAAATCATTTTATGCATTAATTTTGAATAGTTGCCCATTTCTATTCTCATTGTTATTCATAATTTCTTCAGCACACCTTAAATTTTCTTTATGTTCATCCCTAACATTGCCTTCAATCATCTTTTGAAATAGTTCTTCCACTTGATTATAGACATTATGTAGTGAATACAATCTTAATTGTCCATTACGTTTTGATGTGCTTGTCAGGGTAAAGCCTGACATTAGTGGCGTTACTGAGTTTTAAACGATTATTCATCAGATCAAGAGGATATGTGCTGAAGTAAGATCAATTAATTGCTTATCAAGCCATAATTTTAATGGGTATGGTTCAATTAAAAGCTTAAAGTGCCTTATTTGCGATGGTATTGAGTTGATTAATTGCACAACACAAATTTACAACGAGACTGAGACGATTTGCACTACTTTTCAAAAATCATATGCAATGCGCAATCTCAAAAGCTTAAAAGATGAATAGCGACTTTTTTAAAATCAATTAAGCTTAGGTGATTCCAGGAAATTGGGTCTGGATATAAAACCAAAACATTCATATGGTTAAGCTTTGTGAGCTTAATTTATTACATGCTAAATTCTTCAAGTAGATATTTTTATTATAATAGTTCCATATATTTTATAATAAACAAGCTATACAGTCTAACCATTTATTTTATAAAACCAACACCAATTCTTACAGAGCCTAACTGCTATTCTTGAAGTCCTATGTCCATGAGTGCATAAACGCCTATACCTGAACAAATCTCTCTTCTATTGCTTCCACGTCCAAATCTAGATGGTGTACTGGCCTTAACATGATTGGGAGTGGTTGAAACAATCCTTCCTTATTTAGGGTTAAACAGCCCAAATGCCCTTTCCATTCTCTATTTGGTGCGCACCACCCCTTTGTTATACTGGACCTTTAGCTTAGAAATATCAAGTTCACGGCTTGTTATCTTTTTTTTAGTACTAGATGGTCCCAACCCAAGGGGGATTCATCGATGTTTATTGAATTATGCATGGGCTCCTAAGAGCCTGAGGCGGGGGAAGGGGAGGGAGGAGGCATCGAGAAAGGGAGGGGGTTTGCGCGCCAGAGCCGTGCTGCAGTGACAACTGAGCGGGGGAGGGTTGGCGACATAGTGCAGACCTTCAGGGGCCATCTCAAAGTGTACCTGAAAGTGGGTGATCATGTGTGGAAGGGTCCACACCTGCTGGTCAAAGGCAGCACGAAGGAAGGAGTTATGGATAAACCAGATGGCTGTGGCATAGGCGAGGACATGGAGGGGTCGGTGGCAACCAGGCAATGTCTGCTCAAACATGAGGTCTTGCACAGGGTGTCCAGACCAGGGCTGAGCATGGAGGAGTGCGCGGGCCTTTGGCCAAAATGCGGCGACACCTGGACAGGTGAAAAAATGATGGAGGTGGGAGTCAATAGGCTCCAAACAGCGGGGTCAGCTTCGGTGCTGGAAGGTAGGGCCAGTCCAGTCCCTTGTCCTGTATGAACAGTAGAGCACCCTCCATAAGGTGTTAGACACCTTTGCTGACAGGATGGGGTGATAGACGTCCTTCCACAATTCCTTAAGGTCAAATCTCACGGAGGGAGGGAGGAGCTCAAGGAGTCTTGGGCGGATGGGAGGACGATCTTGGGGGTTGAGGCGAGTTGTGACAACTTGTCCATTGTGCACAATTGCATGGCGACGGGGCTGAGGCCAGGGCCTTCCCTTCTGTATGGGAAGGCATGGTGGATCCGCGCGCCTACTCGTTTCAGGGCAAGGAGAGCCTGGTTTCAGTAGGGGGATGAGGATGGTTTTAGGCGATGGCCTGGGTGGTTTGTGAGCCACTCCTCTAATGAGGTCAGAGATGCTCTAGGAAGACCCAGAGCTGCTAACACTGACTGGCGGAGGGCGGGCGCCCATTGGGGCATGGGGGTCGCGTCCCAGCAGACAATCGGCCATAGGAACTTCAGGAAGATTGTGGTGGCGTGGGATCGCGTGTCCAGAAGCCCTAGGCCCCCTTCATTGCAGGGTCAGGCAATGGTTGAGAGGGCCATTGGTGGATGGTTTGAGCCCCAGATCCAACAGCGGAGGAGTACATTGAGCCGCGTATAAAAGGCATCTGTGAATGGGCAGACGTGCGCTAGGAACCAGACTTTGGAGAGGAGGAACACATTGGCCATCAGAGCTCGACCCTGGGGGTGATGTGCCGCCGGTTCCAGCTGGCAATCCTGGAGTTAACTGCTGTAAGGAGAAAGTCCTCATTGTCTTTTAGCGCAACTCCTTGTTGGTTGATGAGAACGCCCAGGTGACGGAAGGTACCGCGCTCAGGTTCAATACCAAATGGTGGGGGAAGGTGGGGGAGCCGACCTGTACAACTGTTGTCTTGGAGGTGTTGACCATGGCGTTGGACGCCTTGGTGTACCTCTCAATGGTCACAGCAGCGAGGGCAACATCCCCAGGGCAGCCAAATGCAACTGCGGTGTCATCTGCAAATGCCATGGTGCGTGTGGGGGCTTTACCTGGGACCAGAATCCCTGTTAGCTTGTCCTGTAAGGAGGCCAAGAGGGGGTCAAGGGTGATGTTAAAAAGGATAGGGCTCAGGGGTCCCCTTGCCGGAGACCTTGTCCAACTGGTACTGCCACTGTAAAACTCATTGACGCCAGGACTCTGGTGTGGAGCTGGTCATAGAGCGCTGATATCCAGCGCCTAGCTGCGGGTGGGAGATGGAAGCGGGCCAGGGAAGCATCAATATACTTCCAGGCTACCCGATCATATGCTTTCTCCATATCCAGGAGAGCCACAAAGCCATTCACCTTATGAGAGTTAGCAGTCAAAGTCACGTGAAGGTCATTATAGTTGTCCCATAACGACCTCCCAGGAATAAAACCGTGCTGGGATGAGGAGAGGAGAGGTGACACCCATTTGGTGATGCGGTTGGTCAGAAGCTTCGTGAAGAGCTTGTGGTCTGAGTTGATCAACGCTATGGGGCGCCAGTTCGTCAGGTTCTCACGGTCTGACTTCTTGTGAATGAGGGTTGTGATTGAGCCTCTGGAGTCAGGAGGACCTCGCCATTCACCAATAGTGTAGCGAAGAGGTCGCGGAGGGTTCTGGATATCACCACAGGTTCCAGAAGGTACACCTCGAAGGGTATTCTGTCTGGGCCTGGGGCTTTAAGCCGTGGGGATTTTAGAAGGGTTTTCATCACCTCCTGGATGGAAATAGGCGCCAGTAGAGCCTCATCAGCCCGTGGGTCAATGGGCGGCTCTGGAGCCCGCCACAGGAAGTCTTGGATGTCTGACGGGTCCACCTGGGTGGCATGGAAGAGGCTAGAGTAGAAGCGGTGTAGTTCCTGCGTGATTTCCTCCTTATCCGAAGTGGTTGTAGTGCCAATCTTCAGTGCAGTAAAATCCTTCACTGTTGACCGGGCTTTCTGTTTCTGAAAGAAGAAGCAGGTGGGGCGTTCCCATTGAGCATAGTAAAGAGATGCTGTAAAGTTTTCTGCCCGTTCTTCCTGCAGTGTGAGCTCCAAGCGAAGTGCTTCCTGCGCCGCTTCCCAGTCTTCCAACCATTTGGGAGAGGGCGAAGGATGGCAGTTTCGCTCCAGATGTCTGATTATGGCTTCCGCCCTTTTGACTCTGGCACGAGCTGCGGTCATCTGGGCTTTGGCACAGTTGTAAGCAACGCGGGTGATGCCCTCCTTGGTCACCGCCCATCTAGCCTTGTGGTCAAGCAGGTGGGGGGGGGGAGGTGAGAGTCTCCCGGATGGTTATAGACAGCTTCTCCTTAGTGAAGGGGTTGTTGAGAAGAGCTGGGGCAACCCTAGGCCAGAACCTACGCGACGGTCTAAGTGTGGTGGTGAGGACAACGGTGAGTGACCTGTGATCACTCAGATGGTTGTCACGAGAGATGGGAGAGGAGACGCGGCCAATTAGCAGGGGGCCAATCAGTGCCATATCTATGCGTGACGCTGACTGGAAAGCTCCTCCATCATACTGGATCCTAGTCATGCAACCTAGGCCAGACGCGGAGGGTGGAAGCGCACCTATAAAGCCACTCAGGCGAAGGAAATCCTGGAGGCGACTTGATCCAGGGCGTTCCTTTGCTGCAGGGGGGTAAGAGTCACGGACGCGACTTATGGTTGTGTTAAAATCTCCTAAGAGGACTGTATTCCGTGGGAGATTGAGTTAGAGGTGCTCTTCCAAGAGCCGATTTTGCTCCTGACCTGCATTAGGCAGGTAGATGCTTGGAGCGAAGAAGGAGAAGTCAGGAGTGGTGAGTTTGGCCAGTATGAGGCGGCCACCTAGTTATTGTGAAAAAGAATGGGTTTTAACCTGGGGATTCAAAACAATAAGGGCGGCATGGTTTGACCAGAAGGAGTTGCCTCCAAACTGTTCATTCCATGCAGATTGTTCGTGGGGGAGGATATGGGGCTCCTGGACAGCAGCGATGTCAATTTGTGCAGACCTGAAGTTGCGGAGGAGGTGGGCTCCCCACTTAAAGTCACGCAACCCATTAGCTTTGATGGATTGCAGGGCCAGGGTGCTGCCGTGGGGACTCATAGCTGTTCCCCTCCATGTCCTGGGGGTTTCCAGCGCTTAAACCTGCTGCTGTGAGGCGGCTAGTTTTGAGTCCTTTAGCTTGACTATTAGCTGCAATCCGTGAGGAGCGTCGAGGGTTCTGAGGGGAAGGAGAGGGTGGGGGGGC
Organism: Massospora cicadina; assembly: GCA_022478985.1. Taxonomy (NCBI): domain Eukaryota; kingdom Fungi; phylum Entomophthoromycota; class Entomophthoromycetes; order Entomophthorales; family Entomophthoraceae; genus Massospora; species Massospora cicadina. Next base: position 79,622 of record JAKSZP010017101.1, read on the forward strand.
GGAGGACCCAGTAAGCCAGCCTAGGATGCTGCCCCGCTCCGTTGCAGGGGAAGGACCTGAGGGTGCTCAATGGTGACCTCCGCGGTGTCCCCATTTGATGAGTCTGAGTCCATATTCACTTCCTCCAATACTGCAAAGGATCCGCGCGAAATGGACTGTGGGGTTGGGGTAGGACTCTTTAAGGTGGCACTTCTACTGCAGGCCGCGGGTTGCCAGTCCATGCTGGTGGGCATAGCTCCATTGGGAGCTGAGGGTTGATGCGATAAATCGCTGGTGGAGGTTGGTGGGGGTGCCGCGGAGCCCTGAGTGGGCGTGGCTGACGAGGGGCACCCTGTGGAAGATGCCTTGCGCTTGGTGAGAGAGGGAGTTGACTCTGGGAGATTGGAGGGGGTGCCCATTGGAAGGGGGCATGAGCGCGAAGGTATCCCATACCAATAGTGGGGTTAGCTGTTTCAACTGCTAGGCGTAAGGCCTCAGGGGACAGGTCTTGAATGGGAACCCATTGTGTGGGTTGTGGAATTGCTGCTGCAGCCACATGGGATCGTTTTTAGCCTGGTTTAGGCCCCTGGGTGGTGGCTAAGAGGGCTTGTTTTCGAGCTGTGCAGCCACTATACAAGTGTCCAAGGGCGTTACACCATGAACACCGGGGGCGCGCCTGATCAGGGTCGACAAAAAAATCTCAGGGCATGCCCCAACTACCGCCACACGAGGAATAACCTCAATGTTGCGGGATACATTGGGGGAGGGGATGAACGACGCCCTAGCAGTGTGAGCTCTTTGAGTGGGAGCATAGTAAGAGGGGACGCTTAAGTCCACTGAAAGAACAGACCCAAACTCCATTAAACCACGATGGAGTGCCAGTTTAAGAGACTCAGGATCAACAGTCGTTGGTAGGGTGGAAAAAGTAACCCATGAAATTTTCTCCAGGTGAGAGCGTGTGCGGGAGATGCGAAGAGATCCGCGTGGAATATTGACCTGGAGGGTGGCAGCATGGTCAGCAAGGGCAGCTTCAGTGAAGCCCACATCTATTTAGTGGCCCTTCACTGATTCATGGATGGTGGTGTTAATTGGGAATGTCTCCGCAATCGCTGCAAAGTATGAGAAGTAATCCTCTGTATAGAATTCAACAGGATTATGCCCATAATAAAGGCGAATTGCGCGGGAGAGGGTTGAGCGAGGTAGAGCTTTTTGCGCTCTAGTTTCGGCCCATTTCTTCTTAACATCAGCAATAAACGCCACTTCACGGAGATCAGCTTTGGGTAGCGTTGGTGCCAGAGGTTTTTGCAACGCCCCAGTGGCTCCTTTGGTACGTTTGTGTTTGCTATGGGCTGCAATTGCGGGTTGAGTGTGACCTGGTGGTTTGGACAAGTTTGTGGAGTTCCCTTGTTGCTGGAATGTTACAGCAGTTGCTGGCGTCATATTAAATTGAGGGGCGGTTTGTTGGGCCTCGCTAAATTGGGGAGGCCCATCCAGATTGGAATTAACTCCAGCCAGTTGGGAGGAGGGAGATGTTTCATCACCATCCCAATCTATTTGGGTAAATTCAGCCCGAGTATTTGCTGTGATTTCGTGGGCAAAACTCACTGGCTGATTGGTGAATTGGTCGTTTTCAGCATATGGAGATAAAGTGCCGACTTGAGAAGTGCCGATTATGGGGCTTAAATGGGACGGGTGAGATTGGAACTGGTGTGAAGTTCCAAAATCTGAACCATTTAAATCCCCATTGGGAAGAATAGATTGTCCCAATTTGGTGCTTAGTGAACCAGAATGTGCGGCTAATCCAACCTTACATCTGAGGGTTTGGGGGCCAGGTGATTGTTGGGCCTCACTAAATTGGGGAGTCCAATCCAGATTGGAATTAACTCCAGCCAATTGGGAGGAGGGCGATGTTTCATCACCATCCCAATCTATTTGGATAAACTCAGCCCGAGTATATGCTGTGATTTCGTGGGCAAAACTCATTGGCTGATTGGTGAATTGGTCATTTTCAGCATATTGAGATAAAGTACTGACTTGAGAAGTGCCAATTACGGGGTTTAAATGGGACGGGTGAGATTGGAACTGGTGTGAAGTTCCAAAATCCGAACCATTTGAATCCCCATTGGGAAGAGTAGATTGTCCCAATTTGGTGCTTAGTGAACCAGAATGTGCGGCTAATCCAACCTTACATCTGAGGATTTGGGGGCCAGGTAGCTGGGTATTGCCCCTCATGGAGGGAGCCAGAAACACGGCGTCAGCAATAATAGATGGGGCTGAATTAGCTGACACAATGGGGGAGGTGAATGCCTGGATGGGCTGAGTTGCATTCAACTGAGCAGACGCCATTAAAACAGCGTGGGTGATGGCCTCCTTGGTTAAGGGGGCCCAGCGGGTTGGTGGGAGGCAGCGCACACAGAGCTGTTAGGCGTGCAGGTTGAAGAAGTGCGATCAGGTGAAATGGCACTAGTTGGAGTAGCTCCAGGTTGGGGGGTGGTGCCTGCTTTCATGGCTGCTGCTTGAGAGCGGGCGATTCTGGTTGACCCTGAGGTGGGTAACCGAGGGTTGCTTCGTTTGGGGTGGTGCTGGCTCGTTTGGCATAGCCTGCGGGTTCTTTTGCGGGGTTTCTCACTATATTTGCTAATAGTTTTCGTAAATCTCTTTTTTGGAGCTAAATTTCTGGCCGAATTGATTTTCGAAAAGTGATGCTTAGCAGAAAGAGATATTTCACGGCTTGTTATCTTAAACTGGGATAAAGTAGTACTAGTCCTGATAATTCTACCGCCTAATTTTGCAAAGTCTATCCTGCCGTGTTTTTATTATAAGGAGCTTTGACATTTACTTTAATAATGAAAGATTACCAGTTATTGACATGGATGGTTTTCCTCATAGTAAAAAATGATATGACTTATAAAGTAGCAATAGGACAAAGTTAAGTTCAGAAAGTGACTGTGGCTAATTATGCGCCAATGATTTACCCTATGGTTCCATTGCCTGAAAAATTAACATTAGCTGATGTGAAAGGAGGATTCATTTTGTTGGAGGCGCATTTTAAAGCATATTCTGAGAGCTATCCAGATGATGCGCGGAAAGTTATGGCAGCGGTCCCTCAGCTCTCTGAAGTTTCTTTGAGATGGTTTACCAGAGCGTTTTGAAGAAAATGAGAATTTGTACATGAGTTACGAAGAGGTTAAAAGCCAGTTGCTAGCTGCAGCAACTCCTGCTAGTACCAGATTACAGGCACGCATTGCCTTGATAGACTTTGGTAGGAAGGTCGAACATCTGAGAGATATACGCAGAGGTTTTGGAGATCTTCAAGAAGACTAACTTAAATGATGAAATGGGGCACTTTACTTCTGAAAAGATTAGGAAGTCATCTGTCATATTGATCAAACACCACCCATCACCCTGCATTTAAAAGAATTGTTTGGAATCGCTGCAAATCTGGTTATGGGCGGAGTTCCCATGTGGCAAGGGCCTGCTTACAAGAAGCAAATAAACAACATGAGCAATGAATAATATCAATGTCATTACAAGGAAGATTTATTTTATTCTTGCTATAATTCTTTTCATATAGCCTCACAATGTCCTAAGAAAGGTAAAGCTTCATCAGTCGCCTTTGAAATAAAAAATGAAACTCGATCTTACCCTGTTTTGCCTATACGTTTGATAATGGGAGATACTATATTCCATACTGAGGCTTTACTGGATAGTGGGGCCTCCAGGAACTTTATATCAGAGGAAATGGTAAAAAAGTTGGGAGTTCCAACTGGGACTAGAACACTGACCATAACCTTGGGAAATGGGGAGCAGTCCATTGCCTACTGTTGTGCACATCCTATAAGTCTATTAGTCGGTTCCCTGAAAATTGAGATTGAGTTTTGGATCCTAAAGAGTACTCCCCAGCCTGTAATACATGGCTTTCCATGGTCAGGCCAGATGGAACTCCAACATGACTATGGCAGAAACACTGTCACAGTCGAAGTGAATGGAAAGAGAGAAGAATGGGCGTTGAGTAAAGTTATGTTTCCAGGGTTGTATGCTTCAGAATCTTCCAAGGTTCTATTGGAGGCATGCAAAGGAATGATTCCAGAATATCTTAAGGCATGGTCTGAAATGTTTAGCAAAGAAGAGGCAAAAATTCCGCCATCCCATAGCCTTTTTTATTATTCAATAGACTTGTTAGAAGGGAAGCAGCCTAATCATAGACCAATATTTATTTGCAACCAATGGGAAGAGGTGGCATTATGCGAGTACTTGTATACTATGCTGAAAAAAGGTTTCATTTTGAGTGTCCCAGTCCCCATGTTTGTCTCCAGTTTTATTTGTAAGCAAGAAAAATGGAGTTTGCTCCCCTGCGTGAACTATCAAAAGTTGAAAGATATCACCATTAAGAACCGATACCATTTTCCTGATGCTGGCTATTTGAGTGATTAGTTTTCTGGAGCTACTACTTTTCTCAAAGGTGGACCTTAAGGATGCAATTAGCAGATCAGGATCTGGGAAGGTGATGAATGGAAAACATCTTTCAAGATGCGGTTTGGGTTTGTTGAATATCATGTCTTGCCATTTGGACTTTGCAATGCACCAAGTACATTTCAACAAATGAACAATACGTTTTAGCTGGGTACATGGACCAGTTCTGCGTGACTTAACTGGAAGATAATTTTGTGTATAGCAAGTCATAAGAGGAACATCTTCGATATTTTCAATTTATTTTTAAGAAATTTCAGGAGTATATCCTTCAAGGCAAGCTTTCAAAGTGTGAGTTAGCTCAGGAAAAGTTGAATTTCTTGTTTATGTTGTGAGCAGGAATAGGTTTACCATGGCACCTAGCAAAGTGGAAGCTATCACATCTTAGCCTACACCTAATAGCTGGAAGGAAGTTTTCAGTTTCTTGGTTTTGGTTAACTTTTGCAGGAGAATTCATCAAAGGCTTTTTTTCTATTGCATTACCCTTGATCTGGCTCACATCAGAAGGTGTTCCATACAAATGGTCCCAGGAGGCGGTAAAATATTTTTCTGACTTGTAGTCTGCCATTGTTTCTGCATCAGTGCTGTTCATGCCCAATTATGATAAGCCCTTCTTGGCTGAGACTGATGAGTCTGTTTATACACTTGGGGGGCTTTATTACATGAGGAGGCTAATAGTAGGCTGAATTCTATAACTTGATATTCAAAAACCTTATACATTCTAAATGTAACTACCCCATCTATGAAAAAGAGATAAAGGCAATTGTTCAGATCTTAAAACACCGGCGACGTTACTTGTGTGTGCAAAGCACCCCGTGAAGAACATGACTGTCCATAAGAACCTGACATACTTCTTTACTCTACAACTAAAACAGCAACAATATAGGTAGGCTCTAATTCTTGCTGATTATGACCTGGATTTTGGATACACGCTTAGGAAGGCTAATGTGGTCCCAGATTCCCTAAGTCTTTGCCTTGACTTGATGCCTGCAGAAGAGGAAATCATAGTTTATAACACACAGGTTTTACTAAAAAACATAATAGTGGATCATCTTTCACATAATCTTGGTGGGACGGGAAAATGACATTTTTAGGCCTAAGAAGAAGATTCATTTTGTCAAAATGTAAAGGTTGATCAGAGCCAAAATTTGAATAGTGGATGGTACTTAAAAATATCACTCTGAAAGGACATTTTGGATGTTGAAGAAAAGCCTGTATGTGCCTAAAGGGTCCAAACGATTGGAAACATTATGTGAATACCATGACTCATGCATGTCTTGACATTTTAGACGAGATAAGATGATAACTCTCATCCAGAGAACCTACCGCTGTCTTGGGCTGGTTGGTGATATCCTTAAGTACCTAGCTGGATGGGAGGTTTGTGGGCGTACTAAGGCTAGAACGAGCCATCCTAAAAGGTCAGTTAAAACAGTTTTAGTTCTCTCAGAAGCCTTGGGAGTCAGTTACCCTTGATTCATTGTTGAGTCGCTCCAGTCTAAAGGGTTTAATTCAGTATCATCAGTAGTTGACTAGTTCACAAAAATGGTTCACTTCATTCCTATGACAATCAATGTTACAGCCAAAGAGACGTCCAGTTATTCATAAAGAGATCCTTCTCATATTTCGGAATGCCCAAAGAGGTTATCTCTGAAAGAGGCCCACAGTTCACTTCACGCTTTTGGAAGCAGGTATGTTAGATTTTTTAATTATTAGATGCTTGACTACTGCATATCATTCCCATGAAGATGGATAGTTAAGCTGATTAATCAAGTGCTGTAGCAGTACTTGAGGCGTTACGTGAATGCTGAACAGAATAATTGGGCTGAGCTGTTACTAATGGCCCAGTTTTGATAATACAACATGGACCATGCCTCCATTATAATGTCACCATTTAAGGCTTACTATGGCTATGATGTGAGTTGGGAAACACTATCAACTACTAAAGTGAACAATCCATCAAGAAGAGAATTATTTATAGGTTATTCATCAGACCCACAAATTATGTCTAGCAAATCTAACTATAACAGTGAAGACCTACAAGTTTTTTTTAGATAAAACAGAGTGCCTGAAAAGATGTTGAAAGTTTGTACTGATGTTTATTTGGATGCTCGCAAGTTACTTTGGATGTACCATGACAGAAATTAGCCATCGGTGTGTAGGATAATAATTTTAAAAAATGTCATTGGGAAGGTTGCCTACGAGTTGCTATAACTGAGGGATGGAAAATTCATGATCTTTTTCATCGATCACTCTTGTACAAGAAGGATGGTAGTTCCTTACCCCATCAGAAGGTTAAACACGCTGCCCCCCTCTAATTGATGGATCATATACAAGTATGAGGTAGAAGCTATCATAGGTAGACGTAAACATTGTGGGACAATAAAAAACTGGTAAGTGGTCTGGTATCCTGAAGAAGAGAGCACTTGGGAGCTTGAGAAGAACTTTTAAGAATGCAGAAAATCTGTTAAAAAGATGGAAGAAGAAGGCCTCTTAGGTAGCTTTAGCCCTGGTGGGGGATTGTGTCAGAAAAAGCCTGACATTAGTGGCGTTTCTGAAATTTCAGAGATTATCCATCAGTTTAAGGATATGTGCTGAAGTAAGATCGATTAATTTCATATCAAACCATAATTGTAATGGGTATGGTTCAATTATTCGCTTAAAGTGCCTTATTTTCGATGTATTGAGTTGATTAATTGCACAACACAAATTTACAATGAGAACGAGACGATTTTCACTGCTTTTCAAATCATATGCAAGGCGAAATCTCAAAATATAAAAAGATGAATAGTGCTGTGTTAAAAACAATTAAGCTTATATAAGTCCAGGAAGTTGGATAGGATACAAAACTAGAGCATTCATATGGTTAATTTTTGCGGTTAATAGAACACCACATTTTAAATCCTTCAAATACATATAATTTTTAATAGTTCCGTATATTTTATAGTAAACAATCTATACAGTCTAACCATTTATTTATAAAACCAACACCAATTCTTACAGAGCCTAACTGCTATTATTGAAATACTTTGTCTATTTTTGCATAAACACCTATAACTGAACAAATCATTCTTCCATTACTTCCGCGTCCAAAATCTTGCTGGTGTACTGGCCTTTTTTAGCACTAGTGGTGCCCAGCCCGAAAGGGGGAGCTGCCACGCATCATTATTTGAAAATTGGCTTAACAATGGGATTATTAGAATTAAAAAAGCCATATATGGCACCTCAACTAACAGCCTAGGAAGCCATATCAGTAGGTGAGGAAGCTTTGAGGAAACTTTTGTCCTGCGCTTGCTTTAGCTGGTAGACCATGGCGGACAGCATTAGGGTGGGAGCAGCAGCGACATGGGGCATAAGTAGATATAGTTGTGGGTCTTCCTTACTTATGAGGCCAGCGGTATCTATCACCTCAATGTTTTGAGCAAGTTGATGCTAAGAAAAAGTGATAGAGCTGGAACACAAGTGAAAGACTTGATGTGCCAGCAGGTTTCAGGATAATTGGGGTTAAAAAGAAAAGTTTTTGCTGAATTGATGCAAGTGCGGCTTTCACAAAAAGTGAGCTCCTCAATTTTATATTTTGCATCTTCCTCAAAATCATGAGGAAAATTGGGGATAGGAATTCCCTCAACAAGGGGTTCCATCGCCCCATGAAGTTGCTGGCAAAGTAGGTTGCTAGCTGGGGCAACTGCAGCCCCAATTGCCATTTTGTTAATATCTTTTAAATTGGAAAGTTGTTTTTAGAGTGAAAATGGCGGGGACATGAATTAGGAGGGTCAACAAAGAACTCCTACAAAGCAAAATCCTCTTTCACATGGTTTGGCTATTCCTCCTCATCAATCCATTCGAGAGCCTTGAATGGATTGGATTCAGTCAGCACTGGGCCAGCCACCGGAATTGGGGCAGTGGCAGGAGCTTATTGGTTACATGCTGTCGACCATGGCAGCTCAGCTGAAACTGGTTCAGCCATCAACTCAGGATTCTGTAATCTGGTTAAATTTTTATTTAAATTTTTAAAGTTTGTTTTTTGATTGGGCACCACTTTGGGAGCTGCGCCAGATTTCCCTGAGGTTAGGCGGAAGAATTGAGCCACATTTGAAGAATTGGGGCAAAGTGGCCGCCAGCCCAATTCTGGAAGGAGAATTAGCGGAAGCAGTGGAGGAGAAAGCCATGGGGCACTTTCACTTTGAATGATCAAGTTCAAAGCACAAGTGGCAAATGGCATGGCCATTTTTTACGCACGCCCAGAATGGGTGATCAGGAGCAGATATGATCTCGGTGTGGGGGGATTGTGAGGTGGGATTGTGATGAAATGGGCAGATTGTTGCAAAGGCGTGAGGTCTTCCAGAAGTTCTGCTCCATTTGAAACCACAAACTGCAAAACGTGATCTTCACTGTAAATGGCCAAACCCTCTATGAGCTCATGGTGGAGGCGTTCAGGGAAGAGATGGGAGGGCAACCCTGCAAACTGGACATTAAAGTGGCCTTATCTGAGAGCCAGGTTTAAATGGTGGGAATGGATTTTATTAAAATGATTTTCAGTTTGGCTGCTGACGCTGCATCAGCTTCCAAAAAGAAGCTAAGATCAAAGTACCCCTTAAAGGGGCGGAAGTCAATAAAGCTGGCAAGTAAAAAACTGATGTGGCCATCTCAATTGTGGCTGCTCTCACGTATAGGAAGAGATTCCCAAATTTGACCTGGAGGCCAAAATGCAAATTGCTCTGTAAGAGCACCAAAGGGCTCTCGAGCACCGCCTGAGAGCTTGTGAGATGGTGGGCAAGTCCCAAGGTAGTACATAACGCCGGGTAGCATTGGGAGGGCTCAGAGCCAGCTCAGGTGCACTTCAGCAGTGGCTAAAAGATGCCAGATGACAGCGCACCGCCACCCCTCTCCAGGGCAGCAGGCATCAATGGCATCAAAATTGGTAAGGTTTAGCTCGATTGAGCGTCCATTTTTGTTTTTTAAAAGTAAAAATTTGGCTTTGATTTGTTATCAAAGCAAAAGAAATATCGCTGGTGTACTGGCCTTAACAAGATTGGGAGTGATTGAAACAATTCTTCATTCTTTAAGGGTAAACATCCCAATTGCCCTTTCCATTCTCTATTTGGTGCACACCGCCCCTTTGTTATACTTGACCTTTAAATCAGGATTAGCAATATCACAGCTTGCTATCTTAAGCTGGGATAAAGTAGTACTAGTCTCTGACAGCGCTGCTCCGGCCTGGTGTAGTATCTTGAAATCATAGGCTTGAGTTTTTAAAGCCTACTGGGCCAGTCGCCCCACTGGTATTTTCAAGTTATGGATCAGCGTAAAGATGAGTGGTCCATCACCACTTTGAAGTGCAATCCAAGGATGTACACTCAAAATTGCTTGCATGCATAGATCACTTTGAGGTATTTGAACTCTGCTATGGTATAATTCCTCTCCGCTGGCATTAGTGTTTGACTCACATAGGCCACCAAATGTTCATCCCTGTCTTCATTCACTTGGCTCTTAGATGACTCCATTACAGCCAATGACACTTCAGTTAGGATGATGAATTTATGATCAAAATTTGGGTACTTTAAGACAGGACTGGTCATTAGATTTGGCATAATATTAAATGACCCTTGGGCTTCTTCTTCCACAATAATCATTTTTTTAGATCCTTCAATAAGTGAAATAAAGGCTCTGTGATTTTTTCAATAACTTTATTAATTGGCAATAGTTCTAAACAATTCCAATAAATACTTGGTTATCCTGAATGCTTTCAGGATTGATATCCATTAAATTTCCGTAATCTTCTGCTGCTGGGGTTGCAGCCCTCTTGAGTTGATAACAAACCCATAGTAATCAAGCTCCATCTTGAAAAAAGGCATCTCTTCAGCTTGATTGAAGTTCGCTGTTGACAGGCACTTGAACACTTCTTTAAGTGCTCCAAATGGTCCGTGAAGGTCCTGCTAATTACATTTATATCGTCCAGATATACTAAGACACAGGATAACTTCAGATCACAAAGTATAAAGTCCATTATTTTCTTGAAAGGGGTCTGCCATTACATAATTCCTATGGCATTTGTGTCAGCTTGTAGAGTCCCTTTGCAGTAATTATCGCATAATTTTCTTGGTCCTCTTTTAGAAAATTGATATGCCACTATCCTGAAATTAAGTCCATCTCCAAAAGTATTTGGCGTTCCCTAGGTAATTGAGTGCTTCCTTAATTTTTGGCAGTGATAACAAATCCTTCTTAGTGATTTTGCAAATTGACATCAACCAATCACCACATGGTTTATTTCCCCTTTCTTTTTTAGTATAAAGATTAGACTTGCCCATGGACTTGATGACGGAACAAGGAGCCTCTGCTCTACAAGCTTGCTGATTTCTTCGTTGGCCACAGCTTCAGCAGTTCTAGACCTTTGAACAGGTCTCGTCCATATCAGAAAATATTCCCCTGTGTTGACCTTGTGGATCACATTCTTTGCGCAACCCAGGTTGTGGTTGTCTTGAGCGAATATCTCCCAATACTTCTCAAATAGTTGAAGCACATTTTTTTGCTGATGTTTGAATAAATCAAACAACTGCTATCGATCTATTAAGATATTAAAAATTTCAAAAAATCTGATGGTAACCCCATTTTTAGTTAGCTTTCCATAATCATGACAGTTGTTGATCTCTGCCATTAAAATAAAATGGAGAAAAGCAACGACTTTATTTTTTTCTAACTTCATTGGTTTCTTTCCCAGATTAGCCATTAGCACATTTATTTCTCCGTGTCACAGCATAACTATCCCAGGCGCTACCCATATTTCAATCCTTGATTTCCTCCATGGTCCAACGACTTCTCCATATAGTTGCTCTGGGATCTCAAGCGTTAACCCAATGTTGACAATTATTTTCATCCCAGGCAGTAGAGTTTTCATTTTTTTTCGTTCTCAAGGAGATCCCATGATTTTACAGGATCTCCTTTGGCATTTATCTCTATTTCTACCCAACCAACTTATACTGGATGAGAACAATGCCCTCATTGTAAATCAAGTATGCAAAATTGTTCTTCTTAGTCAGCGGTTGTTCTTCCCACTGATATACCAAAGTCAGGGTTGCCCCAAAATGGTCAGGCATTCTTCTTGAAGATATATTTCACACCATATTTTCTCAGGAAATCCATCCTAATCAGGATATCATAATTTTGGTTTGAAACACAATGGCGGGATCTGATACCACAAGTGAGTAAATCAGAGTGGTAGCACATTATAGGCTCCACGGGATATTGTCATAGCTTGTCTAGCATTCTGTATTCCTTTGTGTTATAGGTCTGGCAAAATCTTCATTTATTTCACATATTGGTTTAAACAATATTTATGGGTGCTCCACTGCCAATGATTGCTCTCATTATCACTTAGTTAAGGATGATATACACATAAGCACACTCAGAATATTGTAATAGGGTAATTACTGAGTGAATTGCGGAGTTGTTAACTCAATAGAATTAATTAATTGTGATGAGAGATTAAGGAAAGTTTCTTGACTGCACTAATCAGAATGGATACGTTTGCATTATCCAATCTCGTCTTGAGTAAATCCTTCTAGTTTTAGCATATTTAATATTTCTGCTAGCTGATGAACATACAGTCAAGCCAATTATTTCACGATTTTGGGATCAATTCCCTTTGTTTTAATTTTAGTAAAAGCTTTTACTTCCATGGTAACAACCTGATATAGTGAATTGGTTGTTTCATCATCTGCAAAGAGATTGGAGATGTCTATATCGTCATTCATAATATTAGGAGGAACATGTTTAACCGTGGTGCCAGATTATTCCAACTTTAAAATATGGGACCTTTGTCTAATTCCGACTACTTTCCTTTTGCTTTTCCTGTACTAAGGTGACCTGCTCCTTGAGCTTCTTGCTCCAACATTGGGCGGCTACGCGTCCAAAATTTATCACACTGGTGGAAGTATATTTGCATCTTGTCCACTTGTTTACATACTTCAGGCTTGTTCACTGACTTGTCTCATTTTTCTTGCTCCTTAATCGTCTCAGCAAATTTTCCAGTCTTTGAGCTCGAGTCTGGATCACTTTATATGCTCAATTTGGGGCTTTAAAAGTGGCTCCCAACATCTTCAAATGATCCACCATTTGAGATGTGGACATTTGCGATACTAACGCTAAAGCCATAGTTCTGTGCAGATCACAATAGGGCCATTTTACCGCTTGCATCACCATTTGGCATCAAAATCTTTTAGCACTTTTGCACCTGCCAGGATCTGTGATTCCTTGTAGAATCAGTCCGCAAAAGCTAATAGGGTCTCAAATTTTTGGAACTGAATTCCCATAAACCCTTGTTTGCAGTTAGACATAACGTAGGAATTCCAGATTCTAGCATGATGACTTTCTTGGCCTCCAGATAAGACCAGTTGTCACCAATTAAGTGGGGTAACACTAGATTCTGGTGATCTGCGTTTAGGAAGTTCATGGTGGTCACTGCCTTTTGTTATTCACTGAAACTGAACATCATTATCTCAAATAATTGGAAAAGCAGGAGTGTTATCCTGATGGTACATGGGTAAGTTTGATGTGCTTCAAAATATATCTTTGGCTCCAATAACAGATGAAACCTGTCTAACGACTCTATTGACCATGGAATGAAATTCAGGTGTCATCTGCAAAATTGCTCCAAACAACCAAGGCACATTTCTGGGTGAGTTATGCTTGACTGTAGTTTCAGGAGTTTCATTTTTGGCTTCTTCAACTTCTATTTGTGCACAATCGCATTTATGTTCCTCCAGTTCTTATATATGCTTCGATTGTCACATTAAATATTCAGTAATCTGGTGAATGCATTCTTGGTAGCTTCTCACTTAATCTTCTGAAACTGTACTTTTTTTTCAGTTCACCCTCAATGCACTTCAAGGAGTTGATTTTTTCACAGAGGTCATTGTTAATTTTTCACACTTGTTTGACCTCTTCCTCTGCCTTCATCACCTATTCTTCTAATGCAGTGAATTCAGCTTGTTACACCGAGATAAGCGCGTTCTTATTGATGGTCTCAAGTTCCGTCCAAAGCTTGTGTAGTTTGTTCAAATAAAACATATGTGATTCGATCTTCTTATTAAATTTGGCTAAACCCAACTACTCCCTATAGTGAGCATCAATTGTTAGAACTTTAGAAAGCTATTTGCGCTCAACTTCCTCCTTTGGAATGAGCAACAATATGTAAACTTTCGATTTTACTCCTTTAGGACTATAACTCCTTTCAGCTCCCAACGTTTTCTTGCACAGGTTCTTATAAATGCGTTGTTTTACTTGTTGTTAATGATAGATTGTAATGGGCAATAATAGTATGAAGCTACAATTCTAGTTGAGCTGATAGGTAAAATAGTAATTATAACCAACTCCAATCTGGTGCTTGTCCTATTATTGCCTTCTTCATAGATGGTAGGGACTTCTTCCCTATTCCATATAGTAGAACTTAATCTGGTATAAGGTTCAGAGGTTCTTCTTACTTCTTTTTAAACAGAGTCCTAGAGATAGCAATTACTAGACAAAGGATCTTCATGTCCTTCCAACAACTCTAATCACAAGAGCAAAAACAGTCTAGTTATAAAAGTAAATTAACTTCAAATTTTATCAGCTTTATTATATAAAATTAAGGGGAATTTACAAGAATTTTGGCGCACAACTCTTTAATTGGCGCCCCAATTGGGAATGGAAGCTGTCACCAAAGGATTAAACCTCCAGGGGTCGCGTGAAATGATGATCTTCCTCTTGAATATAATCAGGTTTTCTTACCTACTGTCAAATTCTGAGGATTGCTCGCTTGGTAAAAATATTCCAGCACGCTTAATTGGGTAGAAATTCAGCTGACTGATTTCAATTTTTCTAGTGGCTTAAGGTAATTTGACCGTTCAGAAACTCACTAGGCTTATTTAGATAGACACAACTCATATAATCGATATTGGGCTTAATTTTCCTTCTTAACTTGGAACTTCAACTGATACAGGCAAAGTTGCAAGCTGTGGATCCTGAGATACCAGCTTGCTGACACTCTCCAAAAGCGACTTAAGATATAAACTGGAAAGAGGGTTAAATGAAATAGATTTTTTCTAGACTAGATTATATGATAATAATTTATTAGGCCCGGCACCAGTATTTATACCTCTAGGGCATCTCCTGGCCACATTAGAGTACAAAATTTAAACAAATAAATTATCACCTCAGTTCGGCCCTTGAACTGATACAACTGAAAACCTTTTCTTAGGTTTATTGGTGGCAAAATACTCTCAAAATTGGGAGGATTTCAGGGATAAAAATCGCAATAAGAAAGTGCATTATTGTCATAGGATCCTCTTGAATTTATGTTTATCATACTGCTGACAAAATACATCTTCTGTGAAATTTTAGCATCAATTGAAGTATATGATGCACCCCTAATAGGGACATCAGCAGGCTCTCTCTCTTGATAGCACTACTTACTCCCATTTAGGTGGTCCATATGCAAGTGCTATCATGCTGATTATGAAGATTAACATATTATTTTTGCCTAGGGTGGGAAATTGATTACGTTTAACATCTATTTGTCCATGGGATTTGTAGACATTATCTTTGAGTCAATTCTCAAATGAATTCTTATGCTGATTAATGATATTGGTCCCGATTAGTTGGTACTAATTGCTGAGTTTTGGTGTAGTTACAATTGGCCTGAAAGTGTGAGTGTATTAGGCCACACTTTTGATATGATACACGGAATGAATTTATGTTGATATATTTGGCCTGAGCCAAGTAATTGCAATAGGTTCAAGTTGAGAATTAGAACTTCAGCTCAAGTATTGGGAGGATAATCAGCCTGATCTGTTGGTTGCCAAAGGGTTTATTTTTGGGTCAACCACCAGAGTTTGACACCTAATCAAAGGTGACCTCTTCTGAGTTGAAACAAGAATGTGTCACAATGTCTTTTCTCACTGTCACGATTTTGATATGACTGGACAATAATCTTGGGACAGCCGGGCGTAATCCACCAACATAGTATCAGTTACAAATATTTGAGTGCCTCAAGATGAGGCGATATTGGGATATAATGGCTCTTATTGGATATAATGAGTTTATTGGATCACATCTATATAAGGCAATAAGGTGATGTTGATATTCGCTGAATATGAAGTAAATCGCCTATAAATAGGGTGACAGCGGACTAAGAATAACAAGCCAAATTTGAGGAAAATTGGCAAAATAGAATAACCCAAGCAATGAGAAATAGTATCGCTTGAAGCTGATGCATATAAGCGAAATGGGCGATTAAGAGAAGGAGGTTTTTGAAGGTAGACAAGAAGGAACAGCAAAAGACGCTGTATTTTATAAAAATATATAAAAGGTCTGATTGGGGAAATTGCTCCAATTTTTAATATATTTTCAAGTGCGTCCAAAGGACCAACAATTCTCACATCGTCCGTCCGTTGCTCAGAGGGCTTGACCTGTGTAAATAGCCTGGCGGATCCTAGCAATAACATTCAAAATTACAACACTCACTCCCATCAAATTTACCTTATTTGGTAACACCCTGTTTTAATAATGAGACTCTTACCCATAAATAGCAGATTGCAAACCAGAAAAGGTTAACTCGAAAAATTGCTCTGTGATAAGCAGCATTACTCATTAGCAACTCATAATCCCCTTAGTCAATTAGTAATTAAAACTATTTGACTAATTCAGATCAATTAAGGTATCAATAATGAAATCTACCCCTTAACCACTTGTTTATTGTTGGGGATCATCCCTGATGAAACACTCATCAATCCAGCGGTTTATAATCTTGAAGATCAAAAAATAATGTAAAAAAAATTTCTCTAAACAATATTTATTATATATAAAATTAATAACTCCAATATTTACTAGTGGGATGAATTCCCTAGTGGACCAGAAGATTGATTCTAATCAATGAAGATGAAAATATGAGCTAAAATCCTAACAGTCCCTTAACTACCTTATTTCACATTATATCTTACTGCCTATTGGCTTCCTAATCGCAGATAATGGGATTCACTTAATTGTGTTACCATTTTTTCAGTCCATCCTCCAATACTATATTTTAATTTATTCCAGCTCTGAACCTGGACTATGTCATCACCTCCTGTATTCCTGAACCTCCTTCCAACATTACTTATGGTTTTATACAATCAATAATCACATTTCAGATTTTCTTATTAACTCTAAATGGTACACTTTTTATTTTATTAAGATATTCTGATTTCTATTAATTTCTTATAAGCATTATTTTATGTATTTTTACAGAATCATAACAATAGCAAGTGTGGTTAAGACCCAGGTTAGTTGTCATTTATGAAGAACCTACTGAACTGAAAGTGTCTAGCCATCATTTGGGACTTTTACCAGATTATAATTTTTCCAATATGTTCTAATACTAGTGAATTAGTCAAGGATGATCTATGTTATGATTTATTAGTGTCAGTGACTTTTAAGCTTTTTCAGAGGAAACTCTGATGTAGCATTCCTTATTCAGAGCTATGTTGATAACTATAGGATCTCAGGGATGGAGCTCTGAATTAGTACTTGCAATTAATTTAATGATCAGACTTCCTTAAGTTATTGGGATGATCCCTGATAGTTAGGTTTAGTTTACCAGCTTGTGGGCACAATTGCTTATCTTGGGAAATTGAGTAAAAGGAAGTTCTGACCAATAGCATGCCAAAGCTGCAGGTCAATGAACAAAAGCTATTCTCCAGTGACTGAAGTCAATGATTCTGATAAGAGGGCACTAGGTTGCCAGTACGCCCATATATATTTAACTATTTCCTTAATAAATCTATCTTGTTCTTGGTTGTAAGAGATTTTACTAGTAATTAGTTTAGTTTTTGTAGGACGGAAGTGCCTAAATACTATAGCGGACTGAGGTCAAAGTTTTAGATGAACTTTTACCAGCTCAGATTTGTGCTTCCTGTCGTCATAAACTAAGTTGTACTAGTTAAGAAATAAACCCTTGCGAACTTTTGCAGTGACCACTTTACAATAAGTGGTGCTCACTACAGTGGGTTTTCTGAGCCGACGTTGTCTGGAAGTCAAGAGTTACAAAATGAGCGGTGAACTGTTGAGCATAGGAGGAAGTGGCTGAGTTTGGACTGAAGAGTGCAGAACTCCCAAAGTCATGGATTTAGAATACGTTGGAATGGGTTCAGGTGTAAAGATGTTTGAGTCAATCCACTCTCTCATTAAGCAGCAAAAATATGTTAAATAAGAAGTCATGACGCTACAGCTGTTAGTTAGTGACATGAAGACTAACAATCAAGCTGAAGTTAAGGGGCTATGTACCAAGTTATCTGAACTCAAAGTGATGCCCATAGACTCCATATCTCTTAACTAGGAGAAAAATTGAAGAGCCAAGTCACTGAAATGGAGAGTATTATGACTAGGATGGGTTAGGACATGATTGAAGCATAAAAATATTCATGATGATAGGTAAAACTTTGACAGCAATACCAACAAAATACACCAGCTTATGAAAGAATTAGAGCAACTATGGCGGAAGTATTAAAAGCTGAAGGCGTGGGAATTGGGCCAGAAGAAGTGGGATAGACCATCACTGACCATTAAGCCAATTAAAGGGGCCTGCTTTTAAACTGACGATCCTGAAAGTGGATCTGTTCATTCAGAGAGAAGGTTCCTCGTCCAGGGATGACAGTTCTACTGAATCTAGTAGTGGAACTCTATAGAGGTGCCTGGGACCATGGAAACTTACCCAGTATGGAACCATACCTCTTCAACTAAAACCGCTGAGTTGCAGGAAGAAATTGGCAATAATCTTCCTGAGGCCATGAAATTTTGTCCCACTTCAAAACTTCCAGAGTTTCAGAGAAACAATATTATGGCGTTCTTCAAGCTGTTTGATATGGCATAGTGGGATGTGGGGATCACCATATGCCAGTTACCATGATCAACTGCCTCAACACAGAAAGCCAGAAACACTCTACCCCAAATAGCACCAGCAAGTGGACTTAAAAAGAAGCAAAGGTTGCAATCATAGAGGAGTTTGTCAGTCCATAGCACGTTTCCAACTGGAAACAGTATTTCTTAGGCGTTCAGTTCCGAAAAGATGAGCCCATTAAAGCCTGAGCCAACTGATTCTATTGGGAGGCCCAGATACTTGCTGTTTTGGAAGTGTTGACCAATTTTGATGCTCAGATTGCAATCAAATCAGTGCTGCATGGACATAAAGAGCTGAATCAGGCCATGATCTATGCTTTAGACATGGATACAAAGACAGCTTAAAGGGAGAATTTTTGCAAATTTATGGGGCCACCTTTAATGCCCCCAACAAGAGCTATCACAATGCTAATACTGACAACTTAGGTTATAAGGGGAATGTCTCAAGAATTTTGAGTGGTAGCCATCCCCAAAGCTTAAGTAAGTTTTCTAAAAAACTCTAAAAAGCAACATAAAAAATTAGTTCATCTGTTAGAATTGTGAAAAGTATGGCCATATTTCACAGTTATGCTGCACTAAAACAGAAAAATAATATGGTTGTTACTGCTGATGAGTACATATCCTATTCTGGAAAAGATTTGGCAGAGTATATGTGAAACATTATATCTCCGCCTATTCTCATGTTTCCTTTGACTGAGCTTCTGCAATTACCCGCTTGCAAGCAAAGGCCGCTGAGCCTGAAAAGTTCAATAAAATTTGTGTCCATATTTAATAAGCCTCAAGCATCAACAGCACACATGAGAGCTGATAGCACCTTGAAAAATGTTAACAATTTGATCCCAATTTCTACCATTATGAAGTGATTCCCCAAAGTAGCTTAACATCTTTCAAATCCTTCAAAATGGCAAATGAAGCCGCTATCTTTTGAGTAAACAACATTTCTTCCTAGGGAGGGTACCCCAGTGGTAGAATATGGACTCAATGACCATTGCCTCACAAGTTTGATCCTGATAGATAAAATTTTTGTAGGAGACCTTTATGGCTTTGTTGGCGTTGAACACCAATGCCCTGAACCAAGATTTCGAATAGCAAGGTGGTCCATGGAGTTCCTGGCTTATTAGAACGCAGCTCTTGGAGGTTTTCCAGGTTTTATTCTCCTTTCCCATTAATTCAGATCTCCACATTAATTGGTGCGGTATCATCCCCAGGTCAGCCAACTCGAATAAAAGCTTAAATTTAAGAATTAAATTATTTCTTCCTATTCTGATTATACTTATGTCAATATTTGGGTGAACCGGTTAAAAGTTTAAGACATCATTGTTAATTGGGCTCTAATATTGTTTCTATGAAATTACTGAAGAAGCTTAGGCTTGCCCCAATGTAGATCATATTAAGGTTTATGGGACAGCAAGCCTACTTACAACTACTTCTTGGGGTGCATATAGTGTCTTGCCCTTCTGATTCAGTTCCTTTCTTGTCGCTGCACCAGCCATAGTTTTGCCTAATTTAAATTACAAGCTATTGATCAGTAACAACTTAGTGCAATAGTATGAGATCTGATCTGATTTATAAAGCATTACTCTCGAAACTCTGGTAGAAACTTTGCTGCTGCTCTACAACTGAAAAGACCAATTTTTTCTAAAATAATACAGTTATATTAGTCTGGTCTATGCAAATGGGATCATTTTATAATTAATTGACAGGCTGGAAAATTTTCCTAGATGCTGCCAACTTTAAAATTAAAGATTTTCTTGGGGATTCCCTTGAGGGCACACATTCAGACGGTTGTGAATTACAAAGAACAGTGTATTATTGGGACCAGTCTTACATAGGACATTTCTGACTATCTGTATGGTGAAATTTATGCCCACTGGTAAGAAGGCTGAACTGAACCCCATGTAGAACCTTAGATTTAATTTCTGATCATGGCGAAATTCATTACTGGTTGTCAACCTCTTGGATAGGACAATATGGATAAAAAAGAACCAAGTAGTGACATTTGTTCATTTAATTCCACTATGGAACTTTTATCTTTTCATGCCTTTGGACAGTTGAATGAAACATGTTTACCTGAGGAACTTGGATTTCCAGAAATTCTTGCTGTATTTGATCAGGATAAACTGACGGGGATCTCACAAGAACAAAAATAATCACGTCCTTAAATTATTTGAACACCTTTATGGAGAGAATGCACAAGAGTACTTTGATCTCAATTGCATTAAAGGTATAGTTCATAAGGTCAACAATAGAGATCAACCACCAATTCATATGTGACCAATTCAATATTTACGGAAAGTGATGCCATAGTTGCTTATAAAGTTTCTAAGCTACCTGATCATGGATTGCTAATCCCATCATCAAGCTCTTGGGCGAGTCCAATTTTACTTATAAAAAAGAAAGACAGATCAAACGGGGTGTCATATATTACCATCAGCTGAATTAAGTATTGAAAAAGAATCATACCAACTTCTGCACTTCAACAACACTCTGCTTATTTAGGATGGGCAAAACTATTTCAGCATTGGATCTTATCTGAGTAGTGGCAAATTGACTTACTGATAGAAGATCAATAAAAATGTGTGATAATATTAGCAATGGACTATATCAGCCAACTCAAATGCCTTAGGGTCTTTGTAATGCACCTGCAACGTTCCAATGAGCAATGGATACTGTGTTAGGGTATCTGAAGTTGTCGTGTTCTTGTCTATTAAGATGATATTAATGTTTTAGCCGCACTTTTATAGATCAACTTGAACACTTAGAGGATGTTATCAAAAAAATTGGTGGCGTCAAATCATACAATAAAACCTTGGAAATGCTAATTTTTTAAAGAAAAAGATAAAAAATTTTGTTTTTGTTACAACGCTTATGAGCTACGCACTCAAAAAATCAAGGTTGAGGCAATTTAAGGCATTTCCAACCAAAGAGCGTTCAAGATGTGCAGGTGTTTTTGAGAATGAATGGCTATTATCACCAATTCATTAAGAACTTTGACTATTGCCGAGCCACTTTTTCAGTTGTTAAAGGATACTAAAAAGTTTAATATGGAATAAGGAAGCCCAGGACTTCTTTGCCACCCTTAGAGTTTACTTGCTGATGGAACAAATATTGCAATATCCAAACTATTATTGACTTTTTATTAATACTGATGCATCATTGATGACAATTGGTGATGTTAAAACAGGTGGACAAATTAGGCAAAGAACATCCTATAGCATATTTAAGCCATGCCCTGAGTAAGCTGGAGTAGAACTATACCTTGACTGAGCAAGAATGCCTTACAGCAATATATGCCTGTAAGAAGTTAAAAGTATATATTCATGGAGTCCATTTTACTGCAGTTATCGACTATTACTTGCTGAGATGTCTGCATAACTTAAAGAGTGTGAAGGGAGGTTGTCCCAAAAGGCTTTAAAGTTAAAAGTATATGCTCATGAGATTTTACATTGAGAGGGGGCCACGCATCAGAATGCCAATAACTTGTCATGATTACCCACCGTTTTATTGTTACTGAGTGAAGAAGATGCATTGTATTAGAAGATGCTTAGTGGCGATATTGGGGACCAGCCACCTGAAGTTCAGAAAACAATAAACAAAGAGATGAAAAAACATGAAGATTATTAAGGTTTAATTGTTTAAATTGTCAAAAAAAACTCAAATGTATCTATGGCCATCTGAGCGCACTGCAATTATTACTGCAACTCATAATGTAACCAGCCATGGGGACTAGGGAAAACTCTGGAACAGGTTAAACGGAATACTACTGGAGATCCCTTAATTTCAACGTTGCAGAGCATCATGGTTGTTGTACAATGTTTCAGGCACATAAGCCCTTTAAGAAAGCCACTACGTTTTGGCTAGTGGAGCCTGGGTTCGCGTGGCATACTGTATCTATTGACGTAGTAGGGCCAATGACCCTGAGTACTGAGAAAAGCTGATATGACATTGTAGCAACTGATCACCTTACTTGTTGGGTAGAGGCATTTGCTATCGCTAATGTAGATGCCAGAAGTATTGCTAAGTTCATAATAGAGCGGATACTTTATCAGCGTGGCTGCCTTCAGGTTATTTTAACAGATAATGTCAGCATTAAGACCACTCATATCATTCCAAAATTAAATGAGTTAATGGGAATATGAGGAGTTCTGACGACGTCCTTTTTTATCCAAAGACCAATGTAATGTTTAAAAAAGTAGTTAGCACTCTGACTGAACCTTGAAGTTGCTTGTCACTGGAAAACCTTCCAGCATAATAATTATTTGTCAGCGGCAACTTTCGTCTATAATTTAATATATATATATACAACAATGAGGAAATCCTTTTGAATTGCTTTATAGATGTCAGGCTGGTTTGCCCCTAAATTTTTATTCTGTGCTTTACCCAAGTCTGGAAATGACGCCTCTCCAATATTTGAAAAATTGAAAAAAAATCTTATAGGCTACAATTCTTCGCCTATACCAATACTCTTAAGTGGAAGCTTAAGTCAAAAGAGTATGATGATACCAAACGTCCAGCTCACCTGATTCTTGAAATCAGTGATAGGGTTAACTATTGTGACACCCATGGTTTTAGACAACCAAAAAAGTTAGAGAAGCTATGGAAAGGTCCCTTTAATGTCATAAATAAGTCATCATTTTATGCCTACAATATAAGGACCTCTTTAACGGCTGTATCGTGAATAGAGTGCATGCTTAATTCTTACAAGTATGCCAATAACTAACCATCAGGTTGAGGATCACGTTGTTGTTTTTGTTACCTAATTATAATATCATTCAGATGTCTGTAAGCCATTTTAGGAGTAGCTTAATGCCATCAAGTTCCTCAAAAAATGATTGTAAAATTAAATATTTTGAGGATCTGTTATCATTTCATGGCTACTAATGCCGCTAGTAAATTTTCACCTTGTTATATGTTTCAACATTGTACACTGCCATTGGGCTTCCACAACCTCTAGGACGTGGGGGGTTGGGCAAAGGTATTTGCATCTCAAGACATGTTGGAAGAAGAAATCTGGTTAAATGGGGTATATGTTAGGAATTTAGACTGATTGTGCTTTTTTAAATATGTCTAATACTAGGGAATTAGTTGAGGATGACCCATAATATGATTTATTAGTGTTGATAACTTTTAGGCTTTTGTTTAGAAGCTCCGGTGTAGCAATCAATATTCGGAGATATGTTATAATTTTTAGACTCTCAGGGAGAGAGCTCCAAATTAGCATTTATGATTGATTTGATAATTAGACTTCCTTAAGTTATTGGGGATGGTCCCTGATAGTTTAGTTTAGTTTAACAGCTTGAGAGCATAATAATCTATTCCAAAAAGTTTAGTAGAGGTAAGTTCTGACCAATAGCATGCCAAAGCTGAAGGTCAATGAATAAAAGCAATTTCTTCAGCAACTGATGCCGGTGATTCTGATAAGAGGGTACTAGGTTACCAGGACTCCCATATATATGAAATTATTTCTTAATAAAATTATATTTTATTTTTTTACTAGTTTTTACTAGTTTTTGGTTTAGTTATTGTAGGACGGAAGTGCCTAAATACTATAGTGAACTGAGGTCAAAGTTGTAGATGAGCCTTTTAAAAGCTCAGATTTGTGTTTCCTGTCATTATACAGTAAGGTGTATATGTTACGAAATAAGCCCTTGTAAACCTCCGCGGTTAAAATTTTTCAACACCATCACCTACCATAAACTATTCCGCCACCAAGATCCATCCCAAAGTGTAAGTCCTGGGGGAGCGCCCCCTCCATTTGGATTGGGGGTGTTCCCTTTCCCATGTAAGAAGGGGCCAAGAAGGCTGACGCCCCCACTCATCTCCCAGGGTGACCTCACTCATATGGTGGACAAGTGGTGGGTCACGGCATACCCTTTGAGTATTTCGCCCCCAACCCCAGTTCTTACATCTGAGGAATAAATGGAGAGAATTAAGGGAATCTGTAGCAAGTTAGCAATGAATTGGCATCCACTTGGGGCAAAGGGGCCAAATATGAATAACAACGGCAAATCTTTGACAATAATAGTCAACAATTGCAAAACACTGGTAACAAAAGTCCAACAAGCATGTACTTCCAGCAGAAAAAGCAGTCAATGTCAAAGATTTAATAACTTTTACTGATGGCATCAGGTCATCATCAAATTTTGCCACCAGTTCAGAACCCTCCCTGAAAATATCAGGAACAAGGCCTGATGGGCACATACCTTCAATGAAGAAAGCATCTAAGATTGAATCTTTGGTGGAACTCGCTGATGGCATTGGTCCTTCATCAAAAGTTGCCATCAGTTCAGAACTTTTCCCAAAAATATTAAAATCCCCATCCAATGAATCCTGCTTGGTCAAACGGACGCTAAAGTGACCAGGCGCGGGTGGGTTGGGCGCTCCAAACCCATTTCCAACCTCTTGGGACCGCCCCTATGTGGGGTGGCCTTGGGAGGAACTCATTGCCCACTAGGAAAAAGCTGTCACACCCATCATCAGAGCTGCGGCTAATACGCAAATTGGGAATCTAAAGAAAAACTGACAGTGACTCAGCTTTGCACTGACAATTTTAAAATAAGATTAAACTATTTTTTTCTTTCCCCCTTGCTTGAAGTTTTCAGGTTAGGCGAATCTTGAGGATCCTGTTCCTGATCTTTTCTAAGCTGATCCCCAAATCAATCGTCTATTTAAGAAATTGTAACACACTGAGAGAATTTACGGTTGATTTTCTATTTTTAAATCTTTAAAATTCCTGTATCCCAAAGTTGTTTTTTTTCTTATGACGAAATTCAAACTAATATGATCCCACTTTTACCAGCACTCAAACCCGTGGGCCCTGGATCTGCAACAGTCTGGTTTGTTGCTGGGTTGCCATTTACAATTATGGCATATTAGCGCTCGCTGGCTAGATATTTCTCAGCACTTTTAAATGTTATACATGCAGCAGCGCCCCTGGCATTTGGGCTTGCCTTATGGGTGTTTTTGCATCAAATCTGGCAGGCCAGTCTAAACTTCATCTGTTGTTATCATGACGCAAAGAGAGTTAGAATATTCAAATCAACCATATTCCAATCTGAGTTGTCCAACTCAGGTATCTCCAAGTTCTCCAATTAAATTAGCTTTGGCTTTCACTTAATGAAAGGCCAAGACATAAACCTCTTTCCAGAAATTGAACTAGTTACTCAAGAAAAATACCTGTTCTTGTTGTTACAGCCTTAAATTTGTCCATGAAAGGGATTTTAATCTTCCATTAAATCAATTGTATGGTAAAAAGAGTCCAAGAGATGCCAACTGCTTGTTCTAACTTCTTTGAACGCTAAAGACCAAATCTGGAGATAATGAAGATTATAATTTAAATTATTTTATCTATTTTGTAAATTCAAAAATAAATCTCTTAAAAACCATTCCCTTTTCGTTACCACTCTATGCACTTCTAAACCCACTTTTACAAAGACTGATATACATATGTAATTGATGTGAAGTCCCATCTGGCCAACTATGGGAAAACAAAATTTATTGGCTGTTCCAAGTTTTTTAGAACAGAGAGCTCTATTTCACACTTCAAAGCACTAAGTTTTAAATTGTTATAACAACTGAATAAGTAAACCCAACTGTTCATATTTTCCAAAGTCACTTTATGTGGATATTTTTGATTTTCAGACACATCATATAAACCACGCTTTCTAAAATAAAATGCCTTATAGTCCCACTTTCCAATTAAGTCTTTGTCCTCAAGCCCCTATTAACAGCTTACAAAATTTTCATTAAGAACCAAACTCTGAGAAATGTTCTTTAAGGCAGAAACTAGGCATGATGGTTTGTTACTTTTTAGATATTCCAGGGTCTGACGTCACACTGGTTCATTCAGAGCAAATACATATCCTTTGATAATTTCAACGATTTTATATTTAATTGTAATGTAATATGGTGGTGGATGATCAAATTAGTAACATCTTTATTTGAACTAACATTAGTAGCTTTCTCCCAGTTCATCATCCCACTATTCCAACTTTAATGATTCCATGTAATTGTGATATATCACCAAGTGTCTGTTTAAATTTTCTGGAGCATTATCAAGGCGATTTGCAGCTTTAATTAGTATATGTGGTGGTCGCTTCTGACACCAAATGCTTTCTAAAGAATTTATAATCCCATATATTCCCCCATTTTCTTCCAATAAGCTAATAAACCACTTCAGGGCATCATTAAGCTGAAAACTCATTATCAGCACTTTCTTTGCTTCATTTCTATACAGCTAAGGTTATTTGTGGACTGCGCTTTAAGTATTGTGAAAAAATTTATCTTTGTAAAGGTCGTTTTATAAGAAATACAGTGATTTAGGTGACAGGTGCACTGTTAGTTACCATTACCATCTGAAACTGACTGAGTCTGCCACCCTTCTGGGACGTTTCCATTTTGTTTCAATTTATGGAGGGTCTTTGCGCCAGGAGTACACTGAAGGACATCTGTAAAAACTGCAAATAAAATTCTCTTAGTAACAAGTAAACGTAAGATTGAGCTGGAATAATACCAATTCAAATTATCAACGATTTGGAAGACCATTAGCATAATTTGGGGTAGCATGCCATGAGTATGCATTACTGATGCCATAAGTCTAGTTTATCATGGATTCTTTGTGTCCCCATGAAAAATATTAGAAATAGTTTAGTGGATGTCTCGTTCATGGGTGAAGTTTTCTGTTAGAAATAATGGAAGAGGGGTTCTGGATTAAAGTATAAATATTTCAATTTTTCAAAATAGAATCAGAATTTTTTTCATTATTGTACTATAGTTTATTGACTGCAAACGTAACTAAAACCGACTGAAATTATAAATTATTATTACCAGTTTGGCTTTTGTCAGAAATTTATAAGAACGCACTATCAAGATTTAACTATATGATTGTACAAAATGTTATACGCCTGTCTGAATACTAAATTTGATAAGCTTGATACTAAGCTTCTCATATTTGAAAAATTGTTTAATTGTTTTTCATGGATGCGACTATGTCAAGAATATTGGGCTCACAATCAAAGTGTGACAGGAACCAGAGGATGGCCAGAAAGACATAGGCATAGCCATCCAAATAACATTTAATTATGGTAAACTGTGATTGACATATTATAGATATTGGTTCATTAAGTTATCTAGCGGCTTACAACCAGCCAAAGGGCTGTGTTTAGGGCAACTCATGTCTTGAAGAGGTAGCCCTCAGGCGCTAAAGGAGCAGAATGAGCGAAAATCCCCCAGGGAGCTGTGATTAAGTGTTAGTGGTAGAAACGGATACATGTATAATAGTTAAAAAACGAGTTAGGGAGTTATATAAAATCAAATTGAAGTTTGGCATCGTTGTTGTCCCAGTGTGTTGCTGAACCAAATGAGAGGGTTATCCACAACATGATTGTGTACATAGCAGTTGACAGAAAGAAGTTCATCGCCTAGGTGTCTCTTTGGGTAGAAAACATAGTAAAAGGGCGGTGGTTTCTGTGGATAACAGTGTGTAAGTTGGTTCTTAAATAGGGATCTTACTATAACTATAAAAGTAAGTAATGTGTCATCAATGACCCCTAAGAGGGCTGCCACCTTACATAATGAGAAGTTAGGATATGAGGATGGAGTGATAATGAACCTAGAGTGTTAATGGAAGTTTACATGTTGGTTCACCCAAGCTCCAAAAAAATATACCCAGAGGCATGGTCAGATTTGCAACCAACGTCATTTAAACCAGCAGATCAGAAGTGATTTAGACAAGAAAAAATTGTACACTGGAGTGAGTTGAGGAATCCTCAGATTGACCAAATTTTGATAATTCTGGCATTTGAACCTTGATATAGACTATAAATGGTTTAAAATAAATTACTTTCATTTTGCGAGCTTTACATGACATTTAGAATAATTAAGATCGCTCCTGATTATACTTGGGCAATTCAAACGGTTATATTGAGATCAAAAGGTTAATTAACATGATCTTGGCCTACTATTCATGATTTATCTCTTAGTTGGCACATTGGTCGGTTGAGAATGGTTGTTGACTATTAGTGAGGGTGATTATGAAATGTTTTCACTTGACTAGGTAACCTATCTACAGATCTCTCAACCTTTTTTAAAAGAGTGGAAGTAGAGAGTGGGTGGGTAAGTGGGGAAAATCTTTAAGAGGAAAGGCTGCAACCCAGCGCTCATCCACTACATGAGCTAGAGTCAATTTTTTGCACTTAAGGACTTTCTTAGAGACCTGGCCCCCTCTTTGATCTGAAGTGGTGGATGACCTGTCCAGATGGAGGGGTTACCCCTCAGGACTTACAATTGGCTAGTTAGGTAAAAATTATTGATTGGGTATGTATGATAAGCTAATGTATTTGCTAGTTTTAATTTATAATTTAGTCCTATTTTCTGATGCCAAATTAATGTTTTGATGGTTGCATTTGCTTATAATTTTGGTATGTTAGCTTGGTTTTGTATAATGGTTTCATTAAAGAAGTTTTTTAAGTGATCATTTGTCCCAAGGCACCTATTAAATTTAGGGGACACAATTGAAAATTACAAAAGAACATAACGCTGTTTTTTGGCATTAGTTATTATATAACTAAGTGACGCGGCCTGCTATTTTAAGGGTAAATTGTTCCATTACCTTAGCATGGTCACTAAATTAGAAAGGGTGATTAAGTGGATGTCTGAAGGCGTTGGAACGCGCTAATTGGAAGTCGTCTAATAAGGATCATGATCAAGTTTGTAATGGATGGCAACTAGGTGGATATATAACAGAAGAGATTTGCCTTCACATATTATTCCTATTGGGTTTGTGCTAGATGTGCTTGCTGGTGCTAACGCTGGGAAACCCAATATGGTGGCTGACTTCAGGAGGCTATGATCAGTCGAGAGGACAGGGGCTAATTTAGATGCAAGACTGGATGAGACTTTGTTCATTATAACAAAATAGAAACTTAATTAAAATAAGATGAATAATATTCTTCTGAAAAAGTACTTTATTAATTAAATAAGACAGTACTTATAATACTGTTGAAAGCTTAAGGAGAATAATGATTTATTGGGAATGGTGAAGAGTGATGCATCAGTCATTCTTGATTCCCACGTGGCCTGTCCTTCATTGCATCCCACCTGGAAAGTCAGCTGAGCTTCTTGATCTCCTGGTGATAGCCTCATATCATAGGTTAAATTAGTATTAACCCTAAGTAGAAACTCTTCCAATAGTCTGAGTGTAAAGGTCTAACTTTTTGGCTTCCAGAATGAACAGCTGATACAGATATACGGAGCTTTAGGCCACAGATGGTGGAGGTGGGTGAATGTGGCCTCGTAATTAGGTAAAATAATCATGAGCATAAATAAAATGATTATAGTATGAATTTAGAGTAATTCAACTAATTACCTGAATTTAGAAATATGACCTGTTGATGTGAAATTGAGCCTCAATTTGGGACTTATTGAAATAAATGAATAGTTTGAAGGCTATGTCCCACATGCTCATATCTGCTGATCTTCTCCCCTGGACAAGGCTTGCACCTTGTAAAGGGAGAATCTGACAATTCCTTTAAGTGATAAATTTTGTTAGCAATGATTGCCATTTTTGTTGAATTGCAACTATTGAGGTGTTCACTATCCTTCTCTATATTGATCCCTTTGCTAATTTTAATTATAATAGATCAAGACGTTTAAATTATTTATTATTTTAACTTCCCTTTAAGAGTTGAAGGGATTAGGTGTCTTTTAAAATTTTTATAATTAACCTGGAGTGAGGTAAATATAACTTTTCTGTACAATGATAACTGTGAGATTAAATCACTTGTAAAGAAGACTTGAATGTCTAGTTGTACCATACAACTGGCATCTCCTTTATTATTACAATTCAGTTACATGAACTGTTCAGCAAGCTTATTAAATTTTTTATTCAAAGCCATCATGATAGATAAGCATTGTGTCCATTATGGAACAATAAAGTCTTAATTTATTGAGCACTCCCTTTAGAGCTATTGAGGATCTGAGTAACACCATTTATGAGCAATGTGTATCCTTTGGTCCCATCCCTAGCTTCTGAAATAACCCATAAGCACATAATCTTCAAGCTTTTTAATATAGCATAAATTGAGAATTACTAAGGAATGTACATTTATAATTTTTCATTTTTAGCACTAATGGCATCTGACCCAAAAAGGGGGAGCCGCCACACATCTTTTTTTGCAAATGGGCTAAACAAAAGGACTATTGTAAATAGAAAATCTATTATGGCACAGCAGTAAAATCCTAGGAAGCCATATCAGATGGTGAGGAAGCTTTGGGGAAACAACTGTCTGCGCGCGCTTTAGCTGGCGGACCATGGTGGACAACATTGGGGTAGGAGCATCAGAGACATATGGTATAAGGAGGTATAGTTGTGGGTTTTCTTCATTAATGTTCCCAGAAGAATCCATTGCCTCAACGTAATGAGCAAGTTGATGCTCAGAAAAAGTGATGAGAGCAGGCACAAAAGTGAATGAAATAATGTACCAGTGGGTTTCAGGATAATTGGGGTAAAAGAAAAGTTTTTGCTGCATTGATGCGAGTGCAGCTCGCACCAAAAGCAAGCTCCTCAATTCTATACTTCGCATCTCAAAAGCTTGGGGGAAAATGGAGATAGGAATACCCTCAACAAGGGGCTCCATCACCCCATGAAGATGCTGGCGAAGTAGGGTGTTAGCAGGGGCAGCTGCAGCCTCAACTTCCCTTGTATGTGATTTTTATAAACTTAAAAACCGTTTAGAGGGTGAAAACAGCAGGGACACAAATTGGGAAGTTCAACAAATAAAACCTCCAAAGCAAAAGCTGGCTTCACATGATATGGGCGTTCATCCTTAATGATCCATTTGAGAGCTTCAGATGGATTTAGTTCAGCCAATGCTGGGCCAGCCACCAGAATTGTAGTGGTGGAAGGAGCTGATTGGTTGCAGACAGTTACCCATGGCAGCTCAGCCTAAAATTGTTCAGCCATTGTCTCAGGATTTAGTAATACAGTTGAATTATTTTTGAAAAAAATTTAAAATTTGTTTTTTGATTGGGCACCACTTTGGGAGTTGTGCCACATTTTCCTGAGGTTGGGGCGGGTGAATTGAGCCTTTTTGAAGAATTGGGGCAAAGCGGCCGCCAGCCCAATGCTGGAAGGAGAATTAGCGGAAGCAGTGGAGGAGGAAGCCATGGGGCACTTGCACTTTTAGTTATCAAATTCAAAGCACAAGTGGCAAATGGCATGGCCATTTTTAACGCACGCCCAGAATGGGTGATTAGGGGCAGATATGATCTCGGTGTGGAGGGAATGTGAGGTGGGTTTGAGATGAAATGGGCAGATTGTTGCAAAGGCGTGAGGCCTTCCAGAGGTTCTGCTCCATTTGAAACCACAAACTGCAAAACGTGGTCTTCACTGTAAATGGCCAAACCCTCTGTGAGCTCATGGTGGAGGCGTTCAGGGAAGAGATGGGAGGGCAACCCGGCAAACTGGACATTAAAGTGGCTTCATCTGAGAGCCAGATTTGAATGGTGGGAATGTGAATTTTTTTAAATGATTTCGCGGCTTAGCTGCTGACGCTGCATCAGCTTCCAAAAAGAAGCTGAGATCAAAGTACTCCTTAAAGTGGCGAAAGTCAATAAAGTTGGCAAGTAAAAAACTGGCATGACCATCTTGATGATCTCCGCACTTGCATATGGTAAAAGATTTTCTTATTTGACCCAGAGGCCAAAATAAAAATTGCTCTGTGGGTACACCAAAAGGGCTCCAGAGCACCTCTTGGGAGCTTGCAAGGTGGTGGGCCAAATTCCAAGGGGGGACGTAACGCCCATTAGCGTTGGGAGGGATAGAAGAGCCATCCTGGGCAAGCTTCAGTGGTGGCTAAAAGACGCCAGATGGCAGTGCACCACCACCCCAAGCCAGGGAAGCAGGCGCCAATTGCATTGACATCAGTAAGTTTAGGCTTAAATTGAGTGGTAATTTTTTGTATTTTTTTATAAAAATCTCAATTTAACTCTGATTTAGTTATAGGAATGCACATTTATAAAATTTCATGTACTTATTAACTTCTTTTGGTGGAAAGGTGTTAATGACAAGAGCCTAAACAATAATCTGACTAAAAATCTAAAAAAAACAACTTATCTTTAAATTCAATATTTTGGAATTCTCTGGTAAATATAAGTTTACATATTGAAAAACTTAAAGCAATCTGACATTGCTGAACATAATTTAAAAGTGGTTGTTGGATTTAAAGGGCTGTGAAAAAGGCTTGCTGTTGCTGGTAGCCTCAAAACCAGCAATATAGGTGAAGATCTTTTCTCACCAGTTGTATGAAAATAAATAAAATAAGTAAATAAAGCGATTATGGTTTTATGGGTTTTTTATGTGCCGCGTGGATGTAAGAGAGAATTCTTACATAATAAATTAAAAAGGTATTTAAAATCTTAATGCTTAATGTTCGTATGGCTTGGGAATTTCCAAATTTATAAATAATTTGATTCTGGCCAATCAAAGCTCAGAAAACTCGCTTGACTTAGGCTGAACAATGGATGAGGAATTAACTTTTGGTAATACATACCCATGAGGTAATGATTTAATGCACTTCAGCCAATCCCCATCCATGAAAAACTATCACCTTGAGGGACCCCTGCCATGCCTATAAAAGGGGGTGGTCTCCGTGTAGGTTCTTGAATGGACCTGGGCATGGGTAAGGGAGCACCGTCTGATAGATCCCCCATAGTACACTTTGTGGTCAGAGTAATCTGACTATTGATATGTATTTAGTTGCCTGTAGAGGATAAAAAATCATGTTACCCCAATTTTTAGGGTTCCACCAAGAATTGACCTGGGTCTTTTGGCTGACTAAATTGTTAATATTATCATCAAAATTGATTTCCTCATTGTCATGGACTCATAAATGTCTGAGATTTCCTCTATTTGACCAAGTTTTACCCACAACGTTCTTATTCTGAAGCCTAGGAGGCAAATGTCTGACTGTGGTTGCAAAGCAATAACCATCTTGACAGCTTTTATAGCTTTAAATCCAGCAGGAAACCTAAAGAATTGCAATAAACTATCTTTTCATATGGATCAAAGGCTGAAGATCTCTTTCCTTATGTATAAAAAATAGAACCTTTGAATGGTATACAGCTGGTTTGTACTTTTATTTATGCAATATAGACTTATTTTCTCTTAAAAACCTTTTCCTATTAAAAATGGCATATACTGTGGTGCTTAAGACAATGTTATGCAACTGGCATTTTGTAACCAATACCAGGCTATTCTCCTTCTTTCTCAGAGAGGCAGTCTGAAGTGCCAGAGAAAAACTGGCCAAAGAAGGGGTATCTTGAAATAAGTTAGTGATTATTTGAGAAAAAAGCTCTTTATAAGATGTCAAATTTTAAGCAAAGTTCTCCTGGTGGGCGCAGGCGGGCTTTAATCATCAGGTGCACATGGAATCAACAAAGCAAAAATAAAACTCAGAGACAAGTAAGATTAGAGAAATTATCTTAATAAAATTTTGGGAAATAGGAGCGGGTTAACGCCACTTGAGAGAAAGCTGCCAGCCTTTTATTCCCTGAGGAAGAGCTAGTGTTGGGAAGCTAGTAAACTGTGTAAAAGGACTTCAGATGATAATGGAGAAAAGTATACGATGTTAAGAATGATTTCTCTGATATTTAAATGCATTAGTTTTATAAATCCATTCAGACCAAAGTGGTATAAAATGAAATCTATAATTTTATGGACTCTAGTGTTTCAGCGCATTGGTGGCAGATGAAAAAAGGGTTTAGTATATCAGTTTAAAGGCATTGATATAAGTCAATATTTAATGATATCTAATTGAACTAATATGAAAACTGGTATAACGATGGTTTTAGTGCTTCATTTCATTGGCGGCGTCACGAGGCTTAAAAATATAAAATATGGGGGTCTGCGCTTACTGTTACATATAGTAGTTGTGATTGAACTTTTTATGATCATAATGTTGGCAACAATAGGGAGTTCAATTGCACAAAACTCAGGTGAAAACCAGTGCTGCACACTATCAAAGAATTTAAAGACCCCGTTTTATCAAGTTCTAAAAGAACCTTACCAACATTAGAATTTGATAAATACCCCTCTAAAGCCTGGTATGGATTCACACAAGATTTTTTATTTAATTGAAACCATGATGAAGACATCATGGTAATTTCACTTACATCTCTCAATAGATCATAACACCAGGAATTCAGTGCCCATTTTACATACTATACAAAAAGTTCTCCCCTAAAAAATATCCCTTAGTTATAAAACCATAAGCACTATCCTATTCAAAATCTGGATTAAAATATTACCAATCTTGAGTTTGACATTTGGGGAATTAACAATTTTACTTAATCAATACTTACTTTATCTTTAATTTATATAAGTTATTTACAATTATCATAATGGTGGTACAATGTAGACTATGGATGCAATTGTGGGTGCTTCACGTATGCTTAATGGAATACTATAGTTTTCTAGACTACACAGACCCTGAACTGATCTAAACTTTCAAAATTGAAGAAGGGGTTTATTGAAACCTGTGGATAAAATGGCTGTAAGGAAGCTCTGAGTTAATAGCATCAATGATTTAAAACTACTTAAAATTTCAATGTCTTTAATCTTATGTTATTTTCAACGTTTGTTTTATACTTTATTTTTTATTAATTAGACAGGAATATACAAGTAAATGTGCGCAGAACAGGATACTTCAATCAGTAAGGTTTTAATTATAGTATAAGTTTTCACTTTTCACCAAGAAAAGACTTGTTTTAGCTTCTTATTATATTTTAGATTGTTTTAAGTTTTTTAATTCCCCCAAATTCATTGTTTCTTTTTGGCGCTATTTGGTTACTAGTTTTTGCGATTTTTTCTGGTCAAAATCTACCTGGGTCAGGTTGTCATCTTGGCAATACTTTTGATTTTGTTTGAACTCTGAATTTTTTACAGTGACTTTGTACAAATGAATAGGAAACTCATCTCTTACTAGGACTATTAACATTAGATTTATAAATTAGAATTACCTGATCACCAGTTTCTAACAAATCTCCCCTTAAAATCTTATTAGAGAGTATTAAACCGTCTCAAACTTTGATTATGTCACAAGTTGACCACAACACCAAGTGTTAATATAGAAAATATGTTATATGGTCCTCTTTTCAATATGATTATATTGGTACTGGATAAGCAGTAATTATTTTGTTTGTTCTTTCTTCTGGTTTATTATAAGAGTGTTTAATTGATATCCAATTAGTTATATTGGTAAAACATGCCGTTTTGTTTTAGCTTACTTATACTTATTTTTTTTCTTACATCTACTATGGAACCAAAGGCTAATGCTTGCAGTCTGATTATACCATCAGCTAAAAGCTTCAAAGCTAGTTCAACTTATCTGATATGGATGCTTCCATTCAAGGTCAGACGTTGGTGGGAAACGAGTTCACTTACATGCAGTGTTCTAGAGAGAAAGATGCAAATCATTCATTGATGGCTTACCTTTTAGGACAATATAACATATAGAAGGTAAGCATTCCACCGGTTGATATTAGTGGCAACCACTCTTCTTAAGATGAACTCTAAAATATTAATAGCCCTTTCCACGACTCAATTGTAGCTGGATTTTTGAAATCAGAAATTTTTTGGCAAAAATAGTATATTAAATCTATAGAAATTCAGAAGTAAAAATATAACCCATTATTACTAAGAACAGCTTCTAGCTACTAATCCAGTTGACACTTTACTAGACAAAAAACAGTATCCTTAGCGGTATAAGACAGAAGATATGTACCCTTAATCCTCTTCTCCAATTGATCAATTGCTAATAGGAAATCTGTGTCTTTTTCATAAGAAGAAAGCCTGAGTTTGAAATTTTTGGTGCCTAGAGCAGTATGGAATGGAAGACTTGAAGATCTTTGTTATGGCACTGAAGAGTAGATTGGCTATAGAGAGGTAATGGTGAGGCACTTTTGCTTCTTCAGGATTTGATTGGTGGATACTATTTTGGGTTACAATAAAGATCATTAAAACTATGTGAAGAAAAAATAACTATAAATTGATTAAGAAGTAATAAAATAATTTATTAGTTAAAAATTTTTGATTTTTGTGATGACATGGTTCTTATGGTAGATATGGCGCCTGGTCCTCCTTGTTCAGAATCTTTACTCCTCATTCAGTATGGAGTTTGAGCCATAGTATTTCATTTTGGAATGGCTTCAGAAATGTTATCTTCAATTATTTGAGAGCTTTCAGTTTGTAACTTGGGAAATATTTCATTATGCAACAATTCTCAACCTTCATTAATCCTTGCCCATTTAAGGGCAGAGGTCTATTAGTGACAATTCATTTGATTTTGAAGGCTCAAATCTGGAGGAGGAAGGTTGAATGCTTTTTGGTCTTACCTCCAGAACTGTACAATACTTTAGTAAAACACTGAAATGACCCTCCCTCCCAAAAAAGAATTTGTCATATGAGAACATATGGGGCGCAAAAACCTAGCACATACATGATTGACTACTGTGACTTGGATAATAATGGCAAATTAAATATTGTAGCCAGCTCAAAATAGTATACAATAAGGCCTAGACCAGGAGATGTCCAATTTGTTAGGTCATCCACCAGGGCGATGAAGATAGATCAACATAAGTCTCAGATATCAAGCGTGAGAAGAGCTGGTCATCTAGCATTAGACCGCATAGTTTTATTTGCGGTGGCAAGGTAATACCTTGAGGAGCAAGAGCTTGTAGCCTGAATATTTCATCAGATAGCATCCTCGTAGTTACATCAGAAGTCTTGAGAGCAGCGGAGTCAAATAAAGGTGGGAATTACTGGACAGTTGGGGCTCTTTTCCATACAGTGCTTGGAATGAGAATATTTTCATTATTATGTGATAACTTATTTGATAAGCTATTAAAGGCAGATAGCAAGTAATAGTTCCATTGCATGGGCTCTGAGGTAGCCATATTATGGAGTGTAGAAACTAAAGTGCCATTCACACGTTCCTTTACCCATTAGTAGAAGGGCTATAAGGAGCAGTGAAGTTCTGGTTAATATTATATAATGAGATTAGCTCTTGAATAACTTAAAACATAAAGCTCATCACATTGTCCAAGAGAAAAACCCTTAGGCACCAGTGTTGGATGAGAAAGGAGTGAAACAAAGCAAGTTGATGACCTTAGCAGTATCAGCAGGGATGGAGATGGCCTTGACCCATTTGGTATGATGGTCAATAGCAAGTAGACTATAGTGATGCCTATGGAGGCCCATGGGTAGGGGCCCTATAACATCCACACTAATGTACTAAATGGCATAGAGTGGGCTACAATCTCATGCTGATATCATGTGTTCAGCCAATCTTGTGTCCTGAACGTCAAAAAGGTTTCCATTACTTCCTGTATAGCTCAAGAATTCTGTCCAAGTACTGTTTTTTCAGCCACTTGTAAGTTTTTTTACTGCTTCATGTACTACATTTGAGTGCCCTTTGAGAATAATTTTTTTGAGAAGAGGGTCTCACGTAGGGTAGCCACTTTCCATTGACAAGTTTTTACAGCATGCTATTCTGTATCTGGGTGTTCTCAGACAGTGTTCTTAGGGTCTTCATGGTTTATGGGGTTCTCAGTTACCAACAGTTTGGTAAGCTAATAAGTCATATAAGCGATCTTCTTTGGGCACTAATAATGCCAAGATTAACTCCTTATTAACCCATCAGCGTTTGGTGGGTTGTGCTGCATATTGCATGATGTTAAAGTCACAACTTTGTAGCTGGAGAGCCCACCTGGCTAATCAACTGTCAGTATCCTTCATTTGTTGAAGCTATTATAGTTAAAATATGGTCAGTGACAATTTTAAAGTGGTTCCCATATTTGTAAGGCCAGAAGTTCTTGATCGCAAGTAGTACATATAAATACTCCCATTAAGTGGCACTGTAGTTCTGTTTAGCCTTTGGTGAAGCTTTATAAATTTACTCCAAAGGTCAATCTAATTGCTGCTCATCTAGTCGGGCCATTAGAGCCCCATGGCCACGTCATTGCATTTGTGAATATTATGAAGAGTTATTCAAAAACTGGGTGAACCAAAAAGGTTAAGTAGTTAGGGCCATCAAAAGGAGATAAGACCTGGTTTTGCTCTGGGATTCATTTGAAAGGGACGTTCTTATACAATAAGTATACCAGAGGTTTGAAAAGGTCATCAAATTGCAGTAAAAATTCCTATAGTACCCCATCATACCAAGGAAGACCATTATGTCCCTAAGACTCCAGGTAATTCATCTTCTCTATCTTCATGACCTTGTTGTGAAGAGTTTTATTTCCTTGATTAGTGACCTTAAGCCTCAATAATTTCATTTTTGATTAAAAATGAGCACTGGGAGGGCTTGAGTTTCAGGTATGTCTCCCAGAATCAATTGAAGACTTAGCAAATGTGCTCTAGGAGGTCGTTGAAAGTTTTGGATAAGATAATAATTTGCTAATGTATACCAGGGCGAAGTACAACTTAAAGTAACCCAGGAGTCAGTCCATAGCACTTTGGAATGTGGCAGGAGCATTGCATAGCCCCTGCAGCATATGGTTTTTTTCAAATAGCCATTTGTGCAATTTAGGCTATACTTGGCTTGATCTTTAAGATCTAAATTTAATCCGTTAGTACCCTCAGGAAAGATCCATTGCTAATAAACACTGAGCCCCATCCAGGGGCCATAGAGGATAATTGATCCATGGAAAAGGGTAACTATCCTTCTGAGTCACTGCATTGAGCTTGCAGTAATCCATAATGACCCAAAGGCTCCCATTTTTTCCAAACGATTTGAAGAAGAGATGCTAGGAATTTTTAGAAGGCATATGCAATCATGAAGTTAGCAAGTCTGTGGGATCCGCTGAAGGATGCCACAAATAATTTGTTTAAAGTGAAAATTTTACTTTTTAATAAAAGTAATAAATAGCGCTTTGTTAAAGTTTTTTAAGTTTTATTGTTTAAGCAGGGCAAACCTAGAAAAGGTCCTTTTCTTGATATTAGTTTTTCCTATTTAAACTAGTTCAGATTTCAATACCATGGGTATTTGAGGCAAAAATATATAAAGCTGATTCATCTAAATTAGGAAATATAGGCTTTCAGCCTATCAGATCAAAGATAAATATTTTGAGGCAAAACTGACCCGTGGGGTAACAATTTGCTGAATTGTATCCAATCTCCAATGAGTAAAATCTTCTCACCTTGGTGGTGGTCAGACTTGTGAGGTAATGATTGGTTAATTCACACCCAATCATCAATGGGTAAAATCTTCTCACCTCGAGAGGGTTCAGATCTGAGTGGTAATGATTTGTTAATTTGCACCCAATCATTGACAGGTAAAATATTCTCATCTCATGGAGGTTCAGATTCATGTGATATTGAACACCTCAAATTCGCTGAGAAGTCAGAGTAATCCTATTATTAGTTATTACCTTTTTAAGCCTATTTTTGTGATAAACCATATTTTTCTGATAGTTAGGATTCTACTAAGAATCTGCTAAGGTCTTTTCACCGTTGGTACTCATATCATTGTTAACCACGATATTATTTGATGATTGGGCAGGAGATGGGCCAATCATGGTAGCAGATTTGGGAGCACTAATACCTCCAACACTTTTTTTCTTTAGTTGAAATGGAGAATGTCCGACAAAGTCCTTAAGCTTAAGAAACTTGGGCCTCTTTTACCTTGCTTATTCAATATGGTATCAAGTAAATAGAATAGGAGGTCTCTGTCTCCACATTGTGTACAACCCCTCTCATTTTGTCAAAGTCATATATGGATGTGGGAAATAGATTGGAGTATTCCTCCAAGAGTTCATCAGCCTTTTTTGGTGGTAAGGCTTTCTCCTATAGAAGTTTTTACTAGTGCCAGAATAGAAGGTTTTTTAATCTAAAGTCCTGAAGTCTTCCAACCCCATAGATACAGCTGATATCATCAATGGGTACTAAGCGTAGATTTGGTATAGGAGTATTGTGGACAATAGTGAGAGATTTTTGGAGTTATGTTGGCCAGCAATATAGGGATTGATTTGACTTATGTGAGGTCCAGAATACCTGGGAAAGTTGAAATTTTTTGTGGAAGGATTTTCAACCCTTAGATTTTCAAAAGGCTTCCTGGCGAAATCTTTACATGGATTCAGATATCTATTATAACCTGTGAACCTGTGAAATCACGTTAGTCTCTTGTTAATACACAGGCATCTTCTCAGTTACATCCACTACACAAGGATGTAGTCTTATGCACAAACCTCAGACATGGTAGTAAAGCTAATTGATCCAACTACCTGTCTCTAATAAACAAGTGCAGTCTTTATACGTTATCTGTTATCCTTGGTCATTTCAAGCACACAGGAGATGCAAGCACCAAAAAAGGATAAAGTTCTTCCGAATAATGTATAATGGCATCATACTCTTATAAAAATTGGGTCCTAACAATATCTTATAAGTGGGGCTAACCAGGGCTATAGCTGAAGTGTTTAACAGAATCTTTCTGAACTTGAGGGGTGAGAGGAGTAGGCCCCTTTGGATTTGGTGCACTTAGGCCCAGAGGTGCCATATCTGATGTATTGCGGCAAATCAGGCACAATTTGATTTTTTTTCATCGGTTTGGAAAAGATGAAGTTTACTGGAGACCCACTGTGAATTATGGTGAGTACAGAGATCCTATGGGCCTAAACTAGAACCCAAGCCCCCAGACTGTCAAAATTGGGGCAGTAAGGCGAGAAAGATGGATGACTTATCATAAGATTGAGTGGTATCAAAGAGTTTATTGTTAGAATTGTAAAGCTCACTGTCCTGGGGTATAAATAATAACCTCTGTGGGAATATCAAATTTGAGTATATGCATAGAATGGGGCATCAGCACAAAAAGCCTCTTTATTCAAGATGACCTCTAGATTTCCTGAAACTCATGTTATGCCTCTTCTGCACATCACTTATAGCATTCCTCTTCTGCTCCTTCTGCCTTTTATTTCTGATAAGTTCATGCTTTAAAAAGTGGCGTAAGTTAGATTTCCACTCGATGCAGGACTCCATTCATGAATCAATTTCACCAGCCTCAATAGAAAATATCATAGCGAATTCTTCCAAAAGAGTTTTGACTGCTTTCTTTTTTTGAAGTTCAAAAGAGTCACCATTTTTTGACGTTCATCGTGGAAATCCCAGTACCATCTTCTAAGTCCATATCATTTAAGTTTCACAACCATGAATGGCCTCCACCTTATTAATATCCAAAAGTCGTACATATGATATAGGGGTGTTACAGCTTAGGGCTTACTTTTAATACCATTTTTACAAAAACTTTTATTATTCAATGATATAAGGATCAGAAATACCAGGGCAGGTGAGATTTTTTAATGGAGTGGTTTAGATGACCATGTTTCTCAAGAAGTTGATCAAGAAGAATTTTAATTTTAAATTATAGTATTAACAAGAGCCAATAAAGCTTTTCAGAGATTATCACTTGCTGAGGCGAGTAAAAAGAACTCTTTATTGCATACAACCTGGAATGAGGCGACGTAGCCTTTTATCCCTAAAACTCTATGATCTATTTATTAGCACGTAAAGGATTATGTGAGGTGCATCTTCAGGTACGTACCTTCACTCTACCACAATCTATATTGGACTAATTCTTTACCCAATATCTTTCAGAGTAAAGCCTTATCTTTGTAATTTAAAATGACACTAATTTTCTATAAAAAAAGATAAATTGTCTCATAGATTATTGCAATTCACATTAGGCTATTTCAATGACACTATGCGCAACTCAACTTGAAAAAATTAATGGAAGAGCAAAGTAGGCTTATAAAAACTAAGTGAAATTAGTCTGCCGTTTCATATTCAGTGAAGTACAAACGTCTAATGCTAGTTTCATTTTTTTAAATTCTTAAAGATATTGCAGTGACAGGGACAAGAGTCTATTATAGGAAAATTCTTTTGCTTTGTTTAAAACTTCATCTACTGTCACTGTAGTCCAGTTTGAGGATATGAAGCAATTATAGATTCAAATGTTAGCTTTTCCCATAATTAAGTTAATAAAAATAATATAAGAACTTATTTTGTCAGAAACGTCTTCAGAGAAAGCACTCTAAGTAGAGTTAAGAGTTCTGTAGCACTGAGGATTTTTAGTCAAGAAAAAGGTTAGTTAAAGCAGAAAAGAAAATTAAGCATAGGAGCCTCTCACCATAAGCTGACTTTCTTTAACCGTTCATATGTATATGGAGTGTAAGGATTCCTGACGTAGACAACAGGCCAGACAGGACGCTACATTCCTTCCAATCAAAAAGGGAATGCTTCTGAGCATTACCACTGGAAAAGATAGTGAACTTGGGGCACACCCTTGAATAGCAATGTGTGGCCGCCACTCCCTATGCTAAATTGAATCCAACCTCAGATTAACAAGAACTCCCCACCCTAAATTATTTACAATTCTGTAAAGGCATTTAAAAATTAAGAGCATATGCCACAAAGTTTTCAAAAAAAACACAGCGGATCAGAATCAAATTCCTAAAAGGGGAGAAATCACTATGCTCAATTGAGTAATACATCTCTGGGCAAAAAAATCATTTTTGACTCATGGATGTGACAATCAAGAAAACTTTTGCAGATTAGATGGTCCTGAAGATCGGAATGTGACTCTTAGCACCCTAAAAGCTGTTAAAGAAAACTCCCAATTTGAGGCACCAGACAAGTCATCCCCCATTATCAATTTTAAAGACTTTAGAGAAGAATGGAACCCTAAGAAACTACACTGTTCAGGATCTCAGTACCCCTGTGAAAAATTGCTTGTCATCTATTACTTTTATAAATATTCACAAGAAACCTTTTACCACACCACGCATTAGTATAAATGACTGGTAATCTTCAAGCTGTAGAGTGCTGGGTTACTTTGTAATCTCCCTATAAATTTTAAATTACTTTTAAGCCAGAAACATTATATATTTCTTAAGTTAATAAAGATTCTTCTCCTTTAACTAAATTGTTACAATCTATGGAGGTTCCCATTCGTTTCACTTGGTGATAGCAGTGGCCATTTCTCTAGTGCTCTTAGTACTAGCATTTCTCAATGGGGAAAATCAAGGAACACATCCAACGAATTACAGCATCATCCATCTTCCCATGGGCGCGCTTTTGCTAACTCCCG
This sequence comes from Massospora cicadina, assembly GCA_022478985.1. NCBI lineage: Eukaryota > Fungi > Entomophthoromycota > Entomophthoromycetes > Entomophthorales > Entomophthoraceae > Massospora > Massospora cicadina. The sequence continues at coordinate 123,112 of JAKSZP010017101.1, forward strand.
TTTTAAACCAAAGATTATAATTCAATCTGCCATAGCTAATGTAATATCATGAAAATTCTACAGCGGATTGAAAAATAAAAAAGTAACTGGCAGAATTAGAGTCAGGGACATGCCAGCGTTTATGCCATATTATCAATGCGCACCTCAAGGCCACCTCAACCTCAGATCCAATCTTTACCAAAAATTATATGCGCAGCTGCCCCTTACCAAGCCAGGTAGCCCCTCTTCCTTGTGAGAGGCATGGGAAAGACTGCTGCAAAAATCATCTTATTGGTTGGGACAGCAATAATGTTTATTGACCAATCTTTCTCACACCTTTAACCTAGTTGAACTTATTTTGTGAATCCACGGAATAGCAAAGCCATGAGGACTATGAATACTATTGTGAATATTTTAGTACCCCCAATGGAATCCAATTCTTTCCTTAGCACTTCAGATGTCTGACATGGAGCTTGGCAATCTTTTGTAGTATATCCAAGTTGACCACAGATTTTACACCAAATTCTTTAGTAAAAGTTCCCTGGAACTAAGAGCATGAACTCAGGGCTTTGAACTGAACCTGAAGCCACTTGAAAGAATGAACTGGTAATATATACTATTGATTATTTGATATCTCAAATAGAGGAAAAATGCTTCTCAATGGATTTCTTATAATAGTCATACTTGTGTTAAACTTCTTTACTTAGAAAAAACTGTGGTGATAGCATCATCAAAGGTGGATTCCTTTAAAACACTAATGTAATGGCCTCACAATAGTACCTAACATTATACTTTTCATGGTTTCCTCTATCTTTATATGTACCTTTATAGACAGTTGTTTTGTGATGAGAAAGCATCTTTTAGCTTAAAAACAACACTATGAGAATAGAACATATCCTCCCAAGAAAATACATTCTAGAAGTAAGGCATCATGATATCACAAGGTTCACAGCTTAAGAAAAAGGAAAGTGTTTTACTTTCTGACGGTTATCATTTTTTATGCCCAAATATATTTATAGTAAGAGACTATAAATCCTTCCCCTGTAATGAAATCACTCTAAAGATTGCTATATACTAAGTGACAGAATGAGGGTAATTTTTGTGGCCCAAGCAATAACAGCTAATTCTGGAGTGGGTTTATATGAAAAGAACCATATTCATAGTACCAACCAACTAGGTCTTAGTCTTGTTATACTTTCTTTATCGTCTTTATTTTTTAGATTTGTTTTACTTTCTGTGTTCAAGTATTAAAATCGTTCCAAAGGATGTTGAAAAGCTTAAAAATAGTAGAGGCCGCCACTTTTAATTTTATTTTGAATTTAAAGAGCTCGTTTCATCCTTTTTACTTTATGAAATATATTTGTTTCATGGCAGTTAAACTCAAGTTGTGTTATTTAGCGGTTCACAAATCACTGCTATCCTGATTTTCCATATACAAAGCTTTAACAGTTATCTTCCCTACCCAGTGAGCCAATAGGTCAATACTAATCATAATGGCACTTATAGTATAGTGGCAATTTAAGTGAACCCATGGGTGTACCCACAATCTTGGACAAGTAATATAAGTTTTTGACTCAACATTGTATCCAAATCACTAAAAGTATATATTTGTGTTATACCAAGAACCCCTTGTGGTCCTTCACGCCCTATAGTTTAGCTAAACCAGGCGGTCCTGGAGTTCCAGTAGGCTCAGATATTTCTTGAGGCCCAAAGTTACTAGCACTTCCAGGGGGTCCCATTGGTCTAACAGGACCTTGTTATCCAAATTTCTAGGTCTCTCTAAAAAGCCAGGGGTCTTGAGCTCTGAGGATTAAATATTGTCCATCCATTTTTTCTTATGCCAATTTTATTTACATTCATTGTAAGGTCTAATAAGACTTCCATACTTTCCTTTGAGAAGTCTGGGTGACCTCTACCTACTCAATTTTACTTCATCTCTTATGCAGTCTAAATCAACACAATTCTGATGTAAGATGTTTTATCTTTACCTTCTCATTGCTAACAATGTTCTCTGTTTCCAAGAATAAATTTTGACTAGATCAAAACGCAAATTTAGTTTACTACCAATAATTTATATATATTATATAAGCTTTATAATTTTATCACCTAAAATCTAAAGCAAAGTCATTAATATGTATAAGACGCACATGCAAGGTCTGTTAAACTAAACTCTCTTTTAAAACTTCTGATGTAGAAGCCCTAAGAGCTTTCATTGCGTGTTGTGACTTAGGATGCATATATAAGATAAATAAAATATATTTTGAGTAAACATACAGCTGAACATGGTAGTTTATTAGAATTATATAAATGCACCATATTTGCTTCTAATATTAAATTATGCACTGGATGTTTGAGTCCCCTGGTGATAAAGTACCAGTGATTAAATAGTTTAAAACTTCTGTTACTTTAGAGGCTTAAATTCAATAACCCATATAGGGCATGGAGCTCTAGATTGATACCTTCTACTAATGCAGATGGCCCCAGGTCAAATTTCTGATTTCTCTATTGACTGTTTTCATCCATTTACTTGCTGTACGACATCCCCTTTTTATAAGAGGCGTGTTTTTAGTCTGATTTAATTTTAATATGACCTAGACAAGGCAACTTAGAAGCAAACTTAGCAGAAAACATCAAACTTTCAGAAAGTGCTGACTTATTGGCTTCAGTGCCTTTTGCTTCTTAATACCTAACTGTCATTAGAGCTTAGTGGGTACTCCAATGGCTAGTTTATACAATTTACTAGTGAGTTAATTCAAGCTAGGATTTGCACTAATTGATTTTTCACAGAGTAGTTTTTCAGTGGTTTAAACTTATTTATATTTAATTTATAATATTTTAAATTACGTTTAGAAGTAATTTTTGTTATGTTCCCTACCGCCATTAAATTTAGTACCATTTTAGAATGAAAGAAGTCAAAAAACTCCTAAAGATCTGAGTTATACTAACCAAAATTTAAAAATTATAAAATGAAAAATTTGATAATTACAATCAAGTGTATGTCTTATACATCAGCCTAGTTCTTAGAGAAAGGTGTTTTGCCTAACCTTTAATTTCAAAACATGTAAATTTTTAATAAGTGATCAACCCTAGGAGTCAAAGAATCTCATAATAATCAAAATTAGTCAATAAATATTATATTTTTATGAGAATTATGGCTTTCTTTTTTTAGTACTAGATGAGAATTATGGCTTTCAAAGTTTATTAAGGTTATGATTTCAGGAAATAAAATACTTTAAATTCATAAATAATTTTCATAAGTGGAAACCTTTTAAGATCCAAGCTTCAAAAAATAATAAATTATCTACTTCTTTGCGGTCAATAATATTTAATGTTTGTGATAATTGAAAACTTTGGCTTTTTTCATATCAAATTTGAAATTTAGATAAGCATATCGTTTAAAAATATAATGCTTTTATTATGCATTATATGGTAGATCCCCACGGAACCTATAATCCATAATCTAACAAGTTATATCTCACCAGACTGGCACCTTTACTTATGGTCACTTGCCTTAAAATTCCAGTTTTTTCTTCAGGATAGTGTAACAACCATTTTTATCTGAACATAATTCCATATAAAATGAATCTAATATGAGATTTACTTAAATAATGATTTCAATCCTACTTCCTTAGGTTTTAGTTATATTTTATAAACTAATTTTTATTTACAATTAAGATTTTTAAGCTCTTGACCTCAGCCCCCACTATGCAGATACCCCAACGCCCTGGCTCTCTGCTCTGATCTGGTACTGTAACCAACACCCCTTGATCGAAGTGGGTCTTTCTGAAAACCAACCCCCAACCCCTCCTCACCCTCTGCCATTGTGGGTTAAGCAGTTTCTGCTTCCCACCTGGTTAGTAGTTTGTTTTGTCGTTTTGAGTGTTGTGATCAGTACTGTCTGTCCCCTGGTCGGCGTACCTTGAATAAATCCAAGATTTTTAAGCTCTTAATTTACCCTATTGAAGTGGGATCAAGTTGGCACTCACATCTAACTTATCTAATTAATTTATCTCTTCAGTTCACTATATATTGTCAAAGCTTCAATTCCATTGAGCCCAATTTAGATAAAAATTATTTCATTGTCCAAAATCTAGTAAGTATTCTAATTTTGCAACATATATTTTTCTGTATAAATTTGGGTTTCATTTTCATGTCCATTTAACATAGGGTTGTTAGCATCCCAAAAAATCCCTCAATGGTTACCTTTAAAACAACAAATAAGCACCACGTTCCCCACCAAACACAAGGCAACAGAGTCAAGTTTGGTCATGAAGTGGTCTCAAACTTTGACCTAATGGTTAGACATTAAATGAAATGCCAGTAGATCAAAATTTCTTTGAGAGAACAGTTATTGGGGTTACTTAGGTGGCTAGAGGCCGATGTAGAGCCTGCTGAATATATCTTGTACTTAGTTTATGACTGGTGGAAGGAGACCCACAAGTTGAGCAAGATTTTAAAGTAGATTGTCACTTGTTTTGATGTTTAATTGAGATTAACTGTTTTTAGTTGGGTTTTTTGATGAGTTTCAATTAGGGCTTAGTTAAAGATGACCATTAAAGATAACAATTAGATACCTATCATACCAGGCTATGAATGGTTTGTTCATAAAAACAAATTTTATTGTTTCTGTTTATTGTTTAGTGATTTTATTCCTCCAATTTTAAGTAAATATCTTTGGTTCATTTGATTGCCTATTTGTAACTTTTTCAGGCCCTGATTTACCTAGGTTGGGTCAGCAGATTAGCAACACTTGATGCTTCTTGAATATCAAAATTCGGTTTAGTTGCTTTTAAAAGGTATTAATAATACTAACCTCTTAAAAATCCTCAACATTGAGTTGTCTATGTAGATCCACCTGATCACCAGAAAAAACAATTTTACTGGTAGTCCGCAGGAGTTCTATGCAATAAGACAAAGATGAAATGTTGCCTTTTAAGATCAAAAATTTTACATTTATATAGCTCAAAAAGTGAAAACTTTATAGACTTCTTAGAAGAGGATTAGTTATAAAGGGAATGACTTCATGGTATACTTCAGTAGATTAATTTTGCCTTAGAATTAAAACTTAATATATACATAGTTACACTAGGCTGGATAAGGGGGCTTTAGATTTATACTAGTATGTAGCTGCAGCTTCACCTGCGCTTATTAATTCAGTTAAAAGTTATTATATCTCTATCTCAATATAAATAAAAATCATTGTATGTATGTATGAGACAAATTATCTTGCTAACAAGTGAACTATGTATCACCAAACTTATCAGAAATTTATGATAATAGTTTTGGGAATGGTAAAAAGCTCAAAGGTTTAATACTTATAATATAAGATATAGATAAAAAAAATAATATCCCAATGGTATCTTATAAAATCAGCTAAGCGGTTTGGTATTATTCGTTTAATTTGATAGGGTCTTAAGTTTTTAAAGATGGTTGAAAGTTTTTAGTCCTTTGAAAGTTCAAAATTGGTTTTAGCTGGGTGATTAATGGTGATAATTGGTTGCTTTGATAATCTCAATGGTTTCAGGTATGTGATAGATGGTTTAGTTAATCTGATAGTCAGTTTCTTCTGGGTAGTTGGTGTGAAGGCTCAGGATCCCCAATTCATCATGACCTGAGATTTGAATAACACCTCATATTTCAGGATTATTAATTATATAGGTCATTGTTAGTAGGTGGCCAAAAGAGCATTTTGCCCATATATCTTAGAAGACAGGGCGTGGATAAATCCAGATAAATAGAAATAGGGTGGCAAAGGCATAAGTATTTTCAATACTTTATTAAGACCTGTTATCAGGCTTCTATACCTGATCAATAGCATAAAATACAAGGGAAAGGTATGTTGAGGATATCAAAGCGAAAATCAGATAAAAATGAAAGTTTGTATACAAAGATTAAAACCAGGGAGTGAATATCTTCCAATGTATTGGTGATCTTGTAGGTTTCATAATGATTCTCCTATTAATTTTTATGTTGATTTAACTTGAGGCTATTCTCATTGATGTTAACCTGATAGGGGACTCTGTTGAGGAATTTAAAGTTGTAGCTATCATAAGTAGGACTCTTGAGACTCATAAAAGTCCCTTAAATGGAGTTGTATCTGGGGCTTGGAGTTAAGTAATTACTTTTAAAAATTAAAACTAAATTTCCCACAATAAAATTTTGGAGGGCCTTGATCTTATTATCATGTTGAATATTATTTTAGTTATCCTGTAGTTGAGAGGTCATATGATTATTTGTTCAGATTAGGTCAGTTAAATTTATTCTCCAGTGTAGCACAATAGAATTATATAGGATGTGAATTAAATTTCAGAAGAGGTTAAGTGAGTAGTGCAGTGATTTTTATTGTAGTAGGTTCATGGAAAATGTGTAGATTGAACTGCTCTGATTGATCTCGATTTGGCCTTTAAGAAGTTGATTTGACATCTCTGATATCAATTTTATGTTTGAGACTGGATATGAGAGATTTACTTCTCTTATCTTCAATTAGTTGGTGTTGAATGGTTGACTGGATATAAATCGTTGGTAATTATAAATCAAAAATATCCTAAGTATATCTGAACTTGGGATTTGTGGCCTAGCAATTCCACTTAGTATTATTCAACTATGATGACATGGGCACGGGGGCTTTGTTGGTTTAGTCAAACCTAATATAATAGCTGACTAAATGACCCAGGCACATGGGCTTTGTTGGTCTATGTTGAAATTAGTTTTTTAATGTCAATCAAGATTTCAATCAAATTAATTACTAATTAGTGGTACAAATCACCTTGGTATGTGCTGCCAATTGCTTGAGATGAGTATCAGTTCAGCTATTTGCAGACACGTTAGAAATGCTGTCTTGAGAATATTTCCAAGTTTGAGACCAACTCTGAGACGTTTGGGATATCTTGAGTTGAACAGATTGTAGACCCTCAAACAAACTCGTTACTTTCTCTGGCCAAGTGCCATTGAAATTGAGGTGTCATGGGTAAGATGTGGTAAAAATTAAACCCTATAATTTATCCCACGTTGATACTAATAAAAATATAATCAAATATCAATCATCAAATATTACTACAGTTCTATAGCTTAATTTATAAGATTTTAGTATTAATACTTTATGTTATACTAAGTTGAGAATTTACTTGGGATCAGGAAGATCAGGGCAGCGTGCCATTGTCCAAGTAATGACAGAAGAATATGGCTTCAAGTAGAATTACCAAGAAGTTATATTTCTAACTATAATCACCATCTAGTCTATTATCTTCATTCAATAGACGTTTGAAACTCCACCTTACTGCAGAAGAAGAACCAGCCATCCTTAATAGACCAAAAATTCAACAGTTGGATTATGCAACTAAAAAGTTAAATCATTAATATTGATAAAAACATGGGGTTTGTTTATAAGTTTTGTGAATATAAGTAGGTAAGCAAGTTATAACTCTATTAATTTCTTTAATACAGATTTGTTGATTTGGTAGATTTTTAGATGTTCTGTCCTTTTAAGTTTTAATTAAAGATGATGTGACTAGGATAAAAACTAAGGTTAGATGTAGTAATAAATGATCATAAAACCATCTTGGAATGGTGAGAGGTAATAAGGTTTTCCAACAGTGGGTTTAATAGTTTTAATATCATCTGAAATTGATCCACTTGTACTGGAGGTTTCTGATTTGAGTTGTCAGATGAGTTGATATTAGTTGTTTGTTTATTGAACTTGAGAGCTCATAAGACTTGCTCCTGTCCATTTCTCATTATAAAATCTTTAATCTTGAATTCATATCAACTAATTTTAGAAGACTGTATACTTCATTTTCTTTACTTGCCTTATAGAAAGCATTTGATTGGTCAAAATTTTAATCTCTCAAATCATCTTCATATGGTTTGAAATTTAGTAGCCCTGCCTCTTTATTCAAAATTAGAAATTTACTAGGCTCAATGAGCTGACTGATGAGATTTTCTGAGGTACTTTAATTCCTTTTCAGATTTTATTTCATCATCCTCTTTAGTCACATTAGATATAGCATTCTTAATTTCTTTATTGGAATTAATTTTTCTCCATAATTCTTGGCGTTTTTAGACAGCTTTTTCTCATTTGTCTTTAGTTTAAATTCATAACACTAATTGACTCGTTTAGTTTGTTTTTCTTAGCAAAATATTGTGGTAATTTTTCAAAGGAAGTTGGTGAGGTAAGATTTTCTAAAATTTAATCTGTTTGACAAATACTATCAAAGTTTTTTGGATATGGGATGGACCTGAGGATGGATATTTTGAATTATTTTGCTTTAATCTTTGGTAATAAAATTTAAAAAGAAGGTAATTCTTGGACTAGGTGGGATTCATCATATTTTTGGTTGGAATTTCCTTGGTTATTAAGTAGCAATTTGTTAAGTAGCTTGCTGCTGAGTAAACTTTGAAAGGATATTGTGAGGTAGAGTCTTTTTAATTGTGTTTCTGTAATGGGGTCTTTAAGATAGGGGTAGTTGAAACTTGTTTCCAAAAAATGTTGGTTTGGGGCTGAAGGTTCCTATTCATCTCAATTAGATACTTGATAAATTAGGTGGGGCAATTCTTTATCATTTGGTTGCATGCCAGGTTTCTAGTATAGACTTTTATAGATATTCCTTAGGGTTTTTGGATCAACATGGCTAAGTTGGATATGTTCAGCAAAGGGCATTGACCTTAACTTGATCTTTGAGGGGTGTTTAAAATTACATGCATTAAATATATACATCTAAGGCTTTGTTGGTATTGATGGCAAGTCTAGCATAATTTTAAATGGCAGACATAGCTTCTCTAAAACAGGTAGGCTGTGCTATTATAACTGCATCGAGGTATTGGTTCTCAAGGGCATCCAGAAAACCATTCAAGCATCTGTTAGGCAATTTCTTCATACCATTTTTATCCTTTTTTTAAAATCCCTAGTAGTTCTTTAAACTTATTCAGTAAGCTAATCACACTTAAGAGGTTCTTGAGTAATATGGTACAAAATTGTTCTTCTTAATTGGATTACTGAAGCATTATGAAATCTTAGCATAGATTTTCCAGTCAGTCCAGGAAGTAAAGGGTAATTTGCACTATGCCATCTTCTGTCTGGTCATTTTGAGGAATCTAACTACTCTCAAAGCCTTTATTGAGAACTCATGCCATAGCTGTCCCCCAGGCATTATAAGCAGTAAACCATTCATTGATAGGTCCATGATCAAGATTTTTAAAAGCCAGTTTGGTACATAGGCGCGATTGCATCAATGTAGCTGGATGCTCAAAAGCCAAGATTCACTAGGTCTAAGGTTGTCATCACTATCAGGATCACTACTTTATCTAGGAAGGCTCAGGAATCCACAATTCATCATGACCTGAGATTTGGGAGACATCTCAGGTTTTTAGGAATATCTCTCATGCTGGTCATTGTCACCTTGTGGTTTAATTGGTCATTTACCCAAAATTATCCTAGAGGCAGGGCGAAAATAAATTTAGATAAATAAAATGGGTTGGAAAAGGGTTAAGTGATTTTTGATACTTTATTGTGAACTGGCGCCTGGTTTTTATACCTGATCAATAGCAAATTAATCAAGTGGAAAAGGATTTTGAGGGTCTCAAAGGGAAATCAAATAAAATGAAAAAATGTGACTAAAGTGCAAAGCCAGAGAGAAAATATCCGCCATTGGATTGGTGACCTTAGAGGTTTCATAACTGTAATTTTTGTTTGATTTGATAGGCTCAATGGTTTTCAGTAAGTGGTTGATTATTTAGTTTATTTAATAAGTTCAATTAATGTTTGCTGAGTGGTTGACAGTTTGTTAATTATAGGTTAATGGTTTCTGAACTTATACATGGCCATCTACCAATATAAAAACTAAAATATTTGAATGGGATCATCTGGTAAATTATGAACCCAAGCTAAGCTGGGAAAATTGGCTAGTAAATCTATTTAGAAGATTAGTTAATTTATCTGGCGTTACTTGAATATTTTTTTGAATTCACAACCCATCCCTTTATTTATGAGGCTAATAAGTCAAATTTTATTTTTGTTGAAAAGCTGTTTCTTTTTTCATTAGTTATCTTTTGTTTCTATAATGCTTGTTGGTATAGGGTCGCTGAGGGAAGTCATTCCTCTGAATCTTACCAAGATGGATGGAGAAATTTTTCCCAATGAGGTGAGACAAGTGGGGAGAGCTGGACAACCTAGTAAAAGGATCCAATGAACTGAATATGTTTTCAATAAGTGTCAGGGACCTATTGTGATCAACTGGTAAATCATGATGTCAATGTCTGTAACAGAGCAGCTGGAAAGGCTCAAAAACAAAAGTAAAGAATAAATAAATATGTCAGTAAAACATACTTTATTAAACTAAAAGGAGCAAACATTTATAGGTTGTGTTTTCACCCTGTTTCTTTCAATGTAACGATGGCCTCCACTGGCAAGATCTTATGCACCCTGAACTTAATCAGGTGAGGGATCGATGGTAAGCTTCTCTTTTCTAACTTTGCCAGACTTAGAGGGGTAAGACCCTACTGAGATTGGTTGATTTTTAGTCAGCATTTTCGTAATAGAAAAATTCGGATCAATTGAAAAATGAGTCAAATTGAATTACTTTGTTGCAGGTCAAATCCCAACAATGTTGATATCTGTTTTACACAACATTGTTTGCTGGTTTAATTTAATAAATAGTAGTAATCACTTATATTAGTTTTCATATTGTAAATGGCCATTGATAAATTTAGGTGTAAAAAACCTATCAAATCAGTTAAAAACTACTAAATACTCTCATATAACCAATTAAGCTATTCAATTAGTATAAAACTACCAACCACTTAGCTAAAACTAATTGAACCTATTAGTTCAATTTGAAACCAACAAACTCTTGGAAAAACTATTGGAATTATCAACTTAAAAATATTAATCTGCTCAGCTGTAACTACATACCTGTTACCATTTAAACATATAATTTTCACATATTATATATAAAACATTTTCTTATATTATAAAGATTCAAAAATCCAGCTTTGAGGTGCACACTGACCCTTCCCGTCCACCTACGTTGAAACTTTAAAAAGCTCTACATGCCATAGTTGTGGCTGAGCATCATATACACACACAGACACTTGCTTTTATTATTATAAATATGCACATTACAGCCATAAATCTTTGTCAACACCCTAAGCATGTAATTTAAAGTCATATTAAAGTTCTCCTAGCTTTTGGCTTAAGGATATATCTTGCAATTGATGGTAACTTACAGTGAGATTTTAGTATTGATTATTTGACTTATAAGTAGTTTTAGGTTTGTTTATTCAAGAATATTTGACCTGAGATCTATTTTAAAACCATACCTTATGTAAATATCACATAAGTATAGCATTTAGACTTATTTGCTATGCAACATTTAGGCAAGCTTTATACTTAAAAGAATTTTTATACCATCCGTTATAAAAGTGTTATTTCTATATTATTATGTTAAAAATTATTAACAATAAAAAGCTGCCTTATATATCATAAGAGGGGGAATGAATCTATGGATAAACTAAAGTAACTTAAAGTCTATACGTTTTTAAACCCTAAATTGTGTCATTTTTTACAACTAAGCTATTGATTTTCTTATATCTACAATTTTATATGGCAATCAATAGAGAATTGATGAAAAATATCACTACTATAGCCCTTAAATTCAGCATAAAGATTTATCTTATCATTATGTAAATGAATTATGTATATATTAACTTTTACAATTTTGAATAGTTTATAAGATACCTTTCATGTGTTAGCATTTTTTATATTCTTTTTGAACCTTTGTATATCTATTAGCAGTGTTGGGATTCTCAACAGTTTAAATGAATCCTCAACTTGGGGCTTCGAACTTATTATTTATTTTGGCCAATATCATCATATCTTTACTATTATTAATCTACCAATTGATGCTTTTTGGGTCTAAAGCCCAAAATCATTAACTTCAATATACTTAGCATCGTCCAAATTCAATTACTATTGGACAAACTTGAGATAAATTATAATCAAACTGCTCCACTAATTGATAATCCTGGCTGATAAACTCTATAACAACTATTATTCTACCTTGGAGGGAATGGATCCCTTATTTCAATGTTATCTTATCTCAAACTTCACCTTATCTTATGAGTACTTTATCTGTTACCTACTTCTCTTTATCCTCTAAAAGATTTAGGATAATATTTCCTATTCTATTCCCAGTTCCAACAGGGTTTGCACTGATCATTCCTTATATCCTTTATTTTATCCCTTATTTTACTAGCACTAATTAAGATGCAAATGATTTACTCAATAAAATAACTTTACACTTTTACCTTTAATTAGGCTCTTCATAAAGTTCACTCTCTTGTTTTTTGGGACCTCTGAACCAGTGTGGTTAAGTCCCTAACTATTAACTTTTGGGAACTCTGAACCTGCATAGGTTAAATCCCTAACTACTAATTATTAGGACCTCTGAACCTGTTATTAAGGTTAAGTCCTCCTCTCGCCTGTCTACCTCAGCAAGCTTTGAAGGACCCACCTTCAGACCTCCCTTAGTCCCAACAAGCAGTACACTCATATTTTATTACTTTGAAAAACCTTTAACAGAAAATCAATTTATTTTCCCATATAGAAGATATTAGCGTAAGCTTTGACCTGAATAGTTAAAAGGAATATGCACATAATCAATTCTTACTGCTTGTTCAGATATCTGAGTATTAAATCCACTCTACCAAAAAAAGAAGTTTAAAGTAATGTGGCCTTTCTTAACAATCATATATACAATAATCAGTTACTATCTTTATTAATTTAAATTTTTATATAAGATCATAATATGAGTTTGTAATGCATATAAAAATAGAATTGGATATATGAGTTAGGTTACTACACTAATTATAAGTTTTTATTTTAAAAAGGTTCTACCTCTTGAGGCACTAATGCTAGTATATAGTATAATTTAAGTCATAAGAGTATGATAGATAGTAGCATATCATCACTCATCAAGAAAAGGCTATAAAATTTAAATAGGAGAGCGGTTTGATAATAATTGTTGGCATGGAATAAGCTAAGGACTAATAATCAATTAAAAGAATAATATGCATATAAGAGCTAGATTAAAGATAAAAGGTGATCCTTGTAAGACTAATTATTTGGTATGAGTCAAAGATAGACTTACTTTATTGTTTCTTTTCTTTCCTAGCTTAGTAAAAGATTCTTTATACTTTGATCTTGAACCATAAAAACAACCTGCAGCTTTAAAACTATCTAACACAGCTGTGTCAATTTGCTGTACATTAAGTTAACATTTATTTAATAGAGGTTTTGATACTCTCTTCAATTTATGCAAATTTTAGGCTACATTATTACCTATACTAACTTTGATTTTAGGGCTCAGCTATACTATGATAAATTTACAACTATCTATATAATCATAGGGTAAATACTTCATCTCTATATCACGTAATTAAGAAATTTGACATTTGCATTGAATATCAACTAAAAAATAGAGGTTTAACTAATAAACTCAATCTTATCTGGTTATTTAATCTAGAGCTTGTCATTTAATATTCATGGGACTGTTTTAAATGTCTTAGTGCTTTAAAATTATTCCTTAGCTTGAGTAAAATTTGGCGATTTGGCTCAAATTCATAAATAACCAGATCATTGATATTATTTATTGTTTCTATTGCTTGAAATCACGCTACTAGCTATAATAAAATTGCGTCCTCTAGGGGGTTGATTTCAATGAGTCCATACTGACACAGCCTTAAGGCTGTGCTACCACTACATTTGAGCTAATTATAATAACAGAATTGATTTAATTGTGGCTGAAAGTTAAATTCATATGATAGTAAGATAAATGCATGTAAAAATTATATTGTGATTCTCATACCAACAGCATTACTGTTTCCTCATGTCTGGAGAACTAAAGATTTACTGACACTATCAATCTGATCAGCACTTTAGGTTTCAAAATATATGTATTTATATTATAACTTTCAACTATGATAATAATGAGTTATCAACATATATAATATTGATATAATGATTAAATACTAATGTAAGTAAAACTAAAATCAAATTAAAGTTACTGCTTCACTAATAATCATAGGCTATAAACTACAAAAAGCATAGAGTATACTATGATTTATATAGTATATATCAATGATTCCTTTATAATTAAAAATTTATTAAATTAATAAATGCTCAAAATTTTCTTTTCTTGTATAACTATTCTATAACAAATTTATATGAAGTATTTTCACAGAAAGTTACAAATTAAAATCTTAATAAGCCTCCAAAGAAGTAGTAATCAAGTAAATACTATAAGTATGTCTTTTTCTAAAATGCTATTATTTTCATATGAGGCTGTGAGAGCATCAGCGGGATATTCCTCTAATGGAAGAATGATTAGAGTTCAACCCAAACTGGAAGAAGTTCAGGCAACTTACCCATCACAGATGGAGTTGGTTAAGCCTTTTTTATAAATCAGATGAGCCAAGAATTTTATTAACAATCAATATGATGTCATGAAAAATAATTTAACGCCTGACGCTCCAGAAGATTTGTTATATGATGATGATGACATTGTAAAGAAACTATGAAAATCATCACAGTTTATATCTTTGGGGGCTGAAATAATTTTAAATCATGCAATTATGACGTGTTGCTTCAATTAAATTATCCCAATTGGAAATAATTGAGACTCTAGATCAAAAATCATCAAAATTGGCAAGCAACCAAGCTTGAGAGTTGCTCAAAAACTTGATGCAAGGCTCATTGAAGGAGTGCTATCAAATAAACTAAATGTCAAAAAGAATAATATAAAATTGGGTAACAAAGCAATAACCTTAGAAGATGCTAACACCCACAACCCTGAAGCGGTGACAGAAGAAAGTGCCCCTGGACATCCAGGTTCAGGGGTGTTCACAATCAGAAGGAGCTCACGGATATGAGAATTAAATCATTTGACAATTCATCTTAATTGGCAATCAGATGCCACCTGACTAGGGGATCTTGAAACCCCTTAATTTAGTAAACATACTTCCCAAACTACTTTTCAATTTTCATCCATTTTATATCTTGATTTTTCACTATAAATAAAAACTTTTACTTTCTAGTTTATTTTATTCTTTTCACAGAATCTTACTTTTATTCTTTTGTTTCACTTATAGTGGTTTAAGTGATCTAATTGTCAGTAACCATTCTGGGATTAAAATTAAGCAAAATAGATCAACCAATCTGAGATCTGCTCTACTTGAACAAGACACTCAATTTAGCAGATACCTTGGAGCTGAGCTTCTAGGGGACAGGTTGGATTTGATTCAGTCGAGTCCTGAGTGAAGATCTAAAGAGAAAGTTTCAAAAAGTGTCAACAAGAATTTTCCATGGGCGCAAACAGGTTACCAAAAAAATGGTGCTACAAAGGGTAATATCAGAGGAGAATTTTGTTATGAGGATGATTGTGATCTAAATTGAGGTTGTCTGGTGCCCAATCAGCGTGGAGTAAAATCCTGAGCAACAAGTCAGCCTCACATTTTAATAAAACCAAGGTTGGCGATCTGGTTGTGGTGCTCACTATAGGGGCGGCATCATCAGGCCAGAGTGACAATCATTAAATTCCTTATAAGCAGTTCAACAATGAAGCAGATATGGATTATATCATGGAGAGGATTTCTTTAGAATCCTGGTGAAGAGGATGATACTTTTTCGTTCAAGACTCCATACCCTTGAACAAGAAATTCATGATCTATATAGCCTGATAGAGCGCGTCAAAGAGATGGCTAGAAGTTCATAAATTGCCTCCTTTCTATTATGAAAAACATTCACCCATAGTGAAGCTCAAGGTTGTATTTAAAATCTGAATGATCAAATTGTATTTTGTGCAAAGAGAACGTAGAAAAAACCTGAACTCTGAATAAATATGGAAATCACTTAGAACGGCAGACAACATGCTGTTTAATTTGGACAAGAGTATAGATGAGTTGAAGGCTAAAATATGTACTTATCATAGAACCTACCTCTACTCAACCCGTAAATTGGTTGGAGATGCCAGTATTAGACATTCAACCAAATGCCATGAAACTACTCATGAAGCGTCCTGAACCCATCAAGGAAGATCCTAACTTCAAACATTTTTATAAATACATGTACACACATAAAGGATTGTAATTATCAAAGTTGTCTTGATTGTTGCATTTTGACTTGGATTCAGATTTCCTAAATGTGAGTCAAATTGCTTAAAAAATACCTCTGGCTCAGTCGTTTTAAGCGTTGGGTTGTGCCTCACCCAAGTTGTAGATTAGGCTCATATGAGCCTAATCAATGATTTGGGTGAGGCATCCAAAGGGCAGCATTTATAAGGAGTGCCCACCAACTCTGAAGCTCATTTCATAATTTTACCCCTAGCTTTCCCTTCCTGTGGAGCATTGTCAGTTGCTCCCCAACAAGCTCTGGTCAGCGTGCCCTTTTTATGTCCAGGAATAAAAATAAAGGTTGTTTCATGGTTAGCATACTTCACTAACCTGATGGTATCTTTTGGGTATCCAGTTTTGAGGGCTTTCACATGGTTGTGTCAGACCAACCACTTCAGGTTTTGCATAACCAACTAGTAGTAGGCAATGTTTGGCGCTGTCAGTGCCCCAAACCTCTCCCTACTCAGTTAGGCTGCTTTGGTTGCTTGTCAGTGCACCAAAGAATCATTTTATTATATGGTGTTTGGAAACTGGGATTTTCTGATTGTGACATGATTCTGAAGTCAAATGTGCTCTGCACCTCTCTGATCCCCAGGTCAGCCAACCTCAGTGGTCACTTGGTCCCAGTTGTCAATTAACCAGCACCAGTGGGAGCCAGTGACTGATGGCCAACCCTGGACCCATAGTGACCATCAGCTGAAAATCCTGGTGGGGCCTCCTGCTCACCAGGGATTTGGTTGGCACTAAGAGGACCTGTCCCAGCAGGGCTCCCTCACCCACAGATGGTCCTCCCAGGAAGGGGATGGCCATCCAGCTACGCTGAACTGTGCGCCCCTCTCACACTACTGTTGGAGAAAGCGTCTTCCTGGTCAGGATGGGAAGATCATCGCCAACAGGAGCCTGGGAGGGGGTGCGCAACACAGCCAAGTGCTGGGCGTGTGTCCTTGCGTCAGGTGGGCTGATTCTGGCAGCCCAGTCCTGATTTGCCCTTGCCATTTGGCTTTTCCCTCAAAAGGCCTGAAGTTTATCTGGGCTAATTTTCCTGGGGATTGAGGTAACTCACCTCAGGAAGCCCTTGTTGTGGGGGCCTTCCGCTGTGGGGCCCCTCTTCAGGGAGGGGCCCTTCTCTAGTGGGATGTAATGTAATGATTGAGTTCATCTCAATTGTTGCATTTAGACTCAGATTTGGGAAATCAAATCTGAGTCAAACCATTTAAAAATACTTTTGGCTCAGTAATTTTGGGTGCTGGTTGTGCCTTGGCTGAGTTGTAGATTAGGCTCATATGAGCCTAATCAATGACTTGGGTGAGGCCCCCAAAGGGCAACTTTTATAAGGCGCGCCTACCAATACTAAAGCTCACTTAAGAATTTTACCCCTAGCTTTCCCTTCATGGGAGCATTGTCAGTTGCTCCCCAGACGTTCTCTGGTTTGCAGGCCCTTTTTGTACAGTAATAAAAGTAAAGGTTGCTTTGGGTTTAGCTTACCTCGCTTACTGATGGTTTTTTTTGTGTATCCAGTTTTGAGGAGCTTTTGTGTGGTTGGGTTGGACTAACCACTTTCTGGTTTTGCATAACCAACTAGTAGTAGGCAATGTTTAGCGCTGTCTGTGTTCCCAAACCTCTCCCTACTCTATTAGACTGCTTTGGTTGCTTGTTGGTGCACCAAAGAATCATTTTATTATATGGCAGTCAGAAACTGGGATTTTCCAATTGTGACAAGAATGAACAATTGCTAGTTTTCCAGCTGTATAAGAACAGCATTTATGGCACTAGTGAATGATGAAAGGTTTTCCACATGCAGGGATGCATGATTTACAAGGTTCAGTAGATCCTAAGTGTGAGCCTAAGACCTGGACTAACTTGAACTAAAGTGAAGAGTGTCCTTCTCTCAGAGTTTGGTAGTGAACAAGGCGCTTAAAACATAAAGCAAGAGTTCCTACTTAAGAAAATTGGAATGAACAAGTCAGTACCAAAATATGTTTATCACTACTATCTCAAAGCTCAACAGTTATAAACAAGAGGAACTATGAATTTACCTACTGCAAAAACAGTTCTGCTGAGTTCATTGGATATGAATCACTTTAAAGATGCATATGACTCTTGCAGTCAATGGCTCAATGTCTCTAAAGTCTCTTAAGGAAACTTTACTCTATGTACAAAAGACGTACAAATCAGGTTACAAGGCCACGTGAACACCCTCTCACCAGATTAGCAAGGCAGATTATGTCACTAATGACAAGGGCAACAAACAAAAAGATAAGATATTAAACCACCAGAGCGCTTGCCTCGTCAATAATTTACCTGAAACATGTTATCAACATGGAAACTTTTACCATTCTTATCTGTTACTTGCCCCCAAAAAGAAGGGCATATCCCCTAAAGAAGATATTCCAACGTTGTAAACTGGTGAATCTGCGCACAGAGGGTGAAGATGATCATGTGAATGAAGATTTAGCCAACGCAGTGTACCAAGTTCTTTGGGCACTTAGCGCAGTGGCTGTGCTTGATAGGTTAAGAGTCAACGGCATTGATGGAAATATGTGAGCAAAAAAAGTATCTCAAGAAAAGCAACCTACCCAGATTATTTTTTTAAAGAAGAGAGCAGCTGGTAATGGCTACCTTCAAGAACTTGGAACCAGATATCAATGATACTGTCAAAACTACAATGAGTGCTTATACTATGAGACAGTTTAAAGAATTTGATACTGGCTTAATAACCACTGTAAATCCTTATTGCAATAGTGTATAAAAGTAAATTTATTATCCAGAAAGTGCGCGTCTTAGCTGTACTGGACACCGGGCTCCAGTCAACATAAGATCCTTTACGCTCATGAAGAAGCGAAATTCATGCCCAATATCAATTATAATGTGAAGTACCAAACCGTCTGACCAGATGTTACCCGCATTTTAAAATCCTTTTCAGTGCTACCTTTATGCTTTGGGTGCATGGTTCCAAAGGCAATATCAGTGATTTTTGGATACTGATCACTGCAACTTTTTAAATTAAGATAAAGTTCTTACTTGAGTTAGAAAAAATATTGACTTCACAACTAGCAGTGTGAGTATCTTAGATTATCAACTTCCTCTGGTGTTTAAGGACAAGGATGTCACACTGTGGAAGCAACGGACGTGTCTGGTGGTGATAGATTAATAAATTTACCCAATCCACTACACCCTTACAGAGAAGGGTGTGAGGAAGTTACCCTCCACAATTAGCGCAGAAGAGGTGCTTCTGTTAAGCACTAGAAAAACTATGGGGATTCGACCAGGGTTCGATGCTGGATGACCCTGTTGATTACTGTGAAGATTCAACTTAACTTATTTTTGGAAGTTTACAGTTGAAACGTACTCTTCAAATAAGAACCTAAAGTTTTACTAGAGTTCTATAACTTCAATTACTCTGTAGAGTTGACCATCATCTTAGGAGTATTACAACTAAAACTATCAGAGTCAAAAAAAGATAAGTCATTGCATAGGCCTGACTGACCAGTTGCCATAACTTTGAGTCAGTACATGCCATAGGGGACTTTGACAAGCTCAAGTCTGGGGATGTGACCCCTAAGCAGCATAAGGAGCTAGACGAGCCATTTGGACGAGTTTAATGACATCTTTAGTACCATATTAAATGATTATAGACTCTGCAAGGGCGAGTTCCACAAAATGGATACCAGATCAGCTATACCATTCAAGTCCAAACCTTATTGTCATTCAAAAGCTAAGGATGTAGTTATTGCATTAGAACTGAATCAACTAGCTGAAGCAGTGATAATCAGACTGACAAAGAGTACTTGGGAATCTCATTTACTGCTAGTATACTAAAAGAATGGGACCCATCACATAGTCATGGACTACCACCATTTGAATGAGATAACCAAAAAGACTCTTATCTGCTCCAATGCATTGATGACACAAACAACACCTGGGAGGATCAAAATACTTTTTAGTGATGGATCCGTCCAGTGGATACTGACAGATGAGCTCTTTAAAAGCCAAGATAAGTGTACTCTGATCAGTAGTCAGGGGTTAATTTGAGCCCCTGAGGATGCTGCAGGGGCTCTGCAACGCCCATGCCAACTTCTAATGTACAATGGATAACATTTTTGGCTATATCAAGTTGTCTAGTGTGTTGATTTATCTTGACGACATTACTTTGTTCAGCTGAACATTACAAGAACACCAAAACCTTTGAGAGGTCTTTATCTGGCTGTGAACATCCAATTTGAAGTTGAAATAGAGCAAATGCACATTCCTAAAGAGACAATTTGAGTTCATTGAGCATGAGATCAGCAGTAACGGAATTAAGGCCCATGATGGGAAGGTCAAAGTGATTGTGGATATGGAGCTACCCAAGAGCATGAGAGACATCCAAATGTACCTTTGTATTGTGGGATAATACTTGCAGCTTATCCCCCATTTCGCAGACTTGGCTTCACCCCTCACATACCTAATGACAAAGGAAATAAATTTTGAGTGGGGCCTGGAACATAGCGGGTCTTTTTGGGTTAAGAAAGATTAAAAGAGGCGCCAATATTGGCCTACCCAGATTTCAACAAGACATTATATCTCTACTCTGACATGCGTAACAATAGCTTGGCAAGATACTGGCCCAATTGGTCAAAGAAGGGGTAGACCACTCAATTTTGTATTATTCCAAGTTGTTTAGCAGAGCTTAGAACAACATGTCACTGAGAGAGATTGCTTGGCCATGATTGAGCAGTCAAACACTTTGACCTTATTTATATGGGGACCTTTTAAGGTTGTAATGGATTACACATCGCTCCACTGGTTGCAAAACATTAAGGATCTTTAGAAAACACCTTGCCCAATTGGCAGTACTGATCCTGTGCTAAGATTTTAAGATCATCCACCAAGCAGAGGACAAACTTCTTGTTGCTGATGAACTATCGTGACTGCTAATGTTTCACTTACAAGCGCCAAAAAGCAATTGACTATATGAGTTAATTGGGTTACCAGAAGAATCCTGGCAGGACAAAATGGATGAAGTGAAGACTATCCTGATAAGGTTTTCCAAAGACATATGGCGTGTTAATGGAAACCTACAGAAGAAGGTTAGAAAAAAATAATACACTTATATCAGACCCATCAACCAAATGGAACTGGTGATAGAAGCTCAAAAGCACATTGGCCGTGGACAATTACAGAAAATGAAGGCATACTTGAATGATTGATTCTACTGGAAGTTCATTTCTGATGAAGTTCCCCCAAGCTTTTAGAGTTATTTATACCTTGTGCGAGTTTCAACCCGCTGGAGAAACGCTTTAAGTTCACACATCAATCTCAACTATAGCCCCATTTAGTAATGTATCAATCGATATGGTGGGACCACTTCTGATTGCCTCTAGTGAAAAACTTATACTTTTAGTAATTGAAATCTTCACCAAGTGGGATTGAAGCTTCCATGGTCAATATGTACACCGCAAACTCAGCTTCTTAATTCCTCTACAGTCAAGTTATCACAAGACATGGATGCTCTCAAGTCTCACTTTAAGATAATGATAAGAATCTTATATCTGATGTTGTGAGAAATTAAATGGACTTAGTGAAGTAAAGCAATTCACCAACCCTACACCCCATCTTCAAATGGAAATGTCTAGCGAGTAAATGGTACATTAAAAGCTTTATAAAAATATGTTCCTCAACTGCAAATCAAAATGGGACCAGTTGCTTCCCTCCACGTTGTTGGCTCATAGGTTGAGCCAGCACCTTAGTGATTAATATGTCCCCTTTCATGGCCCTGTATGGGAGAGAAGCATCACTGATGATTCTACTTGCACCAATTTTACCGCAGACCAAAAAACCTGCCACCTGGAAGTCATCAGCAAGTTTTAGCAGAGGAACTTATTAAACACATTTGGAAGCCATAAACAACCTAGAGAATACTATCCTTAAAGCCAACAGTAGAATCAGCAAAATAACTAGGCTACTATTAGGTTAAAACTAGGAGATAAAGTTTTGTTTAATCATCCAGGGGATTACGTCTAGAGAAGCTTCAGGCCATCTGGACTGGACTACTACTGTCTTAGAAAAGCGAGGAGCTCAATACTTTATCTGGGACATTAATACTATTTTAGTGTTAAATAGAGTTCCTGCATGGCACCTGAGTTCATTCCCCAGTATTGTCTTGGGTGAAGAAGTGTCATAGATTATTCCGCGAGATTATCAGCAGATCATTCCTTGACTGGCAAAGTGAACAAAAAAAACCACATGTTAACTTTTTGGCGGATATGGCTTATTTCCGCTGAATGAGTTGCGCAGGGTTTAGCCCACTGAGTAATGGCCATATGATATGGAGATCGTTGGACCCTAAATCAAACGTAATAAAGCTATATATAAAACTATGAGGCAATCGCCCCAGCTTCACTCCTATTTATTTTCAATATAATTGAACCGGCAGACCTTCTCTGCTTCCGATCTCTACTTCTTCCTACTCTTTTCCTCTTTCTTCTACTAAAAAATTTCCCTCCTTCTCTCTTTATCTCAACCTTTAACCCTCAGTCTTCCTCAATGGGTTTGACACATTTCGCTTAGTAATTCTCAATTTGCTATTAATGTAGAATTTGTTTGACCCTCGAGGCTTCAAAAGAATTTCCTAAGTTACCAAACCTTAGTTGATTCAATCAATTCACCTCACTTTTCTCTAACCTATTACTCACCCTCGAGGCTCACTTTGCATCTAGTTAACAATTCAACAGAACACTAGCTTATCTCCCAATCATATTGAAATCTCAACATTACCCCCCTTTAATGGACGATAAGCGCCTATTGCCTGTAGGGCTGAAGGAACTTTGCATGTACTCAGTTGATTATCTGACCACCTGCAGGTGCCTTAATGGTGTATGCATCAGCCCCGGTCTTTTCGATGATCTCAAATGGTCCACTCCATATGCTGGCGAGCTTATTCCTTCTTATGAACCCATGTTGGTCATGAAACAGGACCAATTCCCCTACCCCAAACTGTGGAAGGCTGCTGCATCTATATTGATCAGCTGCATGATCCTGAATCTTCTTGGCAAGAATAGTGGAATATGCCTTGGTTTGGAGTTTAATCAACACATTTGTTAAGGTTGACAAATAGCGGTGGGGTTTGACTCCGCCAGTATCCTCCACATGGGAGTAAAGTAATGCATGCAGTGCTGGATGTTGTCCGTAGAGCAATTGAAATGGACTCTTACCAGTTGCTGAGTGGTAGCTGATATTGTATGCAAAGACAGCGGTGGATAAAAGGGTGCTCCAGTCTGATGGCCGCTCATTTACAAGCTTGCGTAGAATATCTACCAAGGTCCCATTGACCCATTTCACCATACCATTAGATTCAGGGTGGTAGGGGGTAGTCAAAACCCTGTGGATTGCCATGAGTTCGTTTAACTTGGCCAATATATGAGATATGAAATTGGTTCCGTTATCCATTAGGATAAATTGCGGACAACCATGGCGCTGTATAACACACTCCAGGATGAACTTGGTGGTAGTGACAGCCCCCAGATCCTTATTAGCCCTTGCTTCCACCCATCTTGTCAAATGGTCGATGGCCACTATTATATATTTGGAGCGGTTCGCGCCAGTTGGCAGAGGCCCCACCACATCTAATGAAACTGTATGCCATGCAAACTGAGGCTTAACTAACTGATAGGTGGTTTTTTGGTGGAATGGTTTCTCAACTTGATACTGATGGCAACAACCAACCATCTCAAGAACATCGTAGTGCATGCTCTCCCGATAATAATGGGGTTACAAGAACTCCAGCATCTTCTTCAACCCTCCATGACCTACCGCCCTATGGGCATCCATAATGATTGCAGGCCTGGAAGAGGGTTTTGGGAAACTCAGCGTCAATTCCCCCATCCGCTAATATAATTCCCCATTGCGCAAGAATGTATCCTTTCTAAGCCCATCTAATGCTTTGATCATGAGCAGCGGCTCATCATGATATTTGCACACAACCATTTTTTCGTACATCACGTCTGCCACATCTGCTGTAATGGCGACCGTGGGTAATTGGGAAAGACAGTCCGCATTCTGATGCTTCTCCCCTGGCTGATGCATGATCCAAAATCATATGCTTGGAGCTTCAAAGCCCATCACGCGAGCCGCCCTTAAGGTTCCTGAAGATTCTGTAGCCAGCTCAAGGAGGCATGATCCGTTACCACTTAGAATTTCACCCCATGGAGGTAGACCCAAAATTGTTTATATGCATAGATTACCGCTAAAAACTCCCGTTCAGTCATAGTGCTTTTCATTCAGGGCCAGCTAAACTGTGGCTGCAATATGCAATGGGGTGATCCACAACGTCATCATCTTTTTGGGATAACACAGCCCCTACAGCAGAAAGTGAAGCGTCCATTTGCACAATAAACTCTTTTTTGAAATTGGGGTATTGTAAAACAGGCGCGCTAGCCAACGCGGTTTGTGATACATCAAAAGCAGTTTGACATCAATCCGTTTAGGTGAAGGCAGCGTTTTTCTTAAGTAGCTCAAAGAGTGGAGCCCCAATACAGCTGAAGTTGGGAATGAACCGCTGGTAGTAACTGACCATCCCCAAGAACACCTGGATATCCCGCTTATTACTTGGCCAAGTCATCTGGTGGATGGCTTCCACCTTGGCCGGCTGAGGAATAAGCCCTTTTGAGACTACCACAAAGCCAAGGTATTCAAACTGTTCCTTGAAAAAGTGACACTTTTGGGGCTTATTCTTAATATTAGCTTCAGCTAGGCGGTGGAATACTTGTTTCAGGTGTCCAAGATGCTCCATGAATGTCCGCGAAAATGCGTTGTATAATCAAGGTAGACAAGAACGCAAGACAGCTTTAAGTCACCCAAAATAGTGTCCATAGCCCGCTGGAATGTATCTGGGGCATTGCACAAACCCTGTGGCATATGTGTAGGCTAACAATTCCTTTGAGGTAATTATAGCGCACTTTTCTTGTTCCACCGCTGGCAACTCAATCTGCCAGTACCCTGATATCAAGTCCATGACAGAGAAATACTTGGCCCCACCTAACCAATCTAAAGCGACGTCAATTCATGGAAGAGGGTATAAATCTTTTTTTGTAATGCTATTAAACTTCTGATAATTGATTACTACCCGATTGGAGCCATCTTTCTTTTTTACAATGAGCACCGGAGATGCCCAGGGACTCTTTGATGGCTCCAACATTCCCTGTTCCACCAATGTATCTATTTCTGCAGATACAACTTCTTCTGCTGCCTTTGAGCGTCGGATAGGTTGTGACCTGATAGGGGGGTGGTCTCCCGTGTTCACCTGATGCATGACCCCATGAGCGTAACCCAAGTCATGGTCATCAGTTGCAAAAATGCTGTGATATTTTTCAAACAGATCCATCACCCTGTCCTTCTGATCCTCCGATAGCCCAGTTAGCGCCTCACGCAGAATCACTGTCATTACGCTGAAGATGGTTTTCTGAGGCAAGCCAATATCTTCCCAGGAACAAAAGTCATGTACCTGTTGTACCTCATCAATAGGGACCAGGTGCAGGTAAGCCACCACTTGGTGCCGCTGAACCTTCATCAACTCCTTTTGCAGATTTGCTACCAACACCTTTACTTCCCCCTGCCCCGGTAACAGTAACCCAGGAGCCACATGAGGTTTGAGCTGCAATTGTTGATAAGGCCCCATAACCTCTCCGTACAGACCTCCTGGTATATCAATTTTGAGCTCTGTCCCAATTATGACCTGATGCCCAGAAGGGATAGTCCAAGCATTCGCAGCTCGTAGCGGAATCCCTTTGTACTCATAAATCTTGTTTGGAAGCGTTCAGATTTTCCGCTTCATCTGTCAATATTTTACAGGAATCACATCATTGCTATAGGCAAGATTAATTTGACTGGAGTGGATTGGATCATCTGGGACTCCGCTGGAAGTAAAATAGATAGGGATCTGTTGTCCCAGGATACTGATGGTTTCATACGCCATATTAACCACATCCCCAAAGTGCCGCATAAATGCAGCCCCAATTAACATGTAATAGTGGTCATTAGGCAACACTACAGATGGAGCAGATGCGCCAGCTGATCTGATCCTCAAAGGCAATGAGCTATATGCTCCTTCTGACACAGTACTCTGTACCCCAAAGTTCCATACACTACTCGGTGGTCCACATCTGGCTTCAGCGGAAGCTTATCCACAAGCTTGGTGGATATTACATTGACAAGTGCGCCTGTATCAATGATCGCCCAAATTTTGGTATTCTGTACAAATATGTCACAGTAGGTGCATTCCGAATAAGAAGAACCCATGGTGTTTGATACATAAACATTCAAGGGTGTTTGATTATCCAGAAAAGTGTACATACCAGCCTCAACGTGAGGATACTCTTGGGCAATCTTTTCTACAGGAATCGCCACCTTCATCCCCTCCAAAGCTGCGACATATGCTGAGGGTTCCCCGCCGATTGTACCATTCTGCTCAAGGATTTGCCAGGCATATGGCTTATACACGTCTTGGTGGAACCCCATGTCTGCATTATTGGGGTCTCTACCTTGGCTTGAGTCCAAAAGGTGGTAAGGGATCTGTTGGTATAGTAAATCCTCAGAGTGTGCCCCAGAGTTGACACAAAGTGATTCATGATGAACATCAGGGACAATTACATTTGAATCAATGAAAGTAGAGCATCCTGTCTCTACTCCGCTCGCCCTTTTCCCTGTTCATATGGGACAACAGATACTGCATGAACCCTTGGTTTGGCCTGACAACTAACCACGTAATGACCTGTTTGGCCTTACAAGAAACAAGCGTTTTAGACCGGCACATGTCTCTGAATCACCTCAGAAGGTCTAGGTCTACTATTGCACCATGGTTTATTATGGGCCCAAGGATAAGTGGTTTGATCATAATAGGGATGTAAAGGACCCGCCCATGAGTTGAGTGGCCGAGGAGTGACCCACTGATTTCCCCATATTGGTGGGATCCTTCATTTAGCAGAATATCAGCGTCAGATACAGATTCCTTCCGCTTCACATTGGGAGCACTAAAGGTGGCAGATAACCGGCGTAAATGATGGATGGTTTTGAGTAACTCTGCATCCTCCTGCAGAGTGTACGCCATAGCATTATGCAATTTGTGGTAGGGCTTGATAGCCGCCGTCATCGCTACGCCCACCTCCTCATTAGATAAGACATTTGCACCCAACAACACATGAGCCTCATTAGTAAATCACTCCGCAAACTGTGTTAAAGACTCATTTTTTTGAAATGATATTGTTAAAAAGTCCACTTTGCGCTGAGCCATTTTCACTTTTCCCCCAAACAGGCGAATTACAGTCTCCTTCACCTCTTGGTAAGCTACAGTACTGTTTTTAAGATAACAAATAACTTGATCAGCACTGGAAACATCCAATGCAGATAAAAACAGTTTGGCTTTTTGTCAATCAGAAGCCCCCTCTATGGCAAACTCAAACCGCTTGAAAAACCCTTATATGTTACCATCTCAGTTAAATGAGAGCAGCCTGTCACTGCAGACTTCTTTTTCCTTAACAGCCTTATCTAATTTGTACTCCGCACAGTCTAGCCGCTCCATCATGCTGCTCAAGAGATGGGCAAGTTGGTTGGCATGGTCACCTACCAGGAGCAATTGGTGGAAGGCATGGTTGAGCTGTTCAGTAATATTCTTATTCTCATGAAAAAGCACTTTTGTGCCTGAAGTAAGGTATCCAAAGCAATCTTCAGTTCCCCATAGTGAGATAGTTCAATCACTGGGGGTAGTATGCCATCAAAGCGAGCTGGTTGCGCCATAAGTGTAATTGATGAAATTGTTATTTGTTGATCAATGGGCCCCCTGTAGTGAGCACCACTGTTAACTTTTTAGCAGATATGGCTTATTTCCGCTTAACAAGTTGCGCAGGGTTTAGCCCACTGAAAAACGGCCAAATGATATGGAGATCTTTGGACCCTAATATAAACGTAATAAAGTTATATATAATACTATGAGGCAATCGCCCCAGCTTCGCTCCTATTTATTTTCAATATAATTGAACCGGCAGACCTTCTCTGCTTCCGCTCTCTACTTCTTCCTACTCTTTTCCTATTTCTCCTACTAAAAGGATTTCTTCTTCTCTCTCTATCTCAACCTTTAACCCTCGGTCTTCCTCAGCGGGTTTAGCACATTTTGCTTAGTAAGTCTCAATTTGCTATCAATGTAGAATTTGTTTGCCCCTCGAGGCTTCAATGGAATTTCCCTGATTACCAAACCTTAATCGATTTGATCGATTCACCTTGCTTTGCTCTAACCTATTACTCACCCTAGGAGCTCACTTCAAATCTAGTTAACTATTTAACAGAACACTAGCTTATTGCCCAGTCATATTGAAATCTCGACACCCCAAACTTGTAGAAGTGCAGGCAATATACCCACTGCAGATGGAATTGGATAAGCTACGTTTATAGATTCAGATGAGGCAAGAATTTTGTTTTGTTGATCAGGATGAAGTCATGCAAACTAATTAACACCTGACGCTCCAGAGGATTTATTATATGAAGATGGCGACTTCACCAAAGAGTATCATGAAAATTGACCTTGAAAATGTTTGGCTGAAATTTTAATCAGCTGACAATGATGTAATGATTCAACTTAATTACCCCAATGGGAAAAAACGAGACTCTTGACCAAATATTACTAAAAATGCAATGCGACCATTTTGAGAGTTGCTCAAAAACCTGATGCAAGGCGCTTTAAAGGAGTGCCATCACATGAGCCTAATTTCAAGAGGCATGTTACAAAAATTGGGTAACAAAGAAATAACACGAGAAGATGCTATCACTTACAACAGAAGCGGGGATAGAAGAAAAGGCTTTGAACAACCAGGGCCAGGGGCAATCACCATGAGAAGGAGCTCACAGATACAAGTTTTAAATCAATTGGACAAAGCATTTAAAGTGGCAATCAGATGCCACCTGACTAGGGTATCTTGAAACCCCTTAATTTAGTCACCCTAATTCCCAAACTACTTTACAATTTTCATCCATTTTATATCTTAATTCATCACTAGAGATAAAATACTTCACTTTCTACTTTATTGAATTCTTTTCAAAGAATCTCACTTTTGTTATTTTGTTTCACTTATAGTAATTTAAATGATCTAATTGTCAGTAACCATTCTGGGATTAAAAATTGAGCAGAATACATCAGCCAGTCTGAGATCTGCTCTGTTTGAACAAGACACTCAAGTTCGCAGATACCTTTGAGCTGAGCTTCTAGTGGAGAGGTTGGATTGGATTTGTTGAGTCCTGAGGGAAAATCTAAAGAGAAAGTTCCAAAGAGTGTCAACAAGAATTTTCCATGGGCGCAAACAGGTTACCAAAAAGATTGATGCTACTAAGGGTAATATCAGATGAGAATTTTGTTATGGGGATGATTGTGATCTAATTTGAGATTGTCTGGTGCCTATTCTGCGTGAAGTAGACCCCCTGGGAAGCAATCAACTTCACATGTTAAGTGATCTGAGGTTGGCGAGCTGACTGCTATCATGAAATTATTTAAAAAACTATAATATTAAAGCTTATAAATTCAAGTAAGCTGAGTATAACAAATACTGTTAGGTACAGTATTGTAGATAAAAATTTTTTGATCAAGGTTGTTCATATTAATTGAAGTCTAGTAGGCATTACATAAATTAGTATTTGCATAAACCAACTATTAAAATAGCAAACATTTAAGTTATATGAGAACAAAAGCAACATATTAGAAGAAAGTTAAAATGGATAGTTGATAATATTTATATATAGTATTAAAACCTGTTAAAACAAAATAGATTTAATTTGTTACCAATATAACATATTTTTTAGTAATAAAGTAAAAAATATTGCTAGATTATATTAGATATATTCTAATTTTAATTAAAGTGTTTTAAAACTCTTTCTGATAAATATCATTTTTGAAAATCAAATTTATCTTGAAATTTAGCTCCACTACTGAGACTTTTGAAGATTAGTAGAATAATGGCGGGAAAGTCTTCGAAAGTACTCTCTGACTCAACTAAACGAACCAGAAACCCCCAAGCATATAACCCTCAGTTTGCAACTTATTGTTTAACTAGAGTTACCTGCTCTCAGGCAGCAGCTGCAAAAACAGCCACCTATGAATATGTGATTACTTCACCAAGCCTCAAATCGCCAAATTACACCTCTGAAACCTACACGCCCACCAGCTTGGTGTGCACAAAATCCCAACAACCTACTGAGCTCCCTCCTACCAGTGGAGAACATCGCCAAGAAGTTTTAATCGCATCATATTAATTAGATGTACCTCATCCCTTCCAAGCACTTTCACCCCAAGATGAGTTAAATGTTTCAGCCCCCTACTATTGATAATGTTGGGTTTGTGGATCACCCATGAGAGGCAATTTCCAACTGCTAACAATCAACCCTTCGCCCTTAATGTTGGATCAACTGACCAATCTGGTTTAAAGATCACCAAATTTGGAAAATTTGATTTACTTAATAAGGAAACTACTGAATAGGAGTTCAGTGCTTTTCACCAATTACAATATTGTCTGTCCATTTTAAAGCCCTTAAACGGCACTTCTCAGATCAGTATTTTCTCACCTCAAGCTAAAAATTACCAAAAAACTCTTTTGCTTCAAAATTCAAAATTGAAGTCAAATTTGAAATTTACAAAAAATTCAAAAAATAGCTGCTCAATCAAGCCAAAACTTACCAATGTCAATGCCAACAATGCCTGCTGCCCGGCTTAGGGTGGTGGTGCACTGCCATCTGGCATATTTCAGCCGCTGCCAAAGCACACCCAGGCTGGCTCTGCTAGACCTCCTAACATAACTGGGCGTTATGTCCTCCTTGGGATTTGGACCACCACCTCGTAAGCTCCCAGGAGGTGCTCCTACAGAGCAATTTGCATTTCTAGTCTCTGGGTCAAATATTGGAATTTCTTCCCATATGCTAGTGTGGCCATCATCAAGATGGCCAAAGTGGTTTACAAACCTGCCAGCTTCATTGATTTCCTCTCCTTCAAGGGGTATTTTGAACTTGGCTTCCACTCAGAAACTGACCCAATGGTGGCAGCTAAGCTGCCTTTAGTTTTTAAAAATATTTCATTTCCCACTATTCACACCCAGCTCTCAGATGAGGCCACTTTGGTGGTCAAGTTCTCCAGGTTGCCCTCCTACCTTTCTCCCAAACGCCTCCACCACAAGCTCCTGGAGGGTTTGGACATTTTTGGCGCAGTCCCCATTTTGCAGTTTGTGGTGCCTAATGGGGAGGATCATCTGGCAGGCCCTCACACCTTTGTGACAATCCGCCCATTTCATCATGACACCCACCTTGCAATTCCCCCTCAAATGGTGACCAGATCCTCCCCTGATCACCCATTCTGGGCGCACGTCAAGAACAGACGCGCCATTTGTCCCTTGTGCTTTGAACTTTCTCATTTGAAGCGCAAGTGCCCCACAGTTTCCACCTCCGCCACTTCCGTGGCTCCCCCTCCAGCGTTGCCCCAGCTGGTTCTTCACCCAATTTGCCAAATGGGGCTCAAACCTCCCGCCCCCAACTATAGAGAATTCTGGCGCTGCTTCTAAAACAGTGTCCAAGCAAAACAAACAAAATAAAAAAATAGCAATTTGACCAGATTATAAAGTCCTGAGTCAGTGGCTGAGACAGTTTCAACTGAGCTACCATGGTCAACTGTCTGCAACAAATCAGCTCCTGCCACTGCTCTGGTTCCAGTGGCTGGCCCAGCGTTGGATGAGCTTAATCAATTTAAATGTCTCAACTGTATTGATAATAGCAACTGGCCATTTAGCGTCAAGCTGGATTTCTCTTTAGAGGAGTTATATTGATTCTCCTGATTTGGGCTCTCAACATTTTTGTGCAAAACTTGGTTTTCTGATTATAAAGTTTTTAAATAAAATGGAAGTTGATGCCGCAGCTGCCCCTTCCAACACCCTACTTCTCCAGCAACTTCATGGGACGATAAAACCCCTTGTAGAGGGTATTCCTATCCCAAACTTCCCCATGATTTTGATGAAGATGCAAAATATGAAATTGAGGAGCTTGCTTTTGATGTGAGCCGTGCTTGCATTGATGCAGCAAAAACTTCTCTTTTTGACCCCAACTATCCCCAAACCCACCAGCGCATCAAGTCATTCAATTGTGTGCATGCTCTCATCACTTTTTCTGAGCATCAACTTGCTCAGTACGTTGAGGCGAAGAAACCACCAGCTGATAAAAAAAGAAACCCCACAACTATACCTCCTTATGCCCCATGTTGCTGATGCTCCTACACTAAGGTTATCCGCTATGATCTGCCAGCTAAAGTGGGCGCCAGAAAAATGTTTCCCCAAATCATCCTCACCTTCTGATATGGCTTCCTAGGCTGTTGGCTGAGGTGCCATATGATGATTTTTTATCTACGATAAACCCTTTGTTTGGCTTAATTACAAATAAAAATGCGTGGTGCTTCCCCTTTTTGAGTTGGGCACCACTAGTGCTAAAAAAGCTACAAATTACCAATTTATCAATCAGGTGTAGAATTTAACACATTAAATCACACTGAAAAGTCAGATCATTTTTGGAAGCATAAATTAAATGATGATGAGTTAGTGCCCTCCCCCAATTGGATGAAGTTAATTTCAATATAAATGGGAAAACCAACCTGGCTATGCTCAACAAACTGCCTCTAGCGCCAGGGAGCACCAGTAACCACTTAAGTTCACCAGAAAATGTGTAACCCACTAACTTTAATTCACCAATACTTATACTTTACCTGCAATTTCAGCTCAAAGCAATCATAAGCTACCAGGGGGCCACTGAAGCTTGTCAAAAACCCCTCTGCACTAGTGATACATAAACCTAATCCCCATGAAGCAACATTTATTACCAAAGTTAAATGAAATGGAAAAACTAGAGTGCAAAAAGCTCTACCTCACTCACCTCTTTTTCATGCAATTTGCCTCTAATATGGCCATATTCCTGTTAATTACTACACAGAGTAAAACTTGACATACTTTGCGCCAATTGCAGTGATTTTTCAATTAACGCCACCATCAATGAATGGGTAGAGGGACACTAGTTTGATGTATGATTCACTGAAGCTGCCCTTGTTGACCATGGTGCCACCCTTCAGGTTATTATTCCTCATGGATCTCTCCATATCTCCCATACATGTCTCACCTGTATAAAATCTCATGGGTTAATTTTTCCTATTATCCAAAAGCTTATTGATCCTGAATCACTTAAACTGGCGTTTCATCATGGTTTAATAAAATTTGGGTCTTTACTCTCAGTAGACTTTACTTCCCTTATATTATGCTCCCACTCAAAGAGCCCACCTAACAAGGGCATCGTTTATCTGCTCCCCACTGTGGCCCACAATATAGATGTAATTCCTTGCATGGCAGTTATTTGGATATGCCCTATGATTTTCTTTGTTGACCCTGACTAAGCGCTCCCCCTTATTCATGGCGTAACGCCCTTAAACACCTGTATAATGGCTGCACGGCTCAAAATAAGCCCTCTACGCCACCGCTCAGGGGCCTAAACCAGGCCAAAAATGTTCCTACGGTACTGCAGCAGCAATTCTGCAACCCGCATAAAAAGTTTTAGCTCAGGATCTTACCCATGAATTCTGTGTTGTGCAGTTGAAACTGCAGTGCTAACAATAGGTTCACACATTCTTGGGACCCAAGTCCCTCTCTCAGTGGAAACCTTCATTATTCTGGAGTCAATACCCTCTCCTGCCAAGCGTAAGGCCTCCCCCACATGACCATTGCCAGCCACCACCACCCAACACTCTAATGCACCCCTCCAGTATCCACTAGCACTCTCCTACACCAAATAGGATCTCCTAATGAATATCAGCCCACCACCAATGAGTGGCAATCTACAACCTGTGGAAGATGTAACAACACAACTAGCCCTACTCACTCTAAACCCCCACATCTTGTGAACCTCCTTTGCAGTGTTAGAGGATGAGAGTATGGACTCAGACTTTTCCAATGGGTATGCTTCTGAGGTCACCATTGAGAAACCTCATGAATCTCCCCATAATGTAGTAGGTCTGCATCCTTGACTAGTTCTCAGGTTTTACCGCCTTTAGCCACCCCCAACCACCCCTGTGCTCCACTCAGCTCGCTGAAAAGAGTAATTAAGCTATTGAACTCAAGCTAGCCGTTTTCAAGCTGCAAGTTTAAGCACTTTTACCCCCCAGGATGTGGAAAGTAGCAGCTATGAATCCCCTTAAAGTACCCTGACCTTAAAATCCATAAACTTAAAATGCTTTTCAGGGTCTTAAGCGTAGAGCCCATCTCTTCCACAACTTCTGGTCAGCGCGGATTAACATTGCTGCTGTCAAGGAGCCCCACTTTCACCCTAACGAACACAAGGCATGGAATTATTAGTTTGGAGACAACCCCTTCATGTAACAAGCAAGGCTTCTAAGACCTTGATTTTTATCTTGACATATGCAAACCTAAGCTATATGAGAATCGCCTTAATACTCTTGCAGACTAGGTTTCGTCATAATGCAAACAAAAATGGCACAAACAATACCTAATGGTAAGCTCAATTTAAGCCATGTTCATTTGTTCCAGATAATTGCACACAGAGTGATATTAACACAGAATATAGCCTCACTCAGGCTAAGGTATGGCAGACGCTCAATACATTGCCAGCCTCTTCTACTGGGCAGCTTTCACAGGTTTGCGCCTAAATGGCACAAACCTACTCTGGCTCTCTGTGGCCCAAGGTCCCAAATGGGGAAATTCTGGGTACTCTCATCAGTCCAGTGGTCCTGCAGTACTTTCCTCATCATGACTTTCTCGTGATGTGCAAATGATTTCATGGCATTCAGGACAGTGGCTCCCCTCTCTGGCCAGCCATGCCAGACCTCCAAATATATTAAATTAATATTAAAATTTATAAAAATCACTGTTATAAGCAAATTGGGTTTTATCTTCAGAGAGTAAACCAAGATAGATAGAATTTATCAAGTGAGGAAAGGGGGTATGCATCCTCACTTGATAAATAGTAGCCCAGCAAGAACTGCGCAGATTAATAATAGATTAGGCATCTGGAAGGGCTCAACAGATGCTGGCATCTTGACATCCGTTTGCTGGTGTATTGAGGGAACCTAAAAATATTAAATTACGCCAAAAATAAAAATTACTAATTTTCCCAAAATGCATTGACTTGATAATTATGTCATGGTTAAATGACATGATAGTGGGCACCAACCCCAAGGATAAGGCTGGGTGGCAGGAGGCCCAGAAGGTGAAGCTTCAGGCCCATCATGACCTCAAGCACACAGTAGGCCAACGTTGAGTACAAACCAAATAAGCCCAGGTTGGTACTAATGAGGTGCCTAACGCCCAGCCCCTTGCGTTGGCCCAGGCATTAAAATGGATGGTTTATTCAGTTAACAAGGACAGCTCAATTAGGTTGTTTGAGGAACAGGGTTTTGAAACCCGTTCCATTTACAAAATTACACGTTTGGGTCAGATACAACTTCAATTGATTACTCAAGTGAAGTCAGTTTTGGTATATTCTTGTCCTGGAAATGGCAGAAGAAGTTTAGACTAGCCTGCCAGTCAGGATGCCTAAGCACCCAGAAAGCAAGCCAGAATGCCAGAGGCATTGCCAACTGAACGACGTTGTATGGAACCAGGCATTGTGAAATGATGAATCTTTGGTGTAGGACAACAGTGAGTACAATCCCGAGGACAAACCAAATTGAGCCCACCCCAGACCCCGGGGTCAAACTGCAGGGGCGTAGTCACAGAAATAGTTTCAATAAGTTCATCAGTATACAGGGTTGGTTCAACTGAGGAGACAAGGAGGCGGATTCTTTCTTGTAGATGATGGACGTAAGGCCACAAGATCCCAGTATACTGTTGTCAGAAGTTCATGATACCAGGGTTAAAGTGCCAGAAGTATCAGAGTTGCTGAATCCAATCTACGATAGTGGGGGCCATAGTGACCATGAGTACTGGCAGAGCCCATCCAGTGTATGGACCAATGGGGTTACCAGGGAAAAGCCATCAGGGATGTGGCCAGAAGAAATCAACTAAAGAAATTGATTGGTTTTTTAAGCAGAATTTTATTGCAAAGGAAAAGGAAGAAAATTAACCAACAATTTTCTCAGTGCAATGCAACTGATTAAATAGTGGTTGATTGGTGCAGTGACAAGCCAGGATTGGGACCTTCTATTTCAACCTAACTGGCGAATTATTTGGGAATGGGGCGGATTAGTTCACTGGGAACTGATATCAAAGAATTTGGCGGTGGGCTGAGTCACTGTCAGTTCAACCTCAAACGGCCAAACTGAGGCTCAGCTATGTTTACAATGGTTAGCGCGATGGCATTTTTCCCATCGAGCAGCGGGAATCCCTCAAGGCCACCCCACATAGGGGCGGGCCCATTTTGGTTGGGAACAGGTTCAGGATGCTCAACACGCCCATGCTCAGTTGCTGGGCCATTCATTTGGTCAGTGACGTTGCATTGGGTGCAACGCCTGATTTGCCAACAGGGAGCTTCAAACCCTCATCAATGGTGTCTGCTGCTGTTACTTGTCCATCGGGGATGATCCCCAATAATTTTGGGAGATGAGTGATTTTTTTGATTGTCAGGTTAACCAAATTGAAACCATCAGGCATTCCAGCTGATAGGTCAGTCTTCATCCCTTTTCGACAATTTGAATTCTGAACATTGGGCTGATTGCCACTTGAATTAGTTCCAATCAATGTCATTTTGGCAATCTTGGTGTAGATTTCACTGATTCCCCATAGCAGTTCTTCCAAGGTGAATGTGGGTACTGGGGTGGGATCTGAAGTGGAAGAGCTGTTACCCAGTGCTCATCTACCACATGAGCGAGATCGCCCTGAGTAATGAGGGGTACAGCCATCCTCTTTGGTACCTTCTTGCTCAGGAATGGGAAAATGGCCTGATCAACGCCCAGAGGATGTTCCCGGGACTTACATTACCCTTTCCTTTTTCCAAGGGAAGGGCCCCAGCACCGGGAAACTGCATGAGAGCCACATTCTTGTGCGCCTTGGGTAACTTGATTGCCATATTTGTTGCAACTTTTTGGGGAGGGCGGGGAGCTTTGGGGTGGGACATATGGAATGCTTCGACCAGTTCCATACAGTTTGCGCAATCACGCGCCTTAACCTAACTGTTCTCATATGCCAGATACCCTTTCTAGGCCACGAGGTATTGTATGGACTGTCATTTTTGGAATGCCAGGATATTCTCTACCTCGGCCTCTTCCCCTTTTGACGATGATTGGTTCAGGTTCCATGGGGATCACATCCTTGAAGGGTGACAGCTGGGAAACATGGAAGATGGGTGCTGTTTCCAATGAGCAGGGAGCTTCAACCCAGAACGCACCATTACCCAAGACCTCCTCCACCAAATGGGGGCCCAAGTGTTTACTAGCAAACTTATGGGAAGGGGCTTGAATTCTTAAATGACGGGTATCAAGTATAAC
The DNA here is from genome assembly GCA_022478985.1 of Massospora cicadina. Classification (NCBI taxonomy): domain Eukaryota; kingdom Fungi; phylum Entomophthoromycota; class Entomophthoromycetes; order Entomophthorales; family Entomophthoraceae; genus Massospora; species Massospora cicadina. Next base: position 160,721 of record JAKSZP010017101.1, read on the forward strand.
ATAGGAGATCACCATTAAATCATGACTTGGGAGCTGCTTGCGATCTGAAAACTGCTTGTAGTCATCTATGGCTTTAATGAGGTGTTCCCGCACTAAGGATTGAGTTGACCTGATATGTTCAGCATGGTCTGCGGTGGCTTGAACCTCAGGCTGCAAGTAAGGTCTGACCAAAAACGAAGGATTATAACCCAACGTTGTTTTATAGGAGAAAACCCCGTGGATGCATGAGTCCCATTATTAAAAGCAAATTGAGCAAGTGGAAGATCATTGGCCCAGGTGTCTTTTATGGCTGCAGCATAGCAACGCAGGTACTGTTCAAGGACTTGGTTAACTCGCTCAGTCTGCCCATCGGACTGGGATGATACATAGTGGAACAACAGGAGGATATTTTTAGGATCTATAGGAGTTCACTCCAAAACTGTGCGGTGAACTGTGAGCCACGGTCACTGATGATCTCCTGGTGGAGATCAAACATCAAAACACATGGCGTACAAAAAGGCGGGCGGTTTCTTCTGACATAATTGTGGAAGTACAAGGTATAAAGAAGGACATTTTTGTGAAGCAATCCACCACCACCATCACTTCTGTGAACCCATTAGAGCTTGGAAGTTCAACAATAAAGTCCTCAGACACTAATGTCCATGGGCCCTCCGCCTGCTGTAAGGGGTGCAAAAGACCATTTTTACCGGAGCGTCTGACTTAGCCCTGTCCCAAGTAACACAATCGGCGATCCAGACTGGAACTTCCTTTGTCAAACCCGCCCAATTGTAGGTTCTCTTGATCAAGTCAATGCATTTCTTGTTGCTGGGATGACCGAATGTGGGGGGATTGTGATGTGCGCGGAATACCTCAGTTTGGAAGGAGGGGAAACCCAGATGCGAGACCAAAAATAAATGAGCCCCTCCTCCAAGGAGTATAGGGAGTGTTTATGAATTGGGTGGGCCAACTGCTCAACCAGCTCCACACCCTCAGGGCAGGCCATTTGACTAGCTAAGACCTGAGCAACTAGCAGGGTGTCAGGAGCTAAAGCGATAGACAAAATGACAGGGGGGACAATTGACAGGATTTGGGCAGCAGGAATCACGGTAACGAGATCCACTTCCTCCAGGTCTGAGGAACAGTAGGTGGGGCTGCGGCTGAGAAAATTGGGAAGTACATTGAGCGCACATTTTACAAATTTGTATTTGAAGTTAAAACTGCACAGGTCCCAATAGGTTTGGGCTTGCTGATGTGCCAACTTTTGGGGTTTACAAAAGTACAAAAGGGCCTGGTGATTCGTGTGGACTGTTAATTCATGTTGAGCACCCTGTAACAGGTACCTCCAATGAGTTAAGGCCCATGCAACAGCTGCCAATTTCTTGTCATAAATGGCCCAGGACTGCTCCGTGGAATGAACTTCTGGGGAAAATAGGCGACTGGATGTTCCAAGCCTTTGTGCTCCTGGAGCAACACCGCTCCCACTGCTACTGACGAGGCATCACATGCAACAATATATGGCTTGGTGGGATTGGCGTGCTTCAAAATGGGAGGGGACATGAACACCTCTTTAATTGATTTGAATGCCTGTCAGCATTTGGGCGTCCAGCAAAATGGTACATTTTTCCCTGTAAGGGGTGGAGCGAGGCAGCCAGCTGGGAAAGTGCCAGGGAAAATTTTTTTTAAGAAAATGATGGTTCCCAAGAAACTCCATAGTTGTTTCTGGGTAGTCGGGGTTGGCCATTCTCAGATTGTATCCAACTTATTGGGAGAGATTGCATAATTATCTTTGAGGATGAGGTTCCCAAGGAAGGTAACCTCCTCCTTATAAAACTCACACTTGGAAGGCTTGACGAACAAGCCTGCCTTATGCAAGGCGGCCACAACTGCTTCCAAGTCAGTAGTGTGTTGTTTGGGAGTCAGGGAGTGAACCAGAATGTCATTGATATATGCAACTGCACAGGCAAACTGGAGGTCACCCAGTACATTGTTTATCATGTGTTGGAATGTAGCAGGAGCATTCTTCAGTCCAAAGGGCATTACACAGAATTGAATAATGCCGCGCTTCATCCAGATTGCTTTTAACCATTCTTGCCCTTTCATTACCTGAATTTGGTTAAAAGCGTTCACCAGATTCAGCTAAGAGAACACACGGGATTTAGTGATTGCCTGGCTGATTGTCTGCTTCAGAGGCAAGGGGTAAGGATCAGAAACTGTTATTTTGTTTAAGTGACCGTAATCCATGCAGGGATGTAGAGAACCATCCACTTTTTTGGCGAAAACAATGGGGGACATGACGGGCGAGGTCTCCTTGAACAACCACCCTTTTTTCAGCATGTCATCCAACCAGGTGTTGAGTGCAACTTCTTCCTCCGCTATATGGAAATACAACGGACAGTTGATATTCACCAACTCCATGGTTGTTTGAAATCCACAGTCGAACCTAGTGTGAGGAGGCAGATGATCCATTTTTCTGAGTCAAAGATACTTCAATAGTGCATTAAGCTCTCAGGAAAATCGTCTGGTATGCCTGCAGGAGTGACGAGGGAGGTAATAGAACTGTGGCCTTGTGTTTTCTTAAGAGTGTCAATCAGAGGGAATTCACCCTCCAGTTTGTCATTGGTGAATGACAACATATTAGGCTTCAAGTGAATCTTGACATGTTGTCAGCGCCACCACCCCACACCTAAGATCACCGGAAACACCAAGCTCAGCATAGCAGAAAAACGATCACAGAAGCTAAACTGATGGATTGAAAAGGTACTGACTGACGGATGACATATGAGGTCTGGGAGGCAGACAAGGTCACCATCACTGAGGGACCTGCATCCATTTCCAGTCCTAATTGTTGAGCCAACTCGAAACTCAAAAGTTTCCTGAGGCTCCAGTATCCACCAGGGCCTCAAAAGAGACATGATGCAAGCTGACACTAATTTTCATAGGCAATAGGAAATAAGCGAAGTTTTGTTTATTGGAAGATTTGACTGACTCTGTTGCAACTGAAGAAATAACTGGTAAATTGGGGGAAAGGTCAGGGGCTTTTGCAGGAGCAAAAATTGGAATTATCAGGGCGGGGGAGCTGACTTTCTCCATCTGGGCTTTCACAGATTCATTTATAGTTGACTCAATGTCAGCCAGCTCAGACACAGGAGTTGCGGCAGTTTTGGTAACCGGATCTACCTCTGGTTCAAAGGTAGACACTTTGTCCGCGTCTTTGTTGGGTAATCTTATCATAAAATTCCCCTATGATAACAGGAAGCATGGCGGGGAAGGCATTAATAGAAGTCGCGGTGGCACATATTTGATCTACTGTTCCTTGGATGGTAGACCAGACCACGTGATGAGCAGAAACTGAATCCAAACTTGATCAAAAGACTTCCTGAAGTAGTCAATGGAGAGACCCAACGCGGGAGCCAATTCATGGAAGGTAGAAATCAAAAAACCAAACTAGGAGTTTCAAACATGGCATAGAGAAATCTGAATAGGTGGTCTGATTGTGACACAGGGGGTTTCAAGGCAGCTGACATGACAGCCATCAATGGAGTGGGGTCTCCTGCTTGTGAGGAGGAGCGCAGAAGGCCTCTAATCTAGCGGTGGGCGTCCCCTTCTACAACATCCAACAACGCGAGACCTTTCTGGGCATGAGATAACGCGGAAGCGTTATTAAGTGCAATTGCTGTATGCATTTACACCTCAGCGAGGGCGTTAAGAACTTTATTGGCTATCTCCTGGGAAGGGACACTTGAGCTTCCTTCCGGGCTAGTGGTAGAAGGAGGAACAGAAATCCGCGCAGCTTGGGCAGCCTGAAGAAGATTCTCCAAGGTAGAGTGGATACTATTCCTGAAATCAGTAAGTGACCAAACCAACAACAAACAGCAGGCCACTGATTGCACATTCATTTGGTAAAGGGTAACCACTGCAGCACCCACCTTGAAAAGCAGGGCGGAAGTGGCTGGAAACAATGGTTGGTCAATTATGTCATGGAAATGGCAGAAGAAGTTTAGATTAGCCTGCCAGTCAGGATGCGTAAGCACCCAAAAGCAAGCTAGAATGCCAGAGGCATTGCCAACTGAATGACGTTGTATGGAGCCGAGCTTTGTGAACCAATGAATCATTGGTGTAGGACAACAGTGATTACAATCCTGAGGACAAACCATATTGAGCCCACCCCAGACCCTGGGGGCCTTACTGCAGGGGGCGGAACCACAGAAATAGTTTCAATAAGTTCATCAGTATATGGGGTTAGTTCAACTGAGGAAACAAGGAGGCGGACCCTTTCTTGTAGATGATAGACGTAAGGCCACAAGATCCCAGTATACTGTTTTCAGAAATTCATTATAGCAGGGTTAAAGTTCAAGAAGTATCTGACTCGCTGAATCCAATCTAGGACAGTGGGGGCCATAGTGACCATTAGTACTGGCAGAGCCCATCTGATGTATGGACCAACGGGCCACCAGGGAAAAGCCATTGGGGATGTGAACAGAAGAAATCAACTAAAGAAAATTGATTGGTTTTTTAAGCAGAATTTTATTGCAAAGGAAAAGGAAGAAAATTAACCAACAATTTTCTCAGTGCAATGCAACTGATTAAATAGTGGTTGATTGGTGCAGTGACAAGCCAGGATTGGGACCCTCTATTTCAACCTAACTGGCGAATTATTTGGGAATGGGGCGGATTAGTTCACTGGGAACTGACATCAAAGAATTTGGCGGTGGGCTGAGTCACTGTCAGTTCAACCTCAAACGGGCAAACTGAGGCTCAGCTATGTTTACAACGGTTGGCGTGATGGCATTTGGCCTAATGAGCAGCGGGAATCCTCCTAAGGTCACCCCATTGTAAGTCTCAGGGAGTGTCCTTTGGCTCTCAATTGAGCTATCTTTCCATTCCCAAATAAGAAAACACCGAAGAGGATGGCGGTACCCCTCATCACCCAGGGCGATCTCACCCATGTAGTTGATGAGCAATGGGTGATAGCCCGTCCACTTCAGATCCCACCCCCAATTCCCTAACTCACCTCAGCAGAACTGTTGCGAGGAATTAGTGAAATTTGTGCTGAGATTATCAAACTGAAATTGGTCAGATCTAATTTGGGTGGCAATCGAGCTGATGGCCAAAATTTAAATGGCTGTAAAAGTATGAAGAATGAGATATTGGCAGATCACCTGAAGGTTCCAATTCAATCCCTAAATTAGTAAAACAAATATTGGGTGACATCAATGAGAGTTTGAAGCCCTCTGATAGTAATTTGGGCGTCACTTCCGATGAGCTACTATCAACCAAACAAATGGTTAAACAACTGAGCGCGGGTGGGTTGGCCATCCCAAACTCGTTCCCAACCAAATGGTCCCATCCCTATATAGGATGGCCTTGGGGGATTCCTGTCGCTTGTTAGGCTAAATGCAGTCATGCTAACCATCAGAAACATAATTGACCCCTGGTTCAGACGTTTGAGGTCAAACTGACAGAGTCTCAGCCCGCCACCAAATTTTGCAATGTCAGTTCCCAAAGAATAAACTCCCCCACTACCATCCAATTCGCCAGTTAGGCTGAATTTGTGGATCCTGCCCACGTCATTGTCACTACCCAACTGACCACTATTTAATCAGTTGCATGGCACTGAGAAACTTGTTGGTAAATTTCTTACCTTATTTCCCAAATAAAAATTTTATTAAAACCCCAAATTTTTATCTCCTTCCTTTTGACCACATTCCATATGGCATTCACCTGGTGGTCCACCGCTCCGCACTCTGGGTGGGCCTTACCAATTCTCTTGGTTACTGTGATTCCCTCTATCATCAATTGGGCTCAACAAGTCCAAAAATTTTGGTTCTACAACCTGGTTCTCATGACCTTCTGGTAGCAATATACAGGGATTTTATGGCCCTATGTTCGCCAACTACAAGAGAAAATTCGCCTCTCTTCTACCCCCAACAAAATGGTTTTAACAACCATGAATCTCGCAGAAACTATCCCAGTAGTTTCCACCCCTGTTACCAGAACCCCTGGGTCTGAAGTCTATTCAGTGTGGTTTGCCGTTGGGATACTCCTAACCCTGACATTCTGCCACCTTTTCGTGGTATCCTATTTCCTGGCTCCATATCAAGTTGTACAGTTGGCAATGCTCTGGCATTCTGGCTTGCTTTCTGGATGCTTACGCATCCCAACTGGCAGGCTGGTCTAAACTTCTTCTGCCGTTTCATGACATAATCGACCAACCATTACTTCCAGCCATTTCTGCCTTGGTTTTCAAATTGGGTGCTGCAGTGGTTACCCTCTACCAGATGAACGTGCAATCAGTTTTGTGTTGTTTGTTGTTTGTTTGGTCACTTTCTGACTTCAGGAGAAGCATCCGCTCTATTTTGGGAAACTTTATCCAAGCCACCCAAGGAGTGCAGACTGCCTCTCCTCATGCTTCCTCCAACCTGGGAAAAGGATCAAGTATCCCTTCCCAAGAAATCGCCAATCAGGTTCTCGATGCTCTCACCAAAGTACAAATGAGGACAGTCACACTCAGTAATGCTTTGGCGATATCTCATGCCCAACAAAGTCTCGCGTTGTTGGATGCCATAGATGGAGATGCCCGCCGTTGGGTGAGAAGTCTTTTATGTTCTTCCTCACAAAAAGGAGATCCCATTCCCCTGCTGGCTGCTATATCAGCTGCCCTAAAACCCCATGTGTCCCAATCAAATCACTTACTCAGACTACTCCTAAACATGGCTGAAGCCCCTAGTTTGGCTTCTCTGATTTCCACCTTTTGTGAGCTGGCTTCCGCGTCAGACCTATCTACTGACATGCTTCAGGCAGTCTTTAGAGCGAGTTTGAATTCAGTTTCCGCTCACCATGTGGCCTGGTCTACCATTCAGGAATCAGTGGATCAGATATGTGCCACTGCAACTACTATCAAAGCATTACCTCGCCTTGTTTCCCCATATCAGAAGGAAACTTTATGATAGGATTTCCTAATAAAGATGTAGACGATGCGCCTGATGCTAGAGTAGCTGTTGAAGTGGATCCCAACCCCTCCATAACCCCTGAGTCTGAATTGCCACTTCTGGAGTCAACTATGAATGACTCTGTGCAAGCCCAGATGGAAGAAATGATTTCTCCCGCACTTGTACTCCCAATTTTCGCCCCAGCCAAAAACCCTGACCCTGGGTTTGACATACCCGCTATCTCTTCAGTCATTCTTGAGTTGGCCAAATCTCCAAATAAACAGAATTCCGCTTATTTCCTTGTCCCTATGAGAATCAGTGTTGGTCCTCATCATGTATCCTTTGAAGCTCTGGTGGATACTGGAGCGGCGGGGAACTTCATGAGCGTCAAGTTGGCACAACAATTAAAATTGGAAATGGATGTGGGCGCCTCAGTAATGGTGGCCTCATCTGCTTACCAGTCTTCATATGTCATTCGCCAGCTGTTACACTTCTCAATCCACCAATATAACTTCTGCAATCAGTTTTCAGCCATGCCAAACCTGGTATTCCTGGTGATTTTGGGTGTGGGATGGTGGCGTTGACAACATGTGAAGATACACTTAGAGTCAAATACATTGTCATTCACCAATGATGATTCAGAGGGAGAGTTCCCTTTGATCAACACCCTCAAAAAATACAAGGAACCAGCTCTATCACTACCTTAGTTACCTCCGCGGGCATCCTGGCCAATTTCCCTGAAAGCCTAATGAAATACTGAGAAATTTTTGATATGGAAAAAGTGGACCGTCTGCCAAAACATTCCAGGTATGATTGTGGATTTTGAACAACCGTGGAATTGGTGAACATCAACTGCCCGCTGTATCCTCATACAGCGGAGGAAGAGGCCGCACTTAATACCTGGTTGGACGATATGTTAAAGAAAGGCTGGTTGTTCAAAGAGACCTCTCCCATCGCCTCCCCTATTGTATTTGCAAGAAAATTGGATGGATCACTCCATCCTTGCATAGATTATGGTCACCTGAACAAAATATCAGTTACAGATCCCTACCCATTGCCCTTAGAACAGACAATCAGTCAGGCGATTGCCAAATCCCATGTTTTTTCAAAATTGGATCTGGTGAACGCTTTCAATCAGATTTGAGTGATGGAAGGACAAGAATGGCTGACCGCAATCTGAATGAGGCGAGGCATTTTTCAATTTCGCGTAATGCCCTTTGGGCTGAAAAATGCTCCTGCTACATTTCAATGAATGATTGACAATGCGTTAGGGGATCTCCAGTTCTCCTGCGCTATTGCTTATATTGATGATATCCTAGTCCATTCCCCAACTCCTGAACAACATGCTATCGACTTAGAAGCAGTGGTGATTGCTTTGCATAAAGCAGGTCTGTTCCTCAAAGCTTCCAAGTGTGAGTTTTACAAGGAAGAGGTTACATTTCTCAGAAACTTGGTACTTAAAGAAGGTGTCGCCATCCCCCCAACAAATTAGATGCAATCTGAGAATGGCCAACCCCAACTACACAGAAGCAGCTTTGAAGTTTCTTGGGTACTATCATTTTCTTAAAAAAATTTTCCCCCGCACTTTCCCAGTTGGCTGCCCCGCTCCATCCCCTCACAGGGAAAAACGTACCATTTTGTTGGACCCCCAAATGCCAGCAGGCGTTTGAATCAATTAAGGAAGTATTTGTGTCTCCTCCCATTTTGAAACATGCTGACCCCACCAAACCATATATTGTCACATGCAATGCTTTGTTGGTAGCTGTGGGCGCGGTGCTGCTTCAGGACCACGATGGTCTCAAACATCCAGTCGCTTATTTCTCCCAAAAATTCACCGCTATGGAGCAGTCCTGGGCTATTTATGACAAGGAACTGGCTGCTGTTGCATGGGCATTAACTCACTGGCGGTACCTGTTGCAGGGTGCTCATCATGAGTTAATGGTTTGCACTGATCACCAAGCTCTCTTGTATTTTTGCAAACCCCAAAAATTGGCACACTGGCAAGCCCAAACCTATTGGGACCTGTGCAGTTTTAACTTCAAATATGAATTCATCAAAGGTGCACTAAATGTCCTCCCCAATTTCCTAAGCCATAGTCCCACTCACTGTCCCTCAGAAACTGAGGTAGAGGATCTCGTTACCATGATTCCTGCCACTCAAATTCTGTCAATTGCTCCCTCCATTGTTTCCTCCACCGTTGTCACCTGACAACCTGTTATTGGCCCAGGTGTTAGCCAGTCAAACAGCCTGCCCTGAGGGCGTGGAGTTGATTGAACACTTAACTCACTTGAGTCCCAAACACTCCCTATATTCTTTAGAAGAAGGTCTCATTTACTTTCATTCTCATGTTTGGGTTCCCCCTCCTTCCGCCTGACCATATTCCATGCACACCATGATCCCCCCAGTCAGTTGGACACCCCAGTAACAAGAAATGCATTGACTTGATCAAGTGAACCTTTAATTGGGCTGGACTGACCAAAGAGGTTCCAGCTTGGATCGCCAATTGTGTTATTTGTGCTAGGGCCAAGTCAGACCATTCCAGAAAAAATGGTCTTCTGCACCCTTTACAACAGGCGGAAGGTCCATGGACCTCAGTGTCCATAGATTTCATTGTGACCTCCCCTGTTCTAATGGTTTCACAGCGGTAATGGTAGTGGTAGATTGCTTTACCAAATTTTCCCTGTTTATTCCTTGTACTTCTGCAATTACATCAGAAGAAATGGCGCGTCTATTCGTTCAACATGTGTTTTCAATGTTCAGTCTCCCCCAGGAAATTGTTAGTGACAGGGGTACTCAGTTTACCGCCCAGTTTTGGAGTGAACTCTTGTCAATCCTTAAGATAACCCCCTGTCAATCCACGGCGTATCACCCCCAGTCTGACGGCCAGACTGAGTGGGTTAACCAAGTTCTCAAACAGTACCTGCGTTGTTATGCTGTAGCAGCGCAGGATACCTGGGCCGATGACCTGCCTCTTGCCCAATTCGCATACAATAATGGGACTCACGCTTCCACAGGTTTTTCACCATATGAAGCAACGTTGGGTTATAACCCATCATTCTCAGTTGGATCATGTTTATGACCAGAAGTGCAAGCTGCCGCGGATCATGCTGCCCATATTTGATTGACCCAAGCTTTAGTGTGGGAACACCTCACTAAAGCCATCGATGACTATAAATGATTTGCAGATTGCAAGCGTCTTCCAGGTCATGACTTTATGGTGGGTTCTTATGTTATGCTCAATACTCGCCATTTGCAAATCCAAACCCCTTCCCGCAAATTCGCCAGCAAGCGTTCAGGCCCTCACTTAGTGGAGCAGGTACTGGGTAATGGAGCGTTCCAGTTGAAGCTTCCCGCGCATTGGAAGCAACACCCAGTTTTCCATGTATCCCAGCTGTCACCCTTTAAGGGTGTAATTCCCATGGACCCAGAACCAATCGTCATCAATAATGAGGAGGAAGCTGAAGTGGAGGCCATCCTGGCATCTCAGAAGTCACGATGATCAGTCCAATATCTTGTGGCCTGGAAAGGATATCCATCTTACAAAAACAGTTGGGTCAAGGCGCGCGATTGCGCAAATTGTATGGACCTGGTTGACGTTTTCCACACATCCCACCCTGAGGCTCCCCGCCCGCTTCAGAAGGCTGTGACAATTATGGCTATCAAGTTACCCAAAGCGCATAAGAACGTGGCTCTGGTGCAGTTTCCTGGTGGGGGGCCATTCCTTTGGGAAAAGGAAAGGGTAATGTAAGTCTTGGGGAGTGTCCTTTGGCTCTCAATTGAGCTATCTTTATGTTCCCAAATAAGAAAACACCAAAGAGGATGGTGGTACCCCTCATCACCCAGGGCGATCTCACCCACATAGTTGATGAGCGATGGGTGATAGCCCATCCGCTTCAGATCCCACCCCCAATTCCCTCACTCACCTCAGCAGAACTGTTGCAGGGAATTAGTGAAATCTGTGCCAAGATTATCAAACTGAAATTGGTCAGATCTAATTTGGGTGGCAATCGGGCTGATGGCCAAAATTCAAATGGCTGTAAAAGTATGAAGAATGAGATATTGGCTGGATCACTTGATGGTTCCAATTCAATCCCTAAATCAGTAAAACAAATATTGGGTGACATTGATGAGAGTTTGAAGCCCTCTGATAGTAATTTGGGCGTCATGTCCAATGAGCTACTATTGACCAAACGAATGGTTAAATGACTGAGCATGGGTGGGTTGGCCATCCCAAACCTGTTCCCAACCAAATGGTCCCATCCCTATATGGGATGGCCTTGGGGGATTCCCATCGCTTGTCAGGCCAAATGCCATCATGCTAACCATCAGAAACATAATTGACCCCTGGTTCAGACGTTTGAGGTCGAACTGACAGAGTCTCAGCCTGCTGCCAAATTTTGCAATGTCAGTTCCCAAAGAATAAACTCCCCCACTACCATCCAATTCGCTGGTTAGGCCAAATTTGTGGATCCTGCCCACATCATTGTCACTACCCAACTGACCACTATTTAATCAGTTGCATGGCACTGAGAAAATTGTTGGTTGATTTTCTTACTTTATTTCCCAAATAAAAATTTTATTAAAACCCCAAATTTTTATCTCCTTCCTTTTGACCACATTCCATATGGCATTCACCTGGTGGTCCACCGCTCTGCACTCTGGGTGGGCCTTACCAATTCTCTTGGTTACCATGATTCCCTCTATCACCAATTGGGCTCAACAAGTCCAAAATTTTTGGTTCTACAACCTGGTTCTCATGACCTTCTGGCAGCAATATACAGGGATTTTATGGCCCTATGTTCGCCAACTACAAGAGAAAATTCGCCTCTCTTCTACCCCCAACAAAATGGTTTTAACAACCAAGAATCTCGCAGAAACTATCCCAGTAGTTTCCACCCCTGTTACCAGAACCCCTGGGTCTGAAGTCTATTCAGTGTGGTTTGCCGTTGGGATACTCCTAACCCTGACATTCCGCCACCATATTGTGGTATCCTATTTCCTGGCTCCATATCAAGTCATACAGTCAGCAATGCCTCTGGCATTCTGGCTTGCTTTCTGGATGCTTATGCATCCCAACTGGCAGGCTGGTCTAAACTTCTTCTGCCGTTTCCATAACACCCATGTAGGGGAGGGCCCATTTGGTTGGGAACGGGTTTGGGATGCCCAACCCGCCCAAGTTTGGTCACTGGGCCATTTTTTGGTCAGTGACGTCGCATTGGATGCAACCCCAATTTGCCAACAGGAGCTTCAAACCCTCATCGATGGTGTCCACTGCTGTTGCCTGTCCTTCAGGGATGATCCCCAACGATTTTGGGAGGGGGTGATTTTTTTGATCATCATGTTAACCAAATTAAATCATCTGGCATTCCAGCAGATAGGTCAATCTTAATCCCTTTTCAACCATTTGAAATCTGAACATTGGGCTGATTGCCACTTGAAGTAGTTTGAATTGATTTCATTTTGGTGATCTCAGCACAGATTTCAATGATTCCCCGTAGCAGTTCTGCTAAGGTGAGTGTGGGTACTGGGGGTGGGATCTGAAGCGGAAGAGCTGTTACCCAGCACTCGTCTACCATGTGAGTGAGATCGCCCTGAGTAACAAGGGGTACAGCCATCTTCTTTGGTACCTTCTTGCTTAGGAACATGAAAATGGCCTGATCAACACCCAGAGGACGTTCCCCAGGACTTACACTTCTACCAATACAGATGGGAGTGTTTGCCTATTGGTGAATTGGTGCTTGGACCACTTTGGCATACCCCAAATTACCCTGATGATGCTTAAATTTGATTTTCGTGACCAACATTCCTTGTTGGTTGACTTTTCCCAATAAACTTCCCCGTTTTTCCCATTTATTTTGTTATCTCTGATGATCCTGTGCGTGGACCTCTTTGAGGAGGTCTCACGCTACATTCACCATACCTTATTACATATGATTTAATTAGCCCCTAGTGCACTGTTGGTTCGCCCAGGTTTCCTCCAACCTGTGACGCTTACCCCTTTTCCCCTTGTGCACCGCGTCACTTTTGGTTATGTATTTTTTATAATGATCACACTATTCTACTTAAGTTATTATTGCTTCAGAACCCTCTGCTGGGCTCTAATACCTTTTGCACTAATGGCTAATTCCCTGGCGTTGGACCTGTGCACTAAGCACTACCACGCTGAGAACAGGAGAGTTATAGATACTCTCCTTACAAATTAAGTCAAGTCATAAAATTGGGATTGAAACCATCAAAATAGTGGAAATCCTAAGTTTTAACCTTAAGAAATCCATGTACAATCACTGATTGTAACACTTCTGGACAAAAGATGCCAGCGTAAAAATTTTGGATACCTAGGTCAAAATCCACACCTTCTTTTAACACTTAGGTGGCCGACTTATACTGGCCAAGCTTACAACGCCTGAAATCTCCTATTTCATCACCAGTATATACCTGTCTCAAGCAGGATCAGACCAGAAATGGCTTTTAGAGGTGCTAGTCTACCTGAATCACCCATAGAATACAGTCCTAATGGGTGGTTTCAACCCTAAATAAGCCACATTTGAGACCCTTTTCCCACTTGCAACGAGTGAACGCCCTGGATACAGTAGACTCCAGGACTTCCTTCTCATTAGTGACTTCACATATTGCTACCACCCTCCACATATGGCCTTGCTATATGGCCAGGATCCAGTATAATGGAGGAAAGTCCATTCAACTTAGTGCTTTTTATCACTTGTAGACCCTCTTATGGTTAGCCATGTCTCATCTTCAATATCCTGGGACAATCATCTGAGTGGTCACAGGTCATTCATTGTTATCTTTACCACCACACTTAAACCATTGTGCAGGTTTTAGACAAGGGTTGCCCCAGCTCTTCTATACAACCCCAATTGCTAAGGAGAAATTGTCTACAACCATTTAGGACAACCTTTTCTTACCGCCACCTCACCTAAGCAACCTTGTTTGGATGGCTACGTTCCAAGAGAAGACTGGCCTCTGAATGTTGCTGCCTTAGCAGCCACAACGATAGGCACAGACTACTCAGCTGCACACCATCAGAATTATGGGAAAAGATTGGGGAGGAGTTCTTGACAATGGGGCGTTGTGGCTTCTAACAGTTAGGGTTGTACTAACGCCCAAGGGTTCCTCTATCAATGAGGCCATTAAACGTGACACTGGGGTGCTAGCCACATTCTGGAAACACAAAACTTGCAGATTTTTAATTTAACTGTTGACAAATTGATGACAAAACATACCTTTGGAGATTGGTTTTTTTGGAATAAATTGAACAAATATCCAACACCCTACCTAAGGTAGGATGCTGGGTTTTAAACTAAACTGGAGGGAGGCTGCTAAGCTGAATTGTGGTAGTGGAATTGATTTCTAGTTTCAGGTTCGTTAATTATTAGTTTTGAACCTCAATTTCGCCTCGACAGTATCAATCAAAGCTTCCAAGCTATTCTCGGGATGTTCTTGCGACTTCCGAATGTCTGAACTCGCCTTTTTCAAGTTCAGAATGGAGTGGGTTCGAATCCCGTTTTCGCCCTTTTTAACCGACTTTAAAAAGAATGAGGTTTTCAATTTGGCCTGTATATAATTTTTTTTGTTTTTTCTATGTTTGTTCGCGCATAACTCTGAAACTACAGGACCAATTTGGATGCCTAAATTTTTCAAAGAAAGGGATGCTCCAACTTAGGTCTTATTTTATATTTGTAAGTATTGGTCAAGTATCTGACCATTAATTAGTAAGTATATCAAAATGGGCTCGGAAGCGATGGATCCAATTGTGAAACCAGTTCATCGCTGGATAAACTTTATTCCGGCATTTATGAAGCGATAGCTTTGTTGCACATTTGATATGTCCTATGGCTGGGGGGTATATTCAAAATCCAGGAAAGTATGAAATCATGGCAGGATGAGCTTAAATCATTATAGTTGGCTATTGTTTTGCATAATTTGACCAATAAAATCAGCTAGTTTGATAAACTGAATTATTTTAGATGGCGAACAGTAAATTTAGCATAGATTGACCAATAAAATCAACTAAATTTAATAAAATGAATTACTGTAGATGGCGATTAGTAAATTCATCATACGTTGACTAATAAAATCAACTAAATTTATTAGTATGAATTATTGTAGATGGTGATCAGTAAATTTAGCATAATTTGACCAGTAAAATCAACTAAATTTGATAAAATGAAAATTAATATATTTGTTTATAAGATACTATATATAATATATATACAATGTGTTTTATTATTATAGAAAAATAGTGAGGATTCAAAAAGGATATATAAAATAGGGATTTTTTAATAAAATTGGAAAAAGATCTACTTTTAAAAATGCACTAATCTTTTTGGAAAAAAGAACCTTCTTCAAAATAATGGGAAAAAAGAGCCTCCTTTTGAAGACACTAAAAATATGAAATAGTCAAGAAATTATGCCTTCTCAATAAACCTCTTTTTGAAGTTGGCACCATATTTTAGCTGACTTATAATAGGAATATATAATATATACATTCAGCACTGTATATTCTAAGTTGCTTATAGTTTACACTTGGACTCAATCCAGACAAAAACATAATTTAAATTTGTGAGAAAAATTATATAAGTCAGGTTGGAAGATGGCGCTGACTTCAAAAAGGGTTTTATTGAGGAGATAGAATTTCTCAATTATTTCATACTTTTTAGTGCCTTTTTTAAAGAAGGTTCTTTTTTCCCAAAAATTTTGCTTTACCTTTTTGCTTTTTTTGGCTTATCAGGTAAGTTATCCCCACTTAGGTTGACTTCTGGTTGATTACCTTGTTAGAGATTGACAATACAAAGCATGTTGGCAAGCTTCTGGTGTTTTCTAAAATTCACACAAAGTTGTTTGATTTTTTTTAAATATAAAAACTGCATATTTTGCCACCTGAATGGGTTTGGGCTGAGGTAGGATGGTTAAAAGATATTGTACAAACAGGGAGGGGTGGCCGCCACCCATCTCACATCCAGGGTGTGACCTAGGTCAGAGATCTGGGTGAGGGCTGGCCTTGGGGTTTGGCCCCTTTTTTGACCTAAAGGGGTGCATACCCCTGCCCAGCTTAATAGCTGGAACCAAGGGCCTTACAAACCTCAGTGCAATTTGGGAAGTAACCAAGGCAGGAATTAAACAGATTGCTTATATATGCACCAAAGCCCAGACAAACGCAGCACACAAAAGAGTCAAAAAGGCTGAATCTGTCATGGTTAAATGACATCATAGTGGGGACCAACCCTAAGGATAAGGCTTGGCAACAGGAGGCCCAGAAGGTAAAGCTTCAGGCCCTTCCTGACCTCAGGCACACAGTAGACCAACGCTGGGTACAAGCCAAGTATGCCCAGATTGGTACTAGTGAGGTGCCTAACGCCCAGCCCCTTTGTCGGCCCAGGCATTAAAATGGATGGTTTACTCAATCAATGCAGATGGTTTAATTCAGTTACTTGAGGAACGGGGTTTCAAAACCCGTTCCATTTATAAAATCATGTTTTTGGGTCAGATCCAACTTCAATCAATTACTTGAGTGAAGTCAGTTTTGGTGTTTTCTACCAATTCAGATGGTAGTCTTTTCCTATTGTTGGATTGGCGCTTGGGACCACTTCAGCAGACTCAAAATTTCTCTGACATCGTTTAATTATGTTTCCCATGACCAACATTCCTTGTTGGTTGACTTCTCCCAATAAACATTTTCCCATTTTACATTTTTATTTATGATATTTTGAACAATCCTGTGCATGAACCTCTTCTAGGAGGTCTCACGCTCTGTTAACCTTGCCAATTTTAATATTATCAAGCTATCCCCTAGTGCACCATTGGTTCGCCCAGGTTCCCTCCAACCTGGGTCACTTACCCCTTCCTCATTGTGCACCGCGTCGCTTTTGGTGGTTTATTTATTATAATCATCACACTTATCTGCCTAAGTTGTTATTGCTCCAGCACCCTCTGCTGGGTTCTAATATCTTTTGTACTAATGGCTAGTTCCCTGGCATTGGCCTTGTGCACCATGCACTACCACGCTGGGAACAGGAGAGTTATAGACACTCTCCTTACATTAGTCAACCAAACTTTCAATTCTATGTGCACGAACTTTTTCCATGTGGAACTTTTCTGAGGTGGAAATGGTGGGCGCCAGCTGTGGGCTTTGGCTGTGGTCAGCCGCACCGCGGTTTTCTCTTTTTCCTGAAGGTTGGGGCAACTTTGCATTATTATGGTTGCCTCCAACTGGAAAGTACCCACCCATTATGCTCGTACCTGGTGGATATGGATGCTTTGAGGTCTGGAAGTCATGATTTCCCGACTTTCCACCAAAATTATCAATTTCAATTTTAATAAATGGGTTTTATTTTGACAGCGCGTTCAGACGATGCCAGCGGAATCATTGCAGATGGCCCTGGGGGTGTTGACCTTGGATAACGTTGAGCATTCTGTTGCTGTTATGGGAATAGGGTTGTTCACATCTAAAAACGCATTTTATAACAAAAACACTATGTATACCTCTGAACCATATTTGCTCTCTCATGGCTCAGAGAAGGAACCTATTCATGTGTACCAAATCACCCCAGAAGTCCCCGTTTGACCTCTTCCATGATTTGCAGCACTCATGAAGTTGAAAAGTAACTGCACCTACAATATGAAAATGTTTATGCCCCTGCTGAAGATATGGTGGGATATGTGGCCTCAGTAGTAAGAGTGGCCAAGTATCCCTCTCCATTATTCAATTCAAAATCATACCAGGGTGACATGTTATTGCCAGATGAAGAGTTTGGTGGTAATTTACCATCATTTTTGGCTTTGATAAAGATCATTCCGGGTATCTTCTACTGACTGCTATCCTTTTCTCTCCTTTAGGGAAACTCAGCACCACTATTCTAAAGGATACTGGCGCCACTGAAAACTTTATGGACCAGTGTTTAGCCAACTATCTTGGGCTGAGTTACCTGCCAGGTGGTATGGTTAGGGGAGGGGCATCCTAAGATATTCCCACTCTGAACTTCATTGGGACAGTGGACTATCAGATTGGCAAGTACCACTTGTCAGATCACTTCCAAGATATCAAAAACCTCTTGTACCCTATCATTTTGGGTGTGGAGTGGTGGCTATATTTTGACGTTAGAACCGACTTGAAAGAGAATACCCTATTGTTGACAGTAAAAAATGGCCACACAATAGTTGTTCCTTTGTCTGAGGCTGACGATCAGGGTGACTTGTCCCACTGGCCCCGCCTTCACACCCTTAGCCTAGCCTCTATGCTGAAGCCCACTGTGGTGGTTCCCCTACCTTCTTGTTTGGAGGGTTTGGAATCTTCCTTTGATGTAGCTTCAGCTGACGCACTACCTGATCATTCTGAGTATGACTGTGACTTCAAACTCATTGTGGATCTGGTGCATATTTCTTCTCCCATTTACCCCTTGATCATCCGGGAGGAAGAGTTGTTATATGTGTGGGTGAAGGAGCAGTTAGCCAAAGGCGCGATTTTTCAGCGGACCTCCCTGTTTGCTCCCCTCTTCTCTTTGTTGAGAAGGCTGATGGTACTCTATGCCCATGCATAGACTATGGGAACCTCAACAACGTAACTGTACTAGACCTCCATCCCAATCATTTGGATTCACAGATTGCACGCTATGTGGAGAAGGCGAAGGTCTTCTTCAAGTTGGATTGCACTAATGCGTTCAATAAGATTCAGATTAAAAAGGGACAAGAGTGGTTAACCGCATTCCATACCAGAAAAGGGATTTTCCAGTTTCAGGTCATGCCCTTTTGTCTTAAGAATGCCCCTGCTATTTTTCAACGCCGCATTATTGCAGCGTTGGGGGACTTGTTAAGGGTATGTGCGGTTGCCTACATGGATGATATTCTGGTGTTTTCCACTGATTACGAGTCCCATGCAGTACACCTTCGGCAAGTGGTGGAGAGGTTAAAGGCAGCCAGCCTTACGCTGAAGATTACCAAGTGTGAATTTTTGAAGTCCCAGGTCACACTTTCTGGGCAACGTCGTGTTTGACCAAGGACACATGATAACTCCATACAAGGAGAAGGCTATTCATGAGTGGCCCACCCCCACCTTGGTCAAGGAATTGAGGAGCTTTTTGGGGTTGTGTTCGTTCCTCAAGAAGTTCACACCCATTCTTTCTGAGGTGGCAGCTCCCTTATACAAGGCTAGCGGTGCCAAGGTGCTTCAAGGTCCCCCGTTTTGGAGGATGCTTTCCAAGCAGTGAAGTGCACCCTGTTGTCCACATCTGTTCTCCGCCATGTCAACTCTTCAAAGGAGTTCATTGTGTCTATTGATGCCTCCAACTTCGCCATAGCGGCTACCTTGTTACAATTAGGCAAAGATGGGATAGAGCATCTGGTGGGATATTGCTCTAGGAAAATGTCTTTGCCTGAGTTAAATTATGCCATTTACGACAAAGAGTTACTGGCAGGGGTGGAGGCGCTGACTTATTGGCGTCACCACTTGCATGGCTCATCCCAACCTTTCTGGGCATGTACAGACCACCGTGCCTTGCTGTACTAACGCGCTCCTCATGTCCTAACCCCACGGCAGACCCGTTGGCATAAGACCCTTGCCCAATTTGCATTCATGTATGAGTTTACCAAGGGCAAGGATAATGGTTTTGATGAATGATTTGAGCTGCAACCCTGCTTTAGCGCCCAATCCCAAGGAGGTAGAAGTTCAAAACACACAATTGATAATTCCGCCAAATAAAATTGTTTCACAACTTCCCTCTCCCCCAGCCAGCGGGCCAGCGCTTGCCCCCCTGGAAAATGCGAAGGAATATAGTATGTTCAGAAAGGTAGTCCTTTCTCAGCCGCTAGCAGCCAAATATACTATGATATTTCTAAGAGCGCTTTGAATCAAGAGAATCTCTTCATGGGCTATCACGTGAAGGATGAGATGGTGTGGTTTCAGGGGCACCTATGGGTTCCTGCTGGACCACTTTGCCTGGAAATCATCTGGACCATCATGATGGAATCACCATTGGTCATCCTGGTAAAGCAAAGACATTGAAGTTAATTTGACGCACCTACAATTGGAAAGGCTTACCTGCTCAGGTGGGACGGTATTGTAAAGAGTGCCTGATCTACAATAAGATGAAACCCAATTGGCAACCTTTAGCAGGGTTGTTGGTTCCAGTCCAAAAGGCTGAAGGGCCCTGGACTTCCCTATAGGTGGATTTCATTGTGGAGTTACCTGTCTCTGATGGTTATGATGCCATCATGGTGGTGGAACGTTTTATGAAGTTCGCCAACTTTATTCCCTGCAGAACAACAATAACCGTGGCTGATATGGCTAGGCTCTTTGGCACTCATGTGTTTGCGGTCCATGGGGTTCCCCAAGAAATAATCAGTGACTAGGAACCCCAGTTTACCTCCGTCTTTTGGGAAGAGTTGTGTAAGACTCTTTATATTCGCCCCTGCTGTTCAACTGCCTATCACCCCCAATCAAATGGGCAGACTGAACGAGTGAATCAGTGCTTAGAACAGTTTCTGCAGTGTTACACCGCCGCAGATCATTCAGATTGGTTTCTCACCTCCCTATGGCCCAATTCAGTTACAACAACACTTTTCATTCTTCTATCAGATGTTCCCCTTTTTTCGCCAACCATGGCTTTAACCCCACCCTTAACATGGAGCCCAGCTGTGGTTCTAATGTTGAAGAGGTGGTGGACTTTTCCAAGACTATCAAGAAGGTCCACCAGGGGTTTCCACAAGTTGGGAGGCAGCAATGCAAGTTCATAAGGAGAATGCTGATGATAAGTGCCGAATGGGTCCAGCGTATAAGGAAGGGGATCTCGTGATGCTTGATGCTCAGAACATCCCTATCAAGCAACCATGAAAGAAGCTGGGACCCAAGAGGATTGGCCCTTACCGCGTGGTTATAAAGGTGGGCCATGCCTCATACCAGCTAGATCTTCCCTCTTCATTACAGATCTTCTCTGTCTCCCATGAGAGCAAATTGACGTTGTTTGAGGGCCCCCCACATGAGACTCCTGAGGCCTATTTTGTGGATGGGGCGCCAGAGTGGGAAGTGAAAGAAATAGTCGCCTCCCGCCGTGTTAAAAGAAGACTTGAGTACCTGGTATCCTGGAAGGGTTTTGACGCTGCAGAGAACAGTTGGGTTCCAGTGCGCGACTGTGTGCATGCCCAAAATCTGATTAAAGCCTTCCACAAGAGTTTTCCCCAGGCTGCTGGATTTCAATTCAAACTGACCGTTGCCGCCATGAAGTTGGCCCCACCCACAAGAACTTTTCCCTTCCGCAAGCCCCTGGAGGGGGGGTTGGCCCCATCAGGAGGAGAGGGTAATGTCATGGTTAAATGACAAAATGGTGGGGACCAACCCTAAGGATAAGGCTGGGCGACAGGAGGCCCATAAGGTAAAGCTTCAGGCCCTTCCTGACCTCAGGCACACAGTAGACCAACGCTGGGTACAAGCCAAGTATGCCCAGCCCCTTACATTGGCCCAGGCGTTAAAATGGACGGTTTACTCAATTAACGCAGATAGTTCAAATTGTTTAGTTGAGAAACGGGGCTTTGAAACCCGTTCCATTTACAAAATTACGCGTTCAGGTCAAATCTAACTTCAATCAATTACTCGAGTGAAGTCAGTTTTGGTGTTTTCTACCAATTCAGATGGTAGTCTTTGCCTATTGGTAGATTGGTGCTTGGGACCACTTTGGCAGACTCTGAATTTCCCTGACATCGTTTAATTATGTTTCCCATGACCAACATTCCTTGTTGATTGACTTCTCCCAATAAACATTTTCCCGTTTTAAATTTTTATTTTATAATATTTTGAATGATCTTGTGCGTGAACCTCTTTGAGGAGGTCTTGCGCTCCATTAACCTTGCCATTTTCAATATGATCAAGCTATCCTCTAGTGCACCATTGGTTCGCCCAGGTTCCCTCTAACCTGGGTCGCTTACCCCTTCCTCATTGTGCACCACGTCGCTTTTGGTGGTTATTTATTATAATCATTGCACTTCTCTGCCTAAGTTTTATAACTCTAGCACCCTCTGCTGAGCTCTAATAAATTTTGTACTAACGGCTAGTTCCCAGGCGTTGGCCTTGTGCACCATGCACTACCATGCTGGGAACAGGAGAGTTATAGACACTCTCCTTACAGAATCTATAAATAAGCATGTGGAACAGAACTGCAAACTTTATCTCTTTATAGTTGGCTGGATGACTGGGAAGCCACTCAGGAAGCCTTCATTAGTAATTTGCATGCCAGGAAAGATAGTAGCTAACTTTACATCTTACCATTATTATTTTCAGTGAGAACGCCCTACCTGATTCTTCTTTCATAAGCAAAAAGCCAGATCTATAGCACAGGTAATGATGACACTAAGATTGGCACCAACACTGCAATGGACAAAGAAGCCATCATGCAGGAAGTTTCATTGCATCTACTCCAACCTGTTTTGTGCTGACCAAGTTGACCCATAGGATATCCAAGACTTAAATGGCATACTCCAGCACCTCTTACTAACCCATGGGCAGAAGAAGCTCTTCTGGTCCCTATCACATATCAGGAGGTCATGGAGATCCATCTTAATTATCCATAGCTTAAAGCTCTTGGCCCTGATGGCATACCTTTTGAGATATAGCCTTCAGAGCCTGAAGTGATGGTCAAATTCCTCTGTAACCTTTTCACTTCACATTTAGAACAAGACAAGATTATCCATAATTCTAGGGTTTCAATCATGACCCTTATTGATAAAAAGTAGGACCTTGAGAACCCACCCAACTGGTGCCCTATAGCCCTTTATTAGCACAGACCACAAGTTGTTCATTAAGATTCAGGCCTTCCGCATAGAAGCATGGGTGTCGCCACTCCTAAACTCCTCCTTGCATGGTTTTATTCTTGGGAGGTTTCTTTGGAATAACTATTATGACCTTCATGCAACTTTCATTACTAACTCACGCAGGGAAAATGGCTTCATGGCTCTTCTAAATATGGAGAATAAGCTATCATTGAGCTGTCTGGAATTATATAAATGCTTCCTTAGACCACTTTCACCTCCCCTCTACAGCAAGAAGTTGGATCTCCACACTCTATGACCAAATCCATACCAAAGTCCTTTCACCAACAGGATCTCAGAGGCAGTTACTGTTAGGCAGGGTCTCGTCAAGGTGGTTTTCTGAGCCCCATCCTTTTCAATAGCACTCTCAATCCCTATTAGCCTCCTTGCAGGATAAACAGATGGGGACTATAGTACCAGTGAGGCTCCTACCTGCACTATGGCAATTGCAGATAACACTTCCATTGCGTTTGGATGCAATGAGAACATCACCCTTGCTGCTGTGATCCCTGAGAGGTATACCAAGGCATTCAACGCCAAGGTCAACACCTTCAAAAAGAGGTAGTACAGGTTGGCTCACCCACATTCTCTCATCATTTAGTTTGGAGCCTACGCTTGGCACCTTCCATCACTCTGGGGGTCCTGACCAACTCACAAGGAGTCACGCCAGTGCCAATGAGGACTTGATCCTGGATGTGGTAAACTCCAGGATTTCCAGCTGGAACAGATGGAATATAATCCCCAAGGTTGGGCCCTTGATGGCCACAAGTTCCTCTTATCTAAAGTTTGATTCTTTACAAATGTTTATTCATTCTCAGATATTTTCTATAAGCATCTCAATGTTCTCCTCCACTTTAGATCTGGGGCTCCACCCACTCACAAGGCCACTAACAATAGCCTGACCCTGCAATGATTGAGACCTAGGGCTTCTTGACACACGCTCTCATGTCAACTCCATTTGCCTATAAGAAGATTGTCTATAACTCTCTCCTTTTCCCAGCATGTAAGTGCATGGAGCACAGGGCCTACTACAGGGAACTAGTCACTAGTACAAAAGTTACTAGAGCCCAGAAGAGGGTGCATGAGCTAGAATAACTCAGGTAGAATAGGTTTATCATTATTGGTAAGAACCAAAAGGGAGCAACGCGGTGCATGGAGTGGTAAGGTATAGGCGTCCTAGGTTGAAGAGAACCTGAGTGGCCCAATGGTGCATGGGCGGATAGATTTATTGTTGTAAAAATTAAATGGTTAATGTTGTGCGAGATGTCCTTGAAGAGGCCGCACATGGGAATGTCCAAGGTAACATAAATATAAAATGGTGTGATAAATGGGGGGGTTTATTGTAAGGGAAGTCAACCAACGGGAGAGATTGGTCTTGACATAAGATATTTAAAGGATTTTAGAAAAACAATCAATTAAGGGAAGCGGGTCTAAGCCAAGGTGCACCAATAGGCGCACGCTTCCTTTGGGCAATACACTATACTGGGTAATCGACTGAACTCAGGTAATTGATTGTAGGAGCAGCTGACCCAAGACGGAAATTTTGAAAACTGAATGTGTTTTAAGTCCCCGTTCACCTAAAAACTGAAGAAAACCATTTCTGTTCACTGCAAAGCTAGTTCATTTTTATGCACCTGCTGTTATACAGGCCAAACTTCTCTTGCATCCTTGGGACCAACCTGGGCATACTTCACCTTGACCCAGCGTTGATCTATGGTATGCTTGAGGTATGGAAGGCCTTCCAACTTCACCTTCTTGTCCTCCCAACATGCTACTTTGTCTTTTACATTGGTCCTAATTAAGATCTCATTTTCTAACCATGACACTACCCTCTCCTCCTTTCAGGGCTCAACTCCCCCTCCAGGGGCTTGCGCCAGAAAAAGTTCTTGTGGACTAAAGTCAACTTCATTGCGGCAACAGTTTTCTTTTGTTGAGATCTGGCGGCCTGGGGGAAACGATTGTGGAAAGCTTTGATCAAGTCTTGGGCAAGTACACAGTCACACGCTGGTACCCAACTGTTTTCTGCAGCTTCAAATCCCTTCCAAGATACCAGGTACTCAAACCTTCTTTTAACAAGGCGGGAGGCTACTATTTCATCCACTTCCCACTCTGGCGCCCCATCCACGAGATAGGCCTCAGGAGTCTCTGGTGGGGCCCTCAAAAAACATCAATTTGCTCTCATGAAAGACAGAAAGATCCAAAATGAAGAGGAGAGAATTAACTGGTATGAGGCGTGGCCCACCTTCCTAACCACGCAGTAAGGGACGATCATCTTTAAACTCAGCTTTTTGCATGGCTGCTTGATAGGGATGTTACAATCATCAAGTATCATGAGATCTCCTTCTTTGTAAGCTGGACCCATTTGGCACTTACCATCAGCGTTCTCCTTATAAACTTTCATTGCTGCCTCCAAACTTGTGGAAACCCCCTGGTTTACTTTCTTGATAGTCTTGGCAAAGTACACCACCGCTCCAACTTTAGATCCACATTTGGGCTCCATGTTAAAGGCAGGGTTAAACCCATGGTTAACGAAAAATGGGTAACAACCAATCAAAGAAATGAGTACAGGAGGAGGGAAATACATCATAGTAGCCATCAATTATTTAATAAGATGAATCAAAATGAAAGCATTAACCGAGTTTATGCTACCAGTACTGAGATACATCCTGGATCAAGTAGTATACCAGCATGGGTGTCCACAAGTTATACTGAGCAATAATGGGATCAACTTCATGTCCCATGTGATCCTGAGGCTAAACAAAATAATGGGGATCTGGGGAGTTGTGTCAGTACCATACCAGCTGGAGATGAACGGACTGGTAGTGTAAGTCTCAGGGAACGTCCTTTGGCTCTCAGTTGAGTCATCTTCCCATTCCTGAATAAAAAGACACCGAAGAGGATGGCGGTACCTCTCATCACTCGGGGCGATCTCACTCACATAGTAGATGAGCGATGGGTAACAGCTTGTCTGCTTTGGATCCCACCCTCAATACCAACACTTACCTCAGAAGAACTTTTGTGGGGAATTAGTGAAATCTGTGCTGAGATTACCAAATTGAAATCGTTCAGATCTAATTTGGCCAGTAATCTGGCTGATGCCCAAAATTTGAATAGCTGTAAAAGCATGAAGAATGAGATATTGGCCAGATCGCCCAATGGTTCCAATTCAATCACTAAGAAAGTAGAACAAATATTGGCGCCATCGATGAGGGTTCAAAGCCCTCTGATAGTAATTTGGGAATTGCGCCCAATGTGCTGCTGTTGACCAAACGTATGGTTAAATGACTGAGCGTGGGCGGGTTGACTGTCCCAAACCCGTTCCCAACCAAATGGACCCATCCCTATATGGGATGGCCTTGGGGATTCCCGTCACCCATCAGGCCAAAAGCTGTCATGCTAACCGTTGGAAATGTAGTTGAGCCCTGGTTTGATCATTTGAGGTTGAACTGACAGAGACTTGGCCCGCTGCCAAATTTTATGATGTTGGTTCCCAAAGAATAAACCTGCCCATTCCCAAACAATTCGCCGGTTAGGTTGAATTTGTGGGCCCCAACCCCATCCTGTCACTACCCAATTGACCACTATTTAATCAGTTGCATGGCACTGCGAAAATTGTTGGTCAATTTTCTTACTTTCCTTTCCAAATAGAATTTTACCTAAAAGACCAAATTTTTTATTTTTCTATTCCAACTGCATCCCAGATGGCATTTCCCTGGTGGCCCGTCACCCCGCATTCTGGGTGGGCTTTACCAATTCTCTTGGTCACTATGGCCCCCACCATTGCCAATTGGGCCCAGCGAGTCTGACATTTTTGGCTTTACAACCCCACTCTTTTGAACTTCTGGCAACAATACACGGGGATCTTATGGCCCTATGTTCATCAATGGAAAAAAAGAATCCATCTCCTTATTGCCCCCAATGAGATGGCCTCTCAAGCCAAGAATCTCGTCAAAACTATCCCAGTAATCTCACCTCTAGCAGCTAGAACCACTGAGTTGGGAATGAATTTAGTGTGGTTTGTCATTGGGATACTCCTCACCCTGTTGTTGCACCACCACTTCATGGTATCACATTTCCCGGCCCCATATCAAGTTGTACAGTCAGCAATGCCTCTGGCATTCTGGCTTGCTTTTTTGGTGCTCATGCATCCCAACTGGCAGGCCGGTCTAAACTTCTTCTGCCGTTTCCATGACATAATAAACCAACCATTATTCCCATCCACTTCCGCCTTGATTTCGAATTGGGTGCCACAGTGGTTACCCTCTATCAGATGAACGTACAATCAGTTGTTTATTGTTTTTTGTTCATTTGGTCACTTTCTGACTTCGGGAGAAGCATACACTCTATTTTTTGAAACCTTCTTCAAGCCACCCAAGCTGTGCAGACTGCATCTTCTCTTACTTCCTCCGGCCAGGGAAAAGGATCAAGTACCCCCTCCCAAGAGATCACCAATCAGGTTCTCAACGCTCTCGCTGAAGTACAAATGCAGACAACAATTGCACTCAATGATGCTTCTGCAATATCTCATGCCCAACAAGGGCTCACGTTGTTAGATGCCCTGGATGGAGATTCCCACCTTTGGGTGAGAAGTCTTTTGCGTTCTTCCTCACAAGAAGGAGACTCCATCTCCCTGATGGCTGTTGTATCAGCCGCCTTAAAACCCCTTGTGTCCCAATCAGACCACTTATTCAGACTGCTCCTTGCCATAGTTGAAGCCCCTAGTTTGGCTTCTCTGATTTCTATCTTTCGTGAGCTTGCTCCCACGTTGGGCCTATCTATCAATATTCTTCAAACAGTCTTTAAAGCGAGCTTGGATTCAGTTTCCACTAATCACATGGTCTGGTCTTCCATCCAGGAATCAAGAGGATCAAATATGTGCCACTGCAACTACTATCAAAGCATTACCTCGCCACGTTTCCCCATATCAGAAGGGGAACTTTATGATAGGATTTCTAAATAAAGACATTGACGATGCGCCTGTCATCAAAATAGCAGTTGAAATGGGTCCCAACCCTGCCATAACCCCCGAGTCCAAGTTGGCATTTCTGGAGTCAACTATTAATGATTCTGTTCAAGCCCAGACAGAGGAAATGATTTCCCCCGCACTTGTACTTCCAATTTTCGCCCCAGCTAAGAACCCTGATCATGGTCCCAACATACCCACTATTTCTTCAGTCATCTATGAGTCAGCCGAATCTCTTAATAAACAGAATTCTGCTTATTTCCTTGTCCCTATGAAAATCAGTATCAGTCTGCATCATGTCTCCTTTGAAGCTCTGGTGGATATTGGAGCAACGAGGAACTTCATGAGTGTTGAGTTGGCACAGCAATTAAAACTGGAAATGGATGTGGGCTCCTCAGTAATGGTGGCCTCATCTGCTTACCAGACTTCATATGTTGTTTGCTGGCCAATACACTTCTCAATCCACCAATATAACTTCTGCAATCGTTTTTCAGCCATGCCAAACTTGGTATTCCCAGTGATCTGGGTGCGGGATGGTGGCGTCGACAACATGTGAAGATTCATTTAGAGTCTAATACGTTGTCATTTACCAATGATGATTCAGAGGGAGAGTTCCCTTTGATCAACACACTCAATAAAATACAAGGGACCAACTCTGTCACTATCTTAGTTACTTCCGCGGGAATTCCGGCTGATTTTCCTGAAAGCTTAATGCAATATCAGAGAATCTTTGACATAAAAAAGTGGATCGTCTGCCAAAACATACTAGGTATGATTGTGGATCTTGGACAACTGTGGAGTTGGTGAACATCAACTGCCATTGTATCCTCATACAGCGGAGGAAGAGGTTGTACTCAATACCTGGTTGGATTATATGTTAAAAAGGTTGGTTGTTCAAAGAGACCTCACCCGTCGCGTCCCCTATTGTCTTTGCAAAAAAATTGGATGGATCGCTCCATCCTTGTGTGGATTATAGTCACTTGAACAAAATAACAGTTACTGATCCCTACCCATTGCCTTTAGAGAAGACAATCAGTCAGGCAATTGCCAAATCCCTTATGTTTTTAAAACTGGATCCGGTGTATGCTTTCAACCAAATTTGGGTGATGGAAGGACAGGAATGGTTGACCGCAATCTGAATGAGGCGAGGCATTTTTCAATTTGCGTAATGCCCTTTGAGTTGAAAAATGCTCACGCTACGTTTCAATGAATGATTGACAACGCGTTAGGGGATCTCCAGTTCTCTTGTGCTATTGCATACATCGATGATATCCTAGTTCATTCCCCAACTCCTGAACAACACGCTATTTACTTGGAAGTGGTGGTGGTTGCTTTTGATAAAGCAGGGCTGTGTTTCATACTTCCAAGTGCAAGTTTTATAAGGAAGAGGTCACATTTCTCAGAAACCTGGTTCTCAAAGAAGGTGTTGCTATCCATCCCAACAAATTAGATGCAATCTGTGAATGGCCAACTATGACTACACAGAAGCAACTTTGGAGTTTCTTGGGAACTATCATTTTTAAAAAAATTTTCCCCCGCACTTTCCCAGTTGGCCGTCCTGCTCCATCCCCTCACTGGAAAAAATGTACTGTTTTGTTGGACCCCCAAATGCCAGCAGGCGTTTGAATCGATCAAGGAGGTGTTCATGTCCCCTCCCATTTTGAAACATGCCAATCCCACCAAACCGTATATCATCACATGTGATGCTTCATCAGTAGCAGTGGGCGCGGTGCTGCTTCAGGACCACAATGGTCTTGAACATCCGGTCGCTTATTTTTCCCAAAGATTCACTACTACAGAGCAGGCTTGGGCCATTTACAACAAGGAATTGGCTGCTGTTGCATGAACATTAACTCATTGGTGGTACCTTTTGCAAGTTGCTCGTCATGAGCTAACAGTTTGCACGGATCACCAGGCTCTCTTGTATTTCCGCAAACCCCAAAAATTGGTGCACTGGCAGGCCCAAACCTATCAAAACCTGTGCAGTTTTAACTTCAAATATGAATTTTTCAAAGGTGCGCTCAATGTCCTTCCCGATTTCCTAAGCTGTAGCCCTGCTCACTGTCCCTTGGAACCTGAGGAAGTGGATCTCATTACCATGATTCCTGCCACTCAGATTCTGTTGATTGTTCCCTTCATTGTTTCCTCCACTGCGTTGTCTCCCAATGATCTGTTATTGGCCCAGGTGTTAGCCAGTCAAACGGCCTGCCCTGAGGGCGTGGAGTTGGTCGAGCAGTTGGCTCAATTGAATCCCAAACACTCCCCTATACTCCTTAGAAGAGGGACTCATTTACTTCCATTCTCATGTTTGGGTTCCCCCTCCTTCCACCCAAAAGTATTCAGCGCACACCATGATCCCTCCACGGTTGGACATCCTGGTAACAAGAAATGCATTGATCTTATCAAGCGAACCTTCAATTGGGCAGGACTGACCAAAGAGGTCCCAGCTTGGATCGCAAATGTGTTACTTGTGCCAGGGCCAAGTCAGATCACTCCGGTAAGGATGGCCTCCTGCACCCTTTAAAGCAGGCGGAAGGTCCTTGGACCTCGGTGTCCATAGATTTTATTGTCAATCTCCCCTATTCTAATGGGTTCACAGCGGTGATGGTGGTGGTGGATCACTTTACAAAATTTTCCCTTTTTATCCCTTGCACTTCTGCGATTATGTCAGAAGAAACTGCCCAACTTTTTGTATAACATTTGTTTTCAATGTTTGGTCTTCCCCAGGAAATTGTTAGTGACTGGGGGTACTCAGTTTACTGCACGCTTTTTGAGTGAACTCCTATCAATCCTGAAGATAATCCCCTGTCAATCCATGGCGTATCACCCCAGTCCGACGGTTAGACCAAGCGGGTTAACCAAGTTCTCAAACATTACCTGCATTGCTATGCTACAGCAGCGCAGGATACTTGGGCCGGTGACTTGCCTCTTGTTCAATTTGTTTACAATAATGGGACCCACGCATCCACAAGGTTTTCAACATATGAAGCAACGTTTGGTTATAACATATCATTTTCAGTTAGGGCATGCTTACGACCAGAGGTTCAAGCTGCCGCGGATCATGTTACCCATATTCGATCAACTCAAGCCTTAGTGTGGAAACACCTCACCAAAGCCATCAACAATATAAGCGATTCAC
The DNA here is from genome assembly GCA_022478985.1 of Massospora cicadina. Classification (NCBI taxonomy): domain Eukaryota; kingdom Fungi; phylum Entomophthoromycota; class Entomophthoromycetes; order Entomophthorales; family Entomophthoraceae; genus Massospora; species Massospora cicadina. The sequence continues at coordinate 191,541 of JAKSZP010017101.1, forward strand.
AGACTGTAAGCGCCTTCCAGGTCATGACTTTACAGTGAGTTCCTACATCATGCTTGTTACCTACCATTTGCAAATTCAAACTTCTTCCCACAAGTTCGCCAGTAAGCGTTCAGGTCCTCACTTAATAAAGGAGGTATTGGGCAATGGGGCGTTCTGACTGAAGCTTCCTGCGCATTGGAAGCAGCACCCAGTTTTCCATGTTTCCCAATTGTCCTCAACAAGGGTATAATTCACATGGACCCAGAACTGATTGTCATCAATAATGAGAAGAAGTAGAGGTAAAGGCTATCCTGGCATCTCACAAGTCGTGACGTTTAGTCCAATATCTTGTGGCCTGGAAAGGATACCTGGCCTAAAAAAATAGTTGGGTTAAGGCGCACAATTGCACAAATTGCATGGCCCTGGTCGAAGCCTTCCACGCATCCCACCCTGAGGCTCCCCACCCTCCTCAGAAGAATGCGACAATTATGGCTATCAAGTTGCTTAAAGCACACAAGAATGTGGCTCTGGCACAGTTTCCCGGTGGGGGTGCCATTCCATTGGAAAAAGGAAAGGGTAATATAAGTCTTGGGGAACGTCCTTTGGCTCTCGATCAGGTCATCACCCATTCCTGAATAAAAAGACACCAAAGAGGATGGCGGTACCTCTCATCACTCAGGGCGATCTCGCTCATGAAGTAGATGAGCAATGGGTAACAGCTTGTCCGCTTCAGATCCCACCCCCAATACCCACACTTACCTCAGCAGAACTGTTGCAGGGAATTAGTGAAATCTGTGCCAAGATTACCAAATTGAAATCGGTCAGATCTAATTTGGCTGGCAATCTGGCTGATGCCATAATTCAAATGGCTGTAAAAGCATGAAGAATGAGATATCAGCCAGATCTTTCGATGGTTCCAATTCAATCACTAAAAAGTAGAACAAATATTGGGCACCATCGATGAGGGTTCAAAGCCCTCTGATAGTAATTTAGGCATTGCGCCCAATGTGCTGCTGTTGAACAAATGTATGGTTAAATGACTGCGCACGGGCAGGTTGGCTGTCACAAACTGTTCCTTACCAAATGGACCTGTCCCTATATGGGATGGCCTTGGGGATTCCCGTCACCCATCAGGCCAAAAGCTGTCATGCTAACTGTCAGAAATGTAGTTGAGCCCTGGTTCAGATGTTTGAGGTTGAATTGACAGAGATTCAGACTGTCGCCAAATTTTGTTATTTCAGACCCCAAAGAATAAACCCGCCCATTCCCAAACAATTCGCCAGTTAGGTCGAATTTGTGGGCCCCAACCCCATCCTGTCACTACCCAATTGACCACTATTTAATCAGTTGCATGGCACTGAGAATATTGTTGGTCAATTTTCTTACTTTCCTTTCCAAATAAAATTTTACCTAAAAAACCAAATTTTTTATTTTTCTGTTCCAACCGCATCCCAGATGGCATTTCCCTAGTGGCCCATTGCCCCGCATTCTGGGTGGGCTTTACCAATTCTCTTGGTCAATATGGCTCCCTCCATCACCAATTGGACCCAGTGAGTCTGACATTTTGGCTTTACAACACCACTCTTTTGAACTTCTGGCAACAATACATGGGGATCTTATGGCCCTATGTTCATCAATGGAAAAAAAGAATCCATCTCCTTATTGCCCCCAATGAGATGGCCTCTCAAGCCAAGAATCTCGTCAAAACTATCCCAGTAATCCCACCTCTAGCAGCTAGAACCACTGAGTTGGGAATGAATTTAGTGTGGTTTGTCATTGGGATACTCCTCACCCTGTTGTTGCACCACCACTTCATGGTATCACATTTCCCGGCCCCATATCAAGTTGTACAGTCAGCAACGCCTCTGGCATTCTGGCTTGCTTTTTGGTGCTCACGCATCTGAACTGGCAGGCCGGTCTAAACTTCTTCTGCCATTTCCATGACAGGAAGAACAGGTCAATGGGACGCTGGCCATAATGCTGAAGAAGCTAGTCGCAGGGAGAACTTCCGCATGGGGAATGTACCTGAGTTTGGTGACATTTGCCTACAACATCAGTCATCATATGGTGATGGGAAAGACGCCATTTGAATTAGTTTATGGGAGGAAGGCTGTGTTACTGCTGATATTATATTGGTAGTAGAACCTATGTCAGGGATTAGTACCAAACAATACCTGAACTTACTGATGATTATCCTGATCAATATGCAATCGCAAGATTTGATACTACCTTAAAGAAAAGGATACAAGCGAAATTGATGGATGATAAGACTGACCACCATTAGAAGAATATCAAATAGGAGAAAGAGACACTAATGCGATACGAATGGTTTTGGATGAAGAAACAAGTTGGATGCAAAATGGTTGGGTCTGTTCAAAGTAATCGCCAAGATGGCGACTGATGCTTATTCCATCAAGAATCTCCTGGATGGAAGAGTTGTAAATCAAGTCCACTCTAAGTATTTAAAGTGGTGGATCGAAGAAAAAAAAAAAGAGTTCCCAAAGGACTGATGAACCATTAAGTTGGTCATGTCCTAATGATTAGGTCAAGTCCAAAAAAAGGACCTCTGAACCAATCTAGATGGTTAAGTCCAAAAAAGGATCGTTGAACCATAGAAATGGTAGGTTTAAATGCCCAGGATCCAGTTTGGGGGAAAAATATTGACGCTGAACCAGAAAAAGGTCAAGTACTTTGGAAAAAAAGAAGGAAATAAAAATAAAAAATTGATAAAAGATAATGGAAAAAAGAGAGAGCTGATATATTTATAATTTTTAGATTTTTATTGATTGTCCTCAGTGCAGGGATGATTCCGCCTATGTCACCTCTTGGGGGAGGGAGGATGGATTATGGTAGGAAGAAATAGTCCATCGAAGTCAATATGTGATTGGACACTTACAGGGGCGAGACCTACACAAAACCACATTTGTTAAGCTGATGCTGAGCCCTGAGAGAACGCGATTAGGGGAAGGGAAATGGATATGTCAGAAGAAGCCAATCATGAAACCTCAGAGCGGGGAGGAAAACAGCAATAAAGGAAGAGGCAATCGGTGAATAACCCCTGAGTAATCCTGATAAGGCACTGTTGCCAGAAGATTTGTCTTGGGTGCCTGCTGACGGGACTCATCAAGAACACCAGACATGTGAGCCATCAGTGAAGAAGGAATACTCGAGGGGGTTGTTGAATCATGCCCTCAATTAATGCCATCAATGGAAGATAGTGATGAGAAGCTCCAGAGAAGAGGTAGTTGTGTAAAGAGCAGATTGCATATTGTAAATGATGACTACGGGCTTCCCAGAAGCTGTAGCTGAATGACCAATGGAAGTCAGGTGAGGCTGGAAGCTTCATCGACCAACTTCGAAGAACTTGGCCAGCAAAGAGGAGAGCATAAATGGCAGTATCCTGATCCAGAAGGTTGTCCATATATGAGGGATTCAGTGCTAATGACAACGCCTCATTGACTTGGACTCAAAGTTCAGCATAGGGGAGCTTGGAATGAATGCTGTTTCCAATTGAAAGCTCAGAAACCAGCACCGCGGGTTGGTAAAATTGACCAAGTCAGAAGAGGAACTCAGGAAGAAAATCTAACGGCTGGGAACAAATGATCTAAAGCAGTCAGCATAACCTCTGGAGCATCAACAATGATGTTTGGAGCCTCAGTGAAAGGAGCCAAATACAGAAGGGTTTTGAAGTCCAACTCGGGGATCAACTGTAAGGGAAGAGTCATCTGAGAGTTATTCAAAATGATGGCACACCTGGTTTGGTGGTGATTGGATACCGTTTCGGGTAACTCAACGGAAGGACTAGCCCCTTGCGCCAGACTAGGCGTATGAGTCCTGGAAGGATCATAGAAGAGGTTCTGCTGAGAATCCTGACTCATCCACTGGAAGAGGCGAAGGTCTGAATCTGACAGACTGTTCAGAAGCTGCTGGTAGTGAGATTCTGAGTTTGACATATGAGCATGACTAGAGGGGGATGTCAGACTTATATAGAAGTTGTCATTATGCACCCTACAATACATTAGGCTATAATTTGGGGAAATTAATTTCATAAATTTAATGGAATAAGCTTTCTGAGAGAAGGATTAAGATAGACTTACAGCCAAAAGGTTATGGGTGAAATAACAAAGGTGAACATAAATAAGTATTCTTAATCAAGCCATGAAATGAACATCAATGGCAATAGTCTCCTGTCTAGGACAAGGAGAGAATCAGGAATTTGAGGACGCTGGACCAAGAAACCTAAATATGACAGCGGGTCATATACCCTGACAGGGGGAAAATGGATCATGGGACTAAAATTTTCACGATTAAATTGATCAGCCTGGCATGACAGTATATTGTGGGGACCGCGCTCTGAGAATTCAGTAGCGAGGAGAAAGAGGAAGAGCGACATATGCTGAAGGGCATTCCAAGCAGAGTATGGTATTGATGAGTGTACTCCGCTTGAACCAATGAAGTATTTGACCAAGTGTCCGAAGTGATGTTCTCATGCCCCAGTCCTTTTCTCGCTGGAAATCTAGGCAAGAGGGGCTGATGTGTTGGGATTTTTGCCCATATTCCCAGCCTGCTAGATTACCTGGTATTGCTAGGGGAAAAATTTCTAAAGAGAAGTGAATTAGAAATCAATTGACCCAAGTTTTGGAGGAACTACATCCAGGGGATTTTAGGATATTTGTCTTGTCGTATCCATTGGGGATTGATCCAGATGAATACCTTATATCTTATCAGGTGGAGCGGCTGACAAAATAGGGGCATCTGATAGTGATTAACTATCAGGTGTACTGATTATGATTGGTTGGGTTTCATAACTGACTGATTGGGAATGAATAGTGAGTTTTGAGGCGAGTGATGCCGCCTGCAACTAGCAAATCAATTGGTTGGTGAAGTGACCTGCCATAATGGGTAAAAAGTCCCATTACCTAAGCAGGTCGCTAGCCAATTATGGCTGATTCACTTGGATCAAGAGAAAAACGTTAGGGAAACCTTTCTGACTCTTTCCATTTGAGGTCTCAAGGATGTCCAACGTCAGAATCCTAGCCAGAATGGGGAAGACCATCACTGCTGAGATGAGGAAGGGTAATTTAATGGTAATGACTGCCATTTTATTGAAGAGGTGTCAACCGAGGGTTAGATGGCTGAATCCCCTATAACTTCCCTAGGATTCACTCTAATAAAGAAGATAGAGAATAAAACATAGTTAAAACACATATACACATATACATTACTACTTTAGAACATTATTAGTTTTATTGTAGATTTGGTAATAGTTAGACTATCAGCATCTAGCGTGAAGATTCCATTCCAAGGATATTATTTCAGAAGTCAATAATTGGTAGACTCTCAGAGAAGAGTAGAGATCCAAGCGGGGATCTAGAGACAAAGGGAACCATGGCTAAGGGATTGCTGCCAACTGTGTGTTGGGCCAAAGGAGACTGCCATCAGAGGATCTTAATGAAGATTGAGTGGACAGGATCACAGGGAACGAATCCCTTTTAGTATGATATCATATATTAATTAGAAATACTGGCCGAAGTGTTGGGCCTATAAATAATTCTAACTCAACTACAGTTAATAGTCATCAACTATTATCAAATTATATATATTCTTACAACGCGAGGTGCATGAGGAAATTGAACCTGTGCAGTAGAAAGATTACTAGGGTTGACCTCCAATAATCAACCCACCGGAGTAAATTTTTACAGGAGGGTAGCCCAATGGGCGTTAAAAATTCAAAACTAAAATTTTTCCATCATCCATCGACCAGGGCACATAGACTGAAATGCAGATTGTCTATCTCAGATGCCCATATTAACTATAACTGCCCCTGAGGAGGATTGATTTTATAACCTCCTAAATCAATCACACATATGAAAAGACAAATCCCCTACTTTTAAAAAGGAATTAGCAAAATTTGGTGGGTCTGAAGGTCAAAAATGGCCTAATGTGCAAACTTGTGTCCCAAAAATGAGTGCCCAATGTATGTTTTTTAGAGAGAAATGACATCATATTGGAGGGACATTGTCAAGTCAATCATGGAGTAGTTCAGAAAGCTTACAAGTGGCTCAAGACTCAATATTAATGGGAATGAATGATTGTTACAATCCAAGATGTATTAGAGACCTGCTTGGTATGCCAAAGTCATGCCAGACCTAATTCCTGGTCACAACATGCATTGGTTCCACCCTATGAACCCTTCCATACTATTAGCATTAATGTTGTGGGATCTCTCCCTTAATCCCCTAGATGTCACCGGTTCCTCCTCCTGGCCATAAATAATTTACTAAGTGGATTGAAACTGTATTGCTAACTTCCACTACAGCAAAAGCTACCGCCGCCTTCTTATATAATTGGATTATCACCCAGCATGGGTGCCCTCATATAATACTCTCCAATAAAGAGAAAAAATTCTGACCATCACTGGTGAATGATTTAGCCGAGCTGATGGGATCCACCAAGGTATTTTCCACTCCCTACCATCCTGCCACCAATGGAATGATGGAGAGGGAGAATGGCATTCTAACAGCCACTCTTTGTAAAATAGCCATGGCTGACCCTCTGCACTAGCCCAAATATTTGCCTAGTGCAATTCTGGCCTATCAAATAAGCTACCACCAAATCATTAATATGTCACCCTTCCAGTCTTTGTATGAATAAAATCCCCAGTTGACAGAAGAGTGCAGGACATGCTATATAAGGCATCCCCTGATGCCCCTGAAGTTACTATGCAAAGCATTACCAATGAAATCATCTGACTCCAGGCTCTAGCTTCAAAGAACTTTATTGTCTACCACCAGTAGAGAAACTAGCCAATTTAATGATAAGCATAACCCCTGCTCACCTTCCAACTGGGTGACCTCATTCTTTTCTACCATCATTGGCCTGGAGGTAATGACACTAAATTGGGAACCAACTGGTCAGGGCCTTACAAGGTCATATATAATTGGGGCAATGAACACTCATCATAGAGGTCATTCATGATATAGTAGTAAACTGCATCCATAGTCATTTTATCCATCCATTTTTTCCCTTATGCCAAGATCAAGAGGGGGCGTTGTCAGGATTCCAACCTAAATTGGATATTTGAACAAGGTAAATAATGGGAATCGAACCTGAGCCAACCAAATAGCTAGGCCCTTATTGGGATGATTTCTGATGACATACCATGCCCTAGTATTGGGGTTCAAACCCAATCTATGAGGCGAGTGATCATACCAGACCAAAATAACTAAACTACCACCAAACCCCTGAATTGTTATGAGTCTAGATCTAAGCTTGTGGATTTGCTATATCAAACTCCCCTATAAAAATGCTTGGACAAAAATAAAGACTATGATTTATCTCGCTTTAGACAATTTTAAGTAAGAATTGTATCTAATTGGAATTTGCCTTACCAGACTTGATATCTGGATTAACAAGAATTCTCAACCAAGAGAAGAAACCAAGGTAAGTATCCAACACCCTAGGACTTTGGGTCAACTGGTTCAAAAACAAAGGATCCGTGGTATCAACCCATGATACCAACACTCATCATGTTAATAATTTTATGAAACTATCCTCAATTGCACAGGCCATCCGCCAGCAGGATATCAGTATCCTGTGGGCCCAACAATCCCCATTTCAGGCGAGGATCTGACCCTCACTAATGATTCTGTAACCTTTCTTCTTTTGGAAGCCCCCCACTACCCAATCAGATTATTCAACTCCCTGCCAAGGACCATTGGGCCTGGTGTCACAACAACCTGGTTGCTAGCTGGGTCTCTCTTTTTTCTTGTGGCCTGTCTGCATTTGATTGTTGCTCATCTTATGTATATTCTGACGTCATTTGAGTGGCAATGCCTCCTGCATCCTGACTGACTTTTGGGTACCTCTGCACTCCGATTGGCTGGCAAGTCTAAACATCATCTGCCTTCTCCCTGACATAATTGGCCATCCATTTTTTTCCGGCAAATCTGCTCTCCTTGTAGAGATGGGCGCTGCAGTGGTCACCCTCTACCAAATGAGCATGCAGTCGGTAGTCTGCCTTCTGTTATTCATTTTGTCAGTTGCAATTTTGTGAGAAGCTTCCAGATAGCTTTGGAGAAATTTCTCCAAGGCAGCATGGCCCCATTGCCTGCTAGTCTCCTTTCAGCTTACCCTCAAGTAGGGGATTTGGGTATTCCCTCCCAAAACGTTGTAAATTAAGTCCCTGATGCCCTTGCTGAGATGCAAATGTGATCTGTTGTTATTCTAAACAATGCCGCTTCCCTGAACAATGTTCAGCAGGGTGTTGCCTTTTGGATGCAGTTGAAGGCAAAGATCGTCAGTGGGTATTTCATCTTCTGCGTTCTGCTATTTGGGTAGGTGACACCACCTCATCTGTTGCAGCAGTATCAGCAGCTTTGAAACCCCTGTACCTCGTTCAGAATGTTGTTTACAGTTACTCACCCCAATTGCTGAAGCACCAAGCATGGGTTCTTTAGTCAAAGCTTCCATGAGAAAGCCCTAGTGCTTGATCCTTCTGGAGTGTACTCTAAGCAATTTTTAAACTGCGTTGGATTATGTCTCCGCTCATCACGTTGTTTGGTCCACCCCTATGGGAACAGTGGATCGAATTTGCAAAGCAGCGACTTCCATCAATGCCACTCTCCGCCACACTTCCTGTCCTCGTTTTGGAAACTTCATGATTTGTCTTGCCAACTTAGCCTTGTGTCCGGGCCAAAGTGGAATCAATATTGGTATTGGTTCCAGGGCCTGACGCTGCCCTCGCGCCTGAGTTGCTTTGTTATGGTTCACCTGTCTGTAAGCCAACGGAAGTCCAGCCTAAAGAAGATGAGCCTCACCCTTGTTCGCCCCAATTTTGCTTCTGTAGAAGAGCCTGCTTTTCCCCCTGATTTGGTTGCAATATCTTCATGTCAGCAGAAATGTCCTTATCTACAAATAAAAAGAATTCCGCCTATTTTTTTATTGCCAATGAAATTAGTTTTGGAGAAAACCAGGTGTCCTTTGAGGTCTTGTTTAACCCTGGAGCATCAGGTAGCTTCATGAGTCTGGATTTGGCCCAGAAGCTTGATTTAGACTTGGACTTTTGTCCTGTAGTGATTGTCGCCTTGTCAGCATTCCAGCCATTTTATAAAGTATGGCGCCCAGTACCCTTCTTCTTTCCCCAGATTAGTTTTTGCAATCACTTCTCATCAATGCCTAGCCTCGTTTTTCAGTTATTTTGGGTGTGGGTTGGTGGCGTTCGTAGCATGTGAGAACTCTCCTTGAATCTAATATTCTGTCATTCTTCACCGGTCAAATGAAGGGCGAGTTTCCCTTATTGTATACCCTTACTAAAACTCAAGGTTGTGGATCGGTTACATCTCTCATTTCTCCCATAGGTCTTCTATCATATGTTTCCATGGCGTTGATGAGATATCAAAGCATCTTAGATTCCAAGAGGGCGGACCGCCTTCCCCCTCATATGGAATTAACTTGGGCTTTTGAAAATAGTGGAGGTAGTAAGCATAAATTTTCTCACTGTACCCACATACCGCAGAGGAGAAGGCTGCCCTCAATTCATGGTTAGATGACATGCTCATGAAGGGTTAGTTGTTCAAAGAGACATCACCTGTTGCCTTTCCCATTGTCTTTACTAAGAAGGAAGATGGTTAACTTTGTCCCTGCATGCATTACGGCCACCTTGATAATATCATGGTCCATGATAATTACCCACTGCCATTGGAACATACAATTGGCCAAGCAATTGTCAAGTCGCGCAAGTTCTAAAAACGTGATCTAGTTATTTTTAATCAAATATAGGTGATGGAAGGTCAGGAATGGATTACCTTTATCTACACAAGACTAGGTAAATAACGAAATTTGAATGATGCCGTTTGAGCTAAAGAATGAGTCCACAAGATTTAAATGATGATTAAAGCATACTGGGTGATCTCAAGTTCACCTTCGCAATCACATATATTAACAATATCTTGGTATAATTCCCTAATCCTAAACAACATTCGAAGGAATTGGAGGTGATAGTGGCTGTCTTGCATAAAGGCGAGCCTGTTTGTTAAACTTTGAAATGTGAGTTTTACCGTGATAAAGTCACCTTCATGGGCAATAAGGTCTTAAAATATGGGTAAACCATTCCACCCAGCAATCTAGGCACCACCTGCGAATTGCCAACTCCAACGACTCAAAAGTAAATTAGAAGCTTCTAGGGTACTATATTTACCTAAAGAAAATTTCTCCCGCCCTATCCCAATAGCCGCCTCACTCCATCCTATATGGGTAAAAACATCACTTTTTGTTGGACGCTTAAGAGATAGCAGGTATTTGAGTCTATTGAGGATGTTTTTTTGTCACCCTCATCCTAAAGCACGTGGACCCTTCTAAATCCTATATTGTAATGTGTGATGCGTCTTCTTCTGTGGTAGGGGCTGACTTGCTACAAGAGCACAACGCGTTGGAACATCTGGTCGCCTACTCTTCCTGCATGTTCTCTCCCACTGAACATACCTGGACCTTCTACAATAAGGAGGTGACAGCTGTGGCGTTGGCCTTGACCCACTGACTGTATCGCTTGCAGGGTGCTCATCATGAGTTAACTATGCAAACGGAACATTAAGCTCAAAATATATTTATGCAAACCACAGAAGTTGGAACACCAGCAAGCCCAAAACTACCAGGAGTTGTGCAGTTTTAACTTCAAACTTGAGTTTTTGAAATGAGCATTACTTGCCCTTCCCGACTTCCTAAGCCACAACCCCATGAATTGCTCAGCTGAATCAGATGAGGCGGATCTCGTCACATTCATTCCCCACCCAAATACTGTCCATTGTACCTCCAATGGTTTTGGAAGCAAACATAATTCAGGACATGCCCTAATTTTGTGGTTCCTAGCAGTGAAAATGTCCTGTGAAGAAGGGGTGGACCTTATGGAGTGATTATTCCTCCCACCTTCAAAGCACTTCTTGTATTCTCTGGCTGAGGGGCTCATTCAATTTCAGTCATGGGTTTTTGTCCATCCCCTGCTCCAAGCCAAAGTGACTCAGGATAATCAAGATCCTCCCTCATTCAAAAATCAGAAAATAAGAAGTGTATTGACTTAGTCAAGAACACCTATAAATGGGCGCTGTAATGGGCAGGTTTGCACCAATAGGCAATGAATGAATTGGGCAGTAAGAACCATGTTACTGACCATACTAGGGATAGGCCTGCAGAAGCCCATTGTAAGTCCGAAGGAATGTCCCTTGGCTCTTGATTGGGCCATCTTCCCATTCCAGAAATAAAAGAGACCAAAGAGGATGGCGGTACCCCTCGTTACTCAGGGCGATCTCGCTCATGTAGTAGAAAAGCGATGGGTAAAAGCTCTTCCACTTTGAATCCCACCCCCAGTACCCACACTCACCTTGGCAGAACTGTTGCAGGGAATTATAAAAAATGCGCCAAAATTGTGAAATTGAAATCAGTCAGATATAATTTGAGTGGCAATCTAGAGATGGCCAAATCTCAAATGTCTGGAAAGGCATGAAGACTGAGGTATTGGCTGGAACGCCCAATGGCTCCAATTTGATCAATAAGCTGATATAACTAACATTAGGTGCCATCGATGAGGTTTCAAAGCCCTCTGTTAGTAATTTGGGCGTTGCAGCTGATGTGCTGCCATTGACTGAACAGATGGTTCACCAACCGAGCACAGGTGGGTTGGACATCCTGAACCCATTCTCAACCAAATGGACCCGCCCCCTATGTGGGGTGGCCTTGGGGGATTCCCGTCACTCGTCAGGCTAAATGCTGTCATGCCAACTGTTGGAAATGTAGCTGAGCCCCAGTTTAGACATTTGAGGTCAAACTGACAGAGACTCGGCCCACCACCAAATTTTGCAATTTTGGTTCTCAAGGAACAAACCTGCCAATTCCTGAACAATTTGCCAGTTAAGTCAAAATTGTGGGACCCAATCCCATCTTGTCACCAGCCCAATCGACCACTATTTAATCAGTTGCATAGCACTGAGAAAATTGTTGGTCAATTTTCTTCCTTTTCCTTCAATAAAAATTTTCCAAAAAACTAAAAAATTTTATTATTTTCTTCTGACCGCATCCCCAATGGCATTCCCCAAGTGGCCATTTGGTCCATATACTGTGTGGGCTCAACCAGTACTCTTGGTCACTATGGCCCCTCCGCCATCAATTGGGTTCAGCGAGTTCAATATTTTTGGCTCTACAGCCCCATGATCGCTAACTTCTGGCAGAAATACATAGGGATCTTGTGGCCCTATGTCCACCAATTGCAAGAGAGAATCCATCTCCTTGCCACCCCAGTTGAGATGGCATCATATGCCGAGGATCTTATCAAGACTATCTCAGTGATTCCACCCCCTGAAGCAAGACCCTCTGGGTAAGGAGTGGGTTCAGTGTGGTTCGCTGTTGGGATCATTCTCACCTTTGTGCTGCACCAACACTTCCTCATTTCCAAATGCCTGGCTCCATACCAAGTCGTCTGGTTGGCAATGCCTCTGGCATTCTGGCTTGCTTTTGGGTGCTTACGCATCCTCACTGGCAGGCTGGTCTAAACTTCTTCTGCCATTTCCATGACATAATCGACCAACCATTTATTTCCAGCCACTTTCACCCTGGTTTTCGAACTGGGCGCTGCAGTGGTTACCCTCTACCAAATGAATGTGCAACCAGTAGTTTGCTGTTTTTGTTCATTTGGTCACATTCTGAGTTTGGGAGAAGTATCCGCTCTACCTTGGGAAACCTTCTTCAAGCCACCAAAGCTGTGCAGATTGCGTCTCCACCTACTTTACTCCAGCCCAGAGGGAAGATTGAGTGTCCCCTCCCAGGAGATCACCAATCAGGTTCTTGACGCACTCACTGAAGTGCAAATGCATACAGTAATTGCACTCAATAACGCTTCTGCGTTATCTCAAGCCCAACAAGGGCTCGCGTTGTTAGACGCTGTGGATGGGGATGCCCACCATTGGGTGAGAGGTCTTTTGCATTCTTCCTCACAAGAAGAAGACTCCACCCCACTTATGGCTGTCACGTTGGACGCCCTGAAACCCCCTGTGTCCTAATAAAACCACTTATTCAGACGGATCTATGCCATGGCAGAAGCCCCTAGTTTGGTTTCATTGATTTCTACCTTTTGTGAACTGGCCCCCACATCAGGTCTATCTATTGACATGCTTCAGGCAGTCTTTAGATCGGGCTTGGATTCAAGTTCTGCTCATCACGTGGTCTGGTATACCGTCTAAAGATCAGTAGGTCAAATATGTGCCACTGCAACTACTATCAATGCTTTACCCCGCCATGTTTCCCATTATCAAAAGGGAATTTTATGATAGGGATACCCAATGAAGATGCAGACGACGCGCCTGTCTCTGAATTAGCGGTAGATTTGGGTATTAACCTTGCTGTAATTATCAAGTCCAAGTTGGCGGTTACAGAGTTAACTATTAGTGATTCTGTTCATGCCCAGATGGAGGAAATAGTTTCCCCCGCCCTCGTACTTCCAATTTTTGCTCCAGCAAAGGACCCCAACCCTACCCCCAATATACCCATTATTTCTTCAGTTGCCAATGAGTCAGTAAAATCTTCCAATAAACAGAATTTCGCTTATTCCTTGTACCTATGAAGATCAGTATTAGTCCACATCATGTCTCCTTCAAAGCTCTGATGGATGCTGGAGCAGCGGGGAACTTCATGAGTGTTGAGTTGGCACAACAACTAAAACTGGAAATGGATGTGGGCTCCTCAGTAATGGTGGCCTCATCTGCTTACCAGACTTCATATGTCATTTGCCGACTGGTATCCTTTTCAATCCACCAGTTTAACTTCTGCGATTGTTTTTCAGCTATGCCAAACTTGGTGCTTCCAGTGATCTTAGGTGTGGGGTGGTGGCGCTGACAACATGTGAAGATTAATTTAGAGTCTAATACGTTGTCATTCACCAATGATGATTCGGAAGGAGAGTTCCCTTTGATCAACACCCTCAAGAAGATACAAGGAACCTGCTCTATCACTACCCTGGTTACTTCTGCGGGAATTCTGGCAAATTTTCCCAAAAGCTTAATGCAATATCAGAGAATCTTCGACATGGAAAAGGTGGATTGCCTTCCTAAGCATACTAGGTACGATTGTGGGTTTTAAACAACTGTGGAGTTGGTGAACATCAACTGTCCGTTGTATCCCCATACAGCGGAGGAAGAAGTTGCACTCAATACCTGGTTGGACGATGTGTTAAAAAAAGGTTGGTTGTTCAAAAAGGCTTCACCTGTCAGCTCCCTCATTATCTTTGCAAAAAATCAGATGGTTCTCTCCATCCCTGCGTGGATTACAGTTATTTGAACAAAATAACAGTTACTGATCCCTACTCATTGCCTCTGGAGCAGACAATCAGCCAGGCAATTGCCAAATCCCGTGTGTTCTAAAAACTGGATTTAGTGAATGCTTTCAACCAAATTTGGGTAATGAAGGGCAGGAATGGTTAACTGCAATTCAAACGAAGTGAGGCATTTTTCAATTTCGCGTAATGCCCTTTGGGCTGAAAAATGCTCCTGATACGTTTCAACGGATGATTGACAATGTACTGGGGGACCTCCGGTTTTCTTGTGCAATTGCATACGTTGATGATATCCTGGTTAACTCCCCAACTTCCAAACAACATGCTATTGACTTAGAAGCAGTGGTGGTCACCTTGCATTAAGCAGGATTGTTCCTCAAAGCTTCCAAGTGTGAGTTTTATAAGGAGGAGGTTAATTTTCTCAGAAACCTGGTTCTTAAAGAAGGTGTCACTATCCCTACCAACAAATTAGATGTGATCCAACAATGACCAACTCTGACTTTGCAGAAACAACTTCAGAGTTTCTTGGGAACTATCATCTTTCTATAAAAATTATCCCAGCACTTTCCCAGTTGGCTGCACCGCTCCACCCCTTACTGGGAAAAACGTATCATTTTATTGGACGCCTGAATGTCAGTAGGCATTTGAATTAACCAAGGAGCTGTTTGTGTCTCCGCTTATCTTGAAACATGCCAACCCCACCAAACCATATATTGTTGCATGAGATGCCTTGTCAGTAGCAATGGGAGTGGTGTTGCTTCAGGAGCATAATGGTCTTGAACATCCGGTCGCATACTTTTCCCAAAAGTTCACAACCACATAGAAGTCTTTAGCCATTTATGACAAGAAACTGGCAGCTGTTGCATGGGCATTAACTCATTGGCAGTATCTGTTGCAGGGTGACCGCCATGAATTAATGGTTTGCACGGATCAGCAGGCCCTTTTGTATCTCCGCAAACCCCAAAAATTTGCGCATCAGCAGGCCCATACCTATTGGGACCTGTGCAGTTTTAATTTTAAATATGAATTCATTAAAGGTGCGCTCAATGTACTTCCCAATTTCCTAAGACGTGTCCCGCTCACTGTCCCTTGGAACCTGAGGAAGTGGATCTCATTACCATGATTCCTGCCACTCAGATCCTGTTGATTGTTCCCTCCATTGTTTCCTCCACTGCGTTGTCTCCCAATGATCTGTTATTGGCCCAGGTGTTAGCCAGTCAAACGGGCTGCCCTGAGGGCGTGGAGTTGGTTGAGCAGTTGGGTCACTCAAGTCACAAAAACTCCCTATACTCCCTAGAAGAGAAACTCATTTACTTCCATTCTCACGTTTGGGTTCCCCCATCCTTACAGTCAGAGGTGTTCTGCGCACATCATGATCCTCCCACAGTCAGACATCCTGGTAACAAGAAATGCATCAATCTGATCAAGCGAACCTTTAATTGGGCGGGATTGACCAAAGAGGTCCCAGCTTGGATCGCCAATTGTGTTACTTGCACTAGGGCCAAGTCATATCGCTCTGGTAAAAATGGCCTCCTGCACCCCTTACAGCAGGCGGAAGGTCCATGGACCTCAGTGTCCATGGATTTTATCGTTGCCCTCCCCTAATCTAATAGGTTCACAGCAGTGAAGGTAGTGGTGGGTTGTTTCATGATTTCCCTTTTTATCCCTTGTACTTCCATGATACATCGGAAGGAACTGCCCAACTTTTCATATGCCATGTGTTCTCAATGTTTGGTCTTCCCCAGGCGATTATTAGTGACTGAGGTACACAGTTTACCGCGCGGTTTTGGAGTGAACTCCTATTGATCCTGAAGATAACCCCCTGTTGATCCACGGTGTATCACCCTCAGTCCGATGGACAGACCGAGCAGGTTAATCAAGTCCTTGAACAGTACCTGCGTTGCTATGCTGCAGCAGCTCAGGATACTTGGGCCGGTGACTTGCCCCTCATGCAATTTTCTTACAATAACGGGACCCACGCATCCATGGGGTTTTCCCCTTATGAAGCAATATTGGGTTATAATCTTTCATTTTCAGTTGGGCAGTGCTTGCAGCCTGAAGTTCAAGCTGCCATGGATCATGCTGCCCATATCCAATCAACTCAAGCTTTAGTGTGGGAACTCCTCACCAAAGCCATCGACAATTACAAGCAATTCATGGATTGAAAGCGCCTTACAGGTCATGACTTTACGGTGGGTTCCTACATCATGCTTGATACCCATCATTTGCGAATTCAAACCCCTTCCTGCAAGTTTGCCAGTAAGCGCTCAGGTCATCACTTAATAAAGGAGGTATTGGGCAATGGGGAGTTCTGACTGAAGCTTCCTGCGCATTGGAAGCATCACCCTGTTTTCCATTTTTCCCAGCTGTCACCCTTCTAGGGTTCAATTTCCATGTAACTGGATCTGGACATCTTTGATGATGGGGTAGAAGCTGAGGTAGAGGCCATCCTGGCATCTCGGAAATCGTGACATTCAGTCCAATATCTTGTGGTCTGGAAAGGATACCCGGCTTATGAAAATAGTTGGGTCAAGGCGCGCGATTGTGCAAATTGTATGGCCTTGGTCGAAGCTTTCCATGCATCCCACCTCAAGGCTCCCCACCCTCTTCAGAAGATCGCAACAATTATGGCTATCAAGTTACCTAAAGCACACAAGAACGTGGCTCTGGTGCAGTTTCCCAGTGGGGGTGCCCTTCCTTTGGAAAAAGGAAAGGGTAATGTAAGTCCTGGGGGAACATCCCTTGGCTCTTGATTGGGCCATCTTCCCATTCCCGAATAAAAAGACACCAAAGAGGATGGCGGTACCTTTCATCACCCAGGGAGATCTCGCTCATATAGTAGATGAGCGATGGGTAACAGATCTTCCACTTCAGATCCCACCCCCAGTACCCACACTCACCTCAGTAGAACTGTTGCAGGCAATTAGCAAAATCTGCTCCAAGATTGTCGAATTGAAATCAGTCAGATCTGATTTGAGTGGCAATCTGCCCGATGGCTGAATCTCAAATGGCTGGAAAGGCATGAAGACTGATGTATTGGCTGGAACGCCCAATGGCTCCAATTTGATCAATAAGCTGATATAACTAACATTGGGTGCCATCGACGAGGGTTCAAAGCCCTCTGTTGGTAATTTGGGCGTTGCAGCTGATGTGCTGCCATTGACTGAACAGATGTTCAGTGACCGAGCGCGGGCAGGTTGGGCATCCCAAACCCATCTCCAACCAAATGGACCCACCCTATGTGGGGTGGCCTTGGGGATTCCCGTCACTCGTCAGGCTAAATGCTGTCATGCCAACTGTCAGAAATGTAGCCAAGCCCCAGTTCGGACATTTAAGGTTGAACCAACAGAGACTTGGCTCACCGCTGAATTTTGCAATGTCAGTTCTCAAGGTTTAAACCCGCCCATTCCTGAACAATTTGCCAGTTAGTTCAAAATTGTGGGACCCAATCCCATCTTGTCACCAGCCCAATCAAACACTATTCAATCAGTTGCATAGCACTGAGAAAATTGTTAGTCAATTTTCTTCCTTTTTCCAACAATAAAATTTTTTTAAAAAACTAAACGAATTTTTTTCTTTTCCTCTGACCGCATCCCCAATGGCATTTCCCTGGTAGCCATTTGGTCCGTATACAGATGGGCTCTACTAGTACTCTTGATCACTATAGCCCCTCCGCCATCAATTGGGTTCAGCGAGTTCAATATTTTTGGCTCTACAACCTAATGATCGCTAACTTCTGGCAGCTATATATGGGATCTTGTGGCCCTATGTTCACCAATTGCAAGATAGAATCCATCTCCTTGCCACCCCAGTTGAGATGGCACCATATGCTGAGGATCTTATCAAGACTTTCTCAGTGATTCCACCCCCTGCAGCAAGACCCTCCAGGTTGGGAGTGTATTCATTGTGGTTCGCTGTTGGGATCATTCTCACATTTGTGCTGCACCAACACTTCATCATTTCCCATTTCCCAGCTCTATACCAAGTCGTCTGGTTGGCAATGCCTCTGGCATTCTGGCTTGCTTTTTGGGTGCTTACGCATCCTGACTGGCAGGCCGGTTTAAACTTCTTCTGCCATTTCCTGGATACCCATCCCCAAACCTGACTGCCATGCCTTGTCGTTGCCACATATGCTTGTACCACTGTTTCCACGACGCTGCACATCAATAGCAAAGTCTGGGACTATGTCAAGGTTAAATGTTATAATAGTAGGCACCAACCTAAGGATAAGGCTGGGTGGTTGGAGGCCTAGAAGGTGAAGCTTCAGGCCCTTCCTGACCTCAAGCACACTTTAGTTTAAAACTAAGTACAAGCCAAATATGCCTAAGTTGGTACTAGTGAGGTGCAAACGCCCAGCCCCTTGTATTGCCCAGGCGTCAAAAAGGATTAACTATTTATTAAATAAAGATTGTTCAATTCAGTTGATTGGGGAATGGGGGTTTAAAACCTATTTTAGTTACGAAATTATTTTTTCAGTTAGAGTAAAATTTAATCAATCACTTGAGTGAAATCAGTTTCAGTGTATTCTACTTATTCAGATGGGAGCACTTGCCTATTGGAGCATCAAGGCTTATGCCCACTTCAGCAGACCCATTATTACCCTGACTCTGTTTAAATATAGTTTTCGTGACCAACACTACATGTTGATCGAGTTTTTACAAATAAACTCTCCCATTTTATTAATTTTTACATATGGTTCCTTAGGCGAACCTGGGTGCAGACCACTTTGAGGAGGTCTCCAACTATGTTGGCTACTACATACTATCACAAATAAAAGTTTTGGGTGCTACCTTGGGCTGCTCAGGTCCCCTCCAAATTGAGGCACCTAAGCCTCTTAGCACCAAATTTACATTTGACTATGGACTCCCTTTGGGGTCCACCCAAGTATTGTTGTTTCTCTCTTACCTGGTATTGTATATCGCACTCTACACCCTTGCTTTGGATCCCTTTTATATTGGCACCATTTAAGGTGCCTTATTTCCCATTCTCCTAACAGCTAGCTCCCTAGCAGTGTGAGTTTGCATCCCACACCACATTGCTGGGAAAGGAAGAGTTACAGACACTCTCTTGACATTAGTTGACCAACCATTCTAATATATGTGCATCATAATTATCCATGTGGGACTTTCTTTATGCATAAACTGGGTGCGCTGGCTGTTTGTCACCACCACGATGGTGCTCACCACAGCTTAATCATTTGGTTTTGTTTTAGTGCATCTCGGCGTTATTCTTGCCACTACCAACTGAGAAGTGCCCACCCTTACTGCTTGTACCTGGTGATCTCAGACTTTTCATGAACCTGTTGTCATGATTACCCACCTTTCTCCTGAGATTTAATCAGAAATTCAACAGGCCTTGGCTTCCCTTGAGCCAAAAACCTCTCTGGAAAAAATAATTTGTCTGGTTCACATCCACTTTAGTTTGGAGTGGATTTGTTGTATCATCTGTCTCCAAATGCGGCTGACCGGGTTTTTTGTGGTGTTTTGTGCTCATCCGCTCTTGTGGCGATCAGTGGAAGGTTTGGAGTGGGTATTGGAGCATAAGTCGTCCTGACAGAGCATCCAACCATTCCTTCTATGAGTTCTTTTTGCTGCAACGAGTGGGTCAGAAAGTGAAAGTTTATTTAAATGAATTCTGCAAAAAAGCACAGGCTTTACCATTTCCCAACATAGTTAAAACGTCATTTCTCCGTTCTACCTTGGACCTATCTGTGCGAAACTCCTTAATTTGGAAGTTGCCCCCTTACAACTTTGATCATATTGTTGAAGCCCTTAGGGGTGGTTTCCCCTCCCTAACCCAGAAGGGGCAAGGTAATTTGGCCGTCATGGTATCACCTGGATTAGACTCTATAAATATGGAAGCCAAAAAGTCATGCACGTCTCTCAAAATGAAGGAATCTTATCCTTCTAAACCTTTGATCAATTTATTCAAGGTACGCCAAACAGGGGATGGACAGTACCAAACACAACACTCAAAATGACAAAACAAAACTACTAACATGGTGGGAAGCAGAAACTGATAACCCACCATGGCAGAGGGTGAGGAGGGGTCGGGGGTTGGTTTTCAGAAATACCCACCTCAATAAAGGGATGTTGGTTACAGTACCAGATCAGAGCAGAGAGCCAGGGCGTTGGGACATCTGCATAGTGGGGGTTGAGGTCAGCATAGTAGGAGTTTTCCTCTTCCGCATCAAGATAATGACGGGAAAGTGTTTCAACAAAAGCTGCGAGGAGAACTTCAGCTTCTTTGCAGGCTTCAGGAAGTTGGGTGAACAGGGAGATATTGTGGCGGGTGATTTTGGCTGAGGGGTTGAATGAAGCAATTGTTGTGACGTTCATAACAGTAACTTCAGCATCATCAAATAGTTTTGAGATGTCACTGCAGGGAGATTCAGGGAAGTCAGGGGGAAGAAGAGGGTGGGCAGGCCATGCTGGAGCTGAGCCACTGACTGGGCCACCGCGGTGCATAGTTTTGGGCAATGAGGAGAGGCCACCGCAGCTAAGGCGAGCTGGTGATCACTTTGGAAGGGGGCTGTATTGGGCAGAGGAGCGAAATGGCGAGGGGTAGGGGTTTCATCAAAGTCAGGAAAGAAAAATTCTGCCCGACCATAATCGCCTTGGCAGAGAGGTTGACCTGTATGCTTACTAATGAGGAAATTACCTTATTCATCAATTTCAGCCAATAGATCCCATCATTTTGGTTCACTGGAACAGTGGCGTTCGAATTTGGGTGGGTGGGATTGGGTGAATGGGCAGCTGCTTGGGTGCCAATGGTGGTCCAAGTATTGCTCTGATTGGCTGGGGTAGATTAAGGTGGGAGAGTGAGGCTGGAGGTTTTGGTGGGCTGATTTTCCATGTGGGCCCACTAAATGATATTGGAGGGTGGGAGGGGGCAGCAAAGCGCCCCATACTGAACCTCCAGAAGGAGGCTCAGAAGCCGCAGCAGCGGACTTGGCCTGAGGGCACGCTCTTTTTGCGTGGTCAAGGCCAAAGCAGAGGGAACAAATCTGCCTACCATTATCAACTAAAGCCCAAAAGAAATGAACAGGCGCTACAACCACACTAGCGTGGGGTGGGATTTGTTGGGCTATGGTAGGGTGGTGTGGTATGATGGTGGCTGTTGCACGAGGAGCAGCAAGGCGCTCCGCACCAGATGGAATGGCAAAGATGAGGTTGGGCTGAGTGCCATAAGCCATGAGCCCCGCGACCAACTGGTCATACAAAACCTGGGGTGGAAGGTGGGATGGGAGATTTGCAAAGGATACCACCAGCGTGGTGTCTGAAGGGAGGCGAGTACAGGTTGTGGGAATGGGGTTTTTTTATAAATTAGAGGAGTTTGTGCTGCCGCTTCAGCATCCTCCTCAGATTGGAACCCAACATCAAAGTAGCCCTTAAAAGGGCAGAAGTCTATAAAGCCAGCTGGCGCAAAGGCTGTAGTGGCTAGGTCAATAATTGCCTTATCGGCATATGGGAACAAACGACCATAGTCCACTCTGAGGCAATAGCGAATAGCAGAGCGAGGGAGGGCGAGAGGATGGGGGCGAGAAGGGCGGACGCTCGCCAGTTGGAGCGCTAAGTCCCGTGGGGGGACAAAACAGTTGAAAGCAGTGGGCGGGCTGTTTGAGCCTGTCTGAACGCGCTTGCCCACAGGGCGGAAAACGCTAGGTGGGGGTGCACTGCTGCCCCACACTGGGGTGGCAGGCGGCGGAGCCAAGGACATCAAAGAATAGGTTTGGGCAGATGGCTGTGGATAAATAAAACTTTAAGTTTAAAATCTCTCAAAAGTGACTTCAAGCGGTAAAAGAAAGTCTTTAAACCTTTGAGTTCTTCTGAATTTGAAGCTGAACAGGGGTCTAGCCCCAAGACTAAATATAAGGTTTCAGATGATTTCGATTTGATGATCTTACCTGTGGCCACCCCTATAAATACCGCACCCATGACAAGTAATATTTTCTTAAATTGTGAAGTGCTTCCCTCTGATTCCCTCCCCGTTTTGGTGGAAGTTAAGGGTCCAAGTGAGTCTAGACCCAAACTCAACCAAAAATGTAATGAAGATATCAGGTTTTCTTCATGCTGCATTTCCATGATGCAAACTGAAGCATTGACCTTGGGCTTGGGGGTCATGGCCTGAATACCAATGTACACCAGACCCTCAGAGCAGGTATGGGATCAATGGAGCCTGAAAACACGTTTTATCACGTGAACGTTATATCTCAAAACGAGTTATTTATTAGCTCTTACAACTTGGATGAGGATCCTATTCCTGTAAATCAGATTACCCTTAAGAACCCTTGTTTGACCCCTACCATGATCCGGTGCACTCAGGAAGTGGAAGAAGAACTTTGTTTTAAATATGATAAGGTATAAGCCCTAGAAAATGGGGTAGGATATGTGGCCTCGGTAAAAAGAGTGCAAAATATCCCTCCCCCTTCTATGATTCCAAATCATACCCTGAAGGCTTGCTCAAGCCAGAGGAAGAATTTTCAGGTGATTTGGTAACATTTTCTGCTTTGAATAAATCCCATTATGGATACTTTTTATTGACCTCTACCCTTACATCTCCTTTGGGGAAGTTCAGCACAGCTATTTTAGTGGATACCGGTGCCACTGAAAATTTTATGGACCAAGACCTTGCTGAATACCTTGAGTTGAGTTACTCACCAAGTGGTATGGTTAGAGGCGGGCTTCTCAAGGTGTCCCCACGCTGAAAATCGTGGAATTAGTGGACTACCAGGTGGGCTCTTATCTTCTGTCTGGCCACTTTCAAGCTATCAAAAACTTATTGTACCCTATTATTTTGGGTGTAGAGTGGTGGAGAAAGTTTGACGTCAGGAACAATTTGAAAAAAATAACCTGTCCTTGTCCTTGATAAACGGTCACAAGTTGATTGTTCCTTTTGCTGATGCCCTCTTTCAGGGCAAATTGCCCTTTGGCCCTATATTCACACTCTTAATCTTGACCCTTTGCTGAAACCCTCTGTGGAGGTTCCCTTACCTTCCCGTTTGGAGGGGTTGGAATCTTCATTTGATGCGGCTTCAGCTAATGCACTACCTGATCATTCCGAGTTTGATTGTGAGTTTAAGCTCACCATGGATCTGGTGCGTATATCTTCCCACATCTACCCATTAACTGTCTGGGAGGAAGAGGCTTTAGATGTGTGGGTGAAGGAGCAGTTAACCAAAAGTGCGATATTTCAGCGTACCTCCCCTGTATGCTCCCGCTTCTCTTTGTGGAGAAGGCCAATACAACTTTACGCCCTTGTGTAGATTATGGTAATTTAAACCAAGTATTGTACCAGACCTCCATCCCATCCCTTTAGATTCACAACTTGCACGTTATGTGGAGAAGGCTAAAGTCTTCTCCAAGATGGATTGCCTCAATGCGTTCAATCAGATTTAGATTAAAAAAGGGACAGGAGTGGTTAACCGCATTCCGTACCAGAAAAGGAATTTCCTAGTTTCAGGTCATGCCCTTTGGGCTTAAGAATGCCCCTTCCATCTTTCAACGCCACATTGATGCTGCGTTGGGTGACTTGTTGGGGGTATGCGCGGTTGCCTACATGGACGATATCCTGGTGTTTTCCCCTGATCATGAGTCATATGCAGTACACCTTTGGCAAGTGGTGGAGAGGCTAAGGGCACCCCGCCTTACACTAAAGTTCAGCAAATGTGAATTCTTAAAGTCCCAGGTCACTTTTCTGGGCAGCGTCATGTTTGACCAAGGACACATGATAACTCCAGACAAGGAGAAGGCTATTCATGAGTGGCCCACCCCCACTTCAGTCAAGGAATTGAGGAGCTTTTTGGGGGTGTGTACATTCCTCAAGAAGTTCACACCCAATCTTTCTGAGGTGGCAGCGCCCTTTTATAAGAAAAGTGGTGCAAAGGTGTTCCAGTGGTCCCACGTTTTGGAGGACGCTTTCCAAGAAGTAAAGTGCGCCCTGTTGTCCACGTCCATCCTTCACCATGTAGATCCATCAAAGGAGTTCATTATGTCTACTGATGCTTCCAACTTCGCCAAAGTGGCTGCCTTGTTACAAGTAGGAAAAGATGGTATAGAGCATCTGGTAGTATATTTTCTATGAAAATGTCTCTGCCTGAGTTAAATTACGCTGTTTATGACAAGGAGACACTAGCAGTGGTGGAGGCGCTGACTTATTGGCTTCACCACTTGCATGGCTCCTCCTAACCTTTCCATGTACCTACAGATCACCGTGCCTTGCTGTACTACCGCGCTCCTCATGTCCTAACCCCATGGCAGACCCGTTGGCATGAGACTCTTGCCCAGTTTGCATTTTCTTATGAGCTCACCAAGGGTAAGGAGAATGGTTTGACGGATGCTTTAAGCCGCAACCCTGCTTTAGTTCTTGATATAAATGAGGTAGAGTTCATAACACCCAGAAGATGATTATGCTGGGTAAGAATCTGTATTAACTTCCCAATTACACGGCCATCACGCCAGTGCTTGCACCTCTGGACAATGAAGAGGAATATTATGTTCAGAAAGATAGTTCTTTATCATCTGCTATCAGCCAAATATACTATGGTTATCACTAAGAGCGCTCTAAATCAGGAAGATTTATCCAGGGGTTATCACTTAAAGCATGAGATGGCGTGATTTCAGGGGCGCCTATGCGTTCCTGCTGGACCACTGCGCTTGGAAATCATCTGGGGCCATCATGACGGAATCATCGTTAGTCATCCTGGGAAAGCAAAGACCTTAGAGTTGATATGACGCACCTACAATTGGAAGGGCTTGCCTGCCCAGGTGGGAAGGTATTGTAAAGAGTGCCTGATCTGCAATCAAATGAAACCCAATCGTCAACCGTTAGTAGGTTTG
This sequence comes from Massospora cicadina, assembly GCA_022478985.1. Taxonomy (NCBI): domain Eukaryota; kingdom Fungi; phylum Entomophthoromycota; class Entomophthoromycetes; order Entomophthorales; family Entomophthoraceae; genus Massospora; species Massospora cicadina. The sequence continues at coordinate 216,672 of JAKSZP010017101.1, forward strand.
TTGGTACCAGTATAAAAGGCGGAAGGGCCCTGGGTCTCCCTATCAATGGAATTCATTGTGAAGTTACCCATTTCTGATGGGTATGATGTCATCATAGTGGTGGTGGACTGCTTTATGATGGTCGCCCACTTCATATATTTGTAAAACAACAATATCCGCTGCTGATATGCCAGGCTCTTCGTCACACATGTGTTTGCACTTCATGGGGTTCCCCAAAAAATTATTAGTGACCGGGGACCCCAGTTCACCTCCATCTTTTGGGAAGAGATGTGTAAGACTCTTCGGATTCTCCCCTGCCATTCAACTGCCTATCCCCTCAATCAGATGGGCAGACAGAACAAGCAAACCAGTGCTTGGAACAGTTTCTGCAGTTTCACACCGCCGCAGATCATTCAGATTGGGTTTCTCACCTTGCCATGGCCCGATTTAGCTACAACAACACTTTGCATTCTTTGATCAGTTGTTTCCCCTTTTTCTCCAACCATGGTTTTAACCCCACTTTAACATGGAGATCAGCTGTGGTTCCAAAGTCGAAGCGGTGGTGGACTTTTCTAAGGCTATCAAAAAGGTTCAACAGGAGGTTTCTACGAGTTTGGAGGCGGCAATACAATTTTATAAAGTAGAACGCTGATGATAAGCGATTAGTGGGTCCAGCGTACAAAGAAGGTGATCTTGTGATGTTTGATGCTTGCAACATTCCTATCAAGCAGCCACGCAAAAATCTGGGACCAAAGAGGATAGGCCCTTACCGCGTTGTTATAAAAGTAGGCCATGCCTCATACCAGTTGGATCTTTCTTCTTCATTTCAGATCTTTTTGGTCTTTCATGAGAGCAAATTGACGATGTTTAAGGGCCCCCCACCTGAGACTCCTGAGGCTTATCTCATTGATGGAGCGCCAGAGTGGGAAGTGGAGGAAAAAGTAGCCTCCCGCCATGTTAAATGAAGACTTTATTACCTGGTATCATGAAAGGTTTTTGATGCTGCAGAAAACAATTGGGTGCCAGCACGTGGCTGTGTGCATGCCCAAAACCTGATCAGAATATTCCATAATCGATTTCCTGAAGCTGCAGGATTAGAGTCCAAGCCACCCGTTGCTGCTATGAAGTTGTCTCCTGCACATAAAAACTTCTCCTTAGTGAACGCCCATGGAGGGGGTGGAACCTATGAAAGAGGAGAGGGTAATGTCATGGTTGAATGACTTGATAGTAGGTACTAACCCCAAGGATTAGGCTGGGCGGCAGGAGGCTCAGAAGGTGAAACTTCAGGCCCTTCCTGACCTCAAGCACACTTTAGACCAACGCTGGGCACAAGCCAAATATGTCCAGGTTGGTACTAGTGAGGTGAAAAACGCCCAGCCCCTTGTATTGGCCCAGGCGTTAAAACGGACAAGCTATTATTAAATGAAGATGGCTCAATTTGGTTGATTGGGGAATGGGGGTTTGAAACCCTTTCCAGTTACAAAATTATGCATTTGGGTAGAATACAACTTCAATCGATCACTTGAGTAAAGACATGTTCAGTGTATTCTACTAATTTGGACGGGAGCGTTTGCCTATTGGAGTGTCAAGGCTTGTGCCCACTTCCGCAGACCCATAATTACCTTGACTCTGTATAAATATGGTTTTTGTGACCAACACTCCTTGTTGATTGAATTTTCACAAATAAACTTTCCCATTTTATTATGTTTTACTTATGGTTCCTTGGGCAAACCTGGGTGCAGACCTCTTTATGGAGGTCTTCAACTACGTTGGCCACTATATACTATCTAAAAAACAAAATTTGTGATTGCTCCCTAGGTCGCTCAGGTCCCCACCATATCGAGGTACCCAAGCCTCCTAGCACTGATTTACATTTGATTATGGACTTCCCTTTGGGGTCCACCCAAGTATTGTTGCTTCTCTCTTACCTGGTATTGTATACCATGCTCTACACTTTTGCCTTAAGTCCCTTTTGTACTGGCACCATTTGAGGTGTCTTGTTTCCCATTCTCCTAATGGCTAGTTCCCTAGAAGTGTGGGTTTGCATCTCATACCACCTTACTGGGATGAGAGTGTTGCAGAAACTCTTTTGACAGACCAGGAAAGGGCTGAGAATGATGCCAACGCCACATCGAGCTCACTGGTTGAGCTCATAGTTATAATCTGATCTGCTTAATATTTTTTTAAACTTTAATATTTTCTTTATAGCAAGCAAGTTTTCCTTTATTTAATTTCCATTTTTCCTCATAGAAGTTGCAACTTCCCTTCAGGGCCGCGACATCCTCACCTATTTAGTGCCCTGCTAGTATGTAATAATCTCTCAGTTAAAATCTTTTGAGCACCATCCAACACATCATTTGTGAAGATTCACCATCTCACAGGATCACCATCCATGCCATGCGTAAGCCCAATGTCATTCCATGGATGCAATTCAGGTTTGTGCTGGCGAATTTTAATTCTGACCTTCCTGAGTTTGATGCTTTATGGATCAGGGCCATGTTCAGATCAAACGCCACCCATCCAAAGCAATGTATGGATCAGGTGCCTCCTGATCCTTTACATCACCCCCCTGTAAGGACCAGAAACCCTGAACCTTCTCTGGGCACCGTGCACAGTCTTCATTCATCTGCCACGTCGCCTCCTCCACTAGATAGCCTTTCCACTTCACCAAAGTTGCTGTCAGCCCCTCACCCATTTTGCATCCAATATCCTTTCCACCTTGTACTCTAGATCATCCCCTTCCCTAGGTTTCAGTGGTCCCGGATGCTCTGAACCTACCCCTTGAATTCTTGTAGCTGGGAAGCTTAAAACTGGATGAGCTCTGTAACCTATTGGCAAACTTAACTCAAAGGCTACCCAAATTAATGGCTTGGATGATCTGATATGCGTCCAAAAACTTCAGTCTCAGCTTATGACTCTTGACTGGGACATAATAGTTCTTAGCCACCACTATTGCCCAGTCCCAGGCCCAAAAATTGGATCCAGCGCCCTTCATCAATCTACCTATCACTTCTGCCGAGTCACCACCCACTCCAAATTTACCTATAACTACTTCCCGATTTCTGACATGGTACACATCATTTCATCCACCTCCTGAAACACTCCGCCCACAGATCCCCCATTTGAATTGGGGTTGAGTCCATGATTTGCGAAAAATGGTAATATTCCCATTGAGTATTGTGAATGATTGTTGTAGGCAAACTGGGCCATACAAACCCATGAAACCCGGTTATGCTGTCAATTAGACATGTAACACTGGTGATAATGCTCAAGTATCTGATTCACCCACTCCGTTTGTCCATTGGATTGAGGATGGTAAGCTGAGGACCATCCAGGCCTGACTTCCAAATTCCTCAGCAGACTTGACCAGAATTGAAACAAATTTTGGACCCCCAGTCCAAAATGATTTCCTCAGGTAGACCATGCCAGGAGAACACCTCATCAATGAAAATCCTCATCAAGTCCTTTGCTAAAAAGCTCCCAGTGCATGGGAAGAACTCAGCATATATGGTAAGTCTATCCACAACCACCATATCTGCATCCTTCCCCTGCACCTTCGGTAGTCCTGTTATGAAATCACCACTGATTAAGCTCCAAGGGGCTCGTGGTATCAGCAGTGGATTCAACTTACCCAATGGCATTTTGTTTGAGGGCTTTGACCTCGTGCATACCAAACACTCCCACACATACTTCCTGACATCCTTATGCAGGCCCAGCCACGAATACTCCTGCTGCACCAATTCCACCATCCTCTCCACTCCCAGGTGACCCGCCAACGGATGATCATGAGAAGCCCGGATTACCTCCCATTGTAGCAATGGGTTGGGCACCCATACACGAGAATTGTGGTATGGCACCCCACCCCTCTTCATGAAGGCCTCATGGCGCTTGTGCGGCCGTTCCTCTGTCATCTCAGCTTTCAGTCTCCAGGTGAATTTTGATTTCCTTTGCTTCCAGTGTACTTCCTCCCCAAACACACTTTCCCTATCCTCCAACATCACAAATTGGTCCAGTCAAAAATTGTGGCCATATTAGTCTCTTCCAATTACTCCTTCTCATATATGAAGGCCCCGTCTTGCCTCAACCAATATTCTAGGATATTTGACGCTCCTGGCCTGCACTCCGCCTAGAAATCATAACAGACCAGCTCCACATGCCATATGGCCTGCAGCTGGTTCATCTTTCTGGGTTCATGATAGTACTCTAAAGCTTTATGATCCGTCCAAATAACAAAAGGATGCCGGGAATAGAGTAAGTCATGCTTCCATTCTTGCAAGGCCGCCATCACCACCAACAATTCCTTATCGTATATCAGGTAGTTCATTTCAATGAGGAGCAACTTATGGCTGAAGTAACACATGGGGTGTTTCACCCGTCTTCCCCTTCCTGAAGCAATACTGCCCCCACAGCATAATTTGAGGCGTCCGTTTCCACCATGAATGGCTTCCAGGGTCTGGATGGGCCAGTACAGGCGTGGTAAGTAGCTTACTCTTCAGTAACTTGAATGCCTGTGCTTCTACCCTTCCTCATATGAATGGGAGGTCCTGTGTTAGACGCATGAGAGGTAAGGCCATATGGGAAAGATTCTTCACAAACAGACGAAGGAAGTTCATGTTCCTAAAAAACTCTGCACCCCTGTCTGATCCATGGGGGCTTTCCATGCCTGCACCACATGCAGCTTATCTGGACATACTCCTAATCCATTCTGAAAAACCACGTTTCCAAGGAACTTTACCAAACTTTGGTTGAATTAACACTTGGAAGTCTTCTATTTCAAACCCATCTGGCTGATTGCCCCCAGGACTTCCCGGAAATATTGGACATTCTCCTCCCAGGACCATGAAAATGCTAGGATATTGTCCATGTAAGCGGCACAGCATTGACCAATCATTCCCCAAGGACATGGTCAATCATCCGCTGGAACACCGTGGAGCATTCCTCAGCCCAAATGTCATCATGTGATATTGATATACCCCTAGGTGGCACTTAAACGCTGTGTATTGCTGGTGCTCTGGTCTCACTGGTACCTGATTAAACGCGTCCGCAAGGTCAAGTTTTGTAAACACTGTGCATCCAGTAACCATTGGGAGGATATCCTCCAACAAGGGCATCGGATATGGATCAGACTCAGTGACCATGTTCAGACGTCGGAAATCCACATGTGGGCATAAATCACCACTTGCCTTTGGCACCAGTAATATAGGAAACACAACTGGGTATGTAGAGGGTTCAATTAAACCTTTGTCCAACATTGATTTCACATGGCCCTCCATTGCTTCTCTGGACTGTTCATTAAGAGCATATACCAGAAATCCCTGGAAACCATCGACCCCTCCTTGAACCAGAATAAAAAATGCAAAAGAACCCGTAGGGGAAAAAGGCGAGTCTTCAATAGGACCAAATACATCAGCAAAATCGCTATATTTGGCTGGTAACTCCACCTCCTGCATCCCACCCAAGCTCCTGAAACCGCTCAGGACATCGCCCCCAACCTCTATCTTCCACGTCATCCAAGGCTCAATCTGCAGCGTCAAGGTAATCATCTTATGCGGCAAATCATTTTGGGGCTGTAAATGATTCCACCATCGCATCACCAGTACCATGGGATGAGCCAGATTTTTGATTGCACAGAAACCCTCTTTTAACCAAAATGGGTCCTGACAAATGACCACCAAGGGCTCTAAACGCTATGATGGAGCTCTTTCTTGACACATTGGCAAAAACCACCTCAGGTCCCCTCTTCATCTCCAACTTTAAATGTTCCGCTAAGGCAAACTCCACATAATTTTCCTCAGCCCCTGTATCTACCAGGGCTAGCATCTTCTCCGTTCACCCATGCAAGTATAACTCCGCTGGTATAAATAATTTAGAATAAAGCAAAGAAGATCTAATATTTAAGGCATTCTCAGATTGAAAATTCGCAGGTAAGGTAGGTCTAGGACTATAACTCTTCCCATGACCCTGGCCTGCTCTTCCTGACTCCTCACCATTTCCCTGGGCGGAACCCCCCCATGGGTATTTTCAATATTCCTGGGTGATCCCTGCCAATCTCCTCGCCCTCTGCAGGCCACTACGGGCATATGTCTCTTCTGGGTGACATAAAATCTTTCCGCAGGTTATGCGCCAAGGCCAAGTGTTTCTCCCCTGCATTGCCAACACAATTTCCTCCGCTAACAAACCCTGAACCTTAGCAGCTGCCATGGTGACTAACATATCCGCTTGCAGCCCCTGTCTGAACATTCACAATAATTGCAAATCTGAGACTTGCGCTGCTTTTGCCAATGGACAGAAAATCCGGCCATATTCTTCAACCAATCCTCGGCCCTACACACTATCAGCAAAGTTGACCACACTTCATCCTGCACATTATCCAGTCAGGCAACCCTGTCAATCCATTTGACACACTCATCCATGGATCCTGGGAGACGTCCTTGCTCCTCAATCAACTCTTGCTCCCAGTCAGCTCCGTGGGTAGTGCTTCCACAATTTGTGCAATCTGCTGTGAGAAAGGGGTCTCCCCTACCATTGCTTGAGTCAATAGCGCCTGAAAAAAGTTCTGTGACACCAATTGGTGGATCTTTTCCAAAGCTTCCATGGGTAAAGCAGCCCGACCTTTTGGAGATGTAGAACCTCCCCTGGAATTCCTCCACTTTTATGGATCTTGTGCCACACACTCAAACCACACTCATATTACAAAAGTTAGTGAGAAACTCACCATCACCACTGTCAACACATGGCGATACCATTCCTCCCCTCCTGGAGCCGCCACCTCTTCTTGGGGCCCCCACTAAACTGACAAAAATGTATTTGAGTTGCATCTAATGTAATGGGTAAGTTTGCACCAATACGCAACGAATGAATTGAGCAGTAAAAGCCATGTTACTGACCATACTTGGGACAGGCCTGCAGAAGCCCATTCCTGAACCTGACTGCCATGCCTCATCATTGCCACATATTCTCGTACCACTGTTCCCATGACGCTGCACATTAACAGCAAAGTCTGGGACCAGAAAAGGGCTTAGAATGACGCCAACGCCACACCAAGCTCACTGATCGAGCTCATAGTTATTATCCGGTCTGCTTAATATTTTTTTAAGTAAAATAATATTTTCTTTTTAGCAAGCAAGTTTCCTTTATTAGATTTCCTTTTTTCCTCATAGAAGACGCAACTGCCCTTCAGGGCTGTGACATCCTCCCCTAAATAGTGCCCGCTAGTATGGAATAAGCTTCTTCTTGGTTAAGCTCTTTCAAGCACCGTCCAACACATTGTTAGTGAAGATTCCCCATCCCACCAGATCACCATCCACGCCATGCTAAACCCAACATCATTCTGTGGATGTAATTTGGGTTTAGGTTGGCGAATTTTCCCAATTCTGACCTTCACAAGTTTGATGCTTTTGGATCAGGGCCATGTTCAGATTGAACGCCACCTGATCCGAAGCAATGTACAGATCAGGTACCTCCTTATTTGTTACAGGCGTGCTTGTCAAAGGATGTCTCACCATGGATCTCATACTGTGTAACCTGTGCATGGGCCAAGTCAGACCAGTCTGGAAGTAATGGTCTCATACATACCCTACAGCAGGCAAAGAAGCCATGGAAATCGGTGTCTGTGGCTTTATTGTTGAGCTTCCCAGTTCTAATAGGGTTACAGCGGTTATGGTGGTTGTCAACACTTCACTAAACTTTCCCTGTTAATCCCATGCTCCTCCACCATTACTTCCGAGTAAACTGTCTGTCACTTAATGTATCATGTGCTCTCTATGTTTAAGGCTAACTCATCAGATCATCAGTGACCACGAGCCCCTGTTCATGGTGCAATTCTGGAATGAGCTCTTGGCGATCTTGAAGATAATGCCCTGTTGCTCCTCTTCGTACCATCCCTAATTGGATGGCCAAACTTAACGGATCGATAAGGTCCTGAAAGAGTACCTGCATTTCTACGCTGCAGCCGCTCAGGATACCTGGGTGATGACCTTCATCTCATTTTATAAAAAGAATAATGACAGAACATATGCCTCCATTGGTTTTTCCCCATGTGAAGCGACCTTGGGGTACAACCACTAATTTTTGGTTGGTACATGCCTTCGCCCAAAGGTGCCAGCTGCTGCTGACCACGCTCAGCACATTTGGGCTAAACAGTCCTTAATTTGGTAACATTTTCCCAAGGCTATAAGTGACTACAAATGGTTCACATATTAAAAGGGGCTCCCAGCTCATAAAATAAAGGTAGTTTCATATGTCTTTCTCAATTAACGCCACTTGTGGATGCAAGTCCCCTTGCACTAGTTTGCGATTATATGTTTAAGACCCCATTAGGTGAAATAAGACTAGGAAATGGTGCCTTTCAATTGAAATTGCTGCCTCCCTAGAAGCAACATCCAGTTTTCCATGTCTTTCAGCTGTTCTCAATTGGAAAATTCCGACTGGACCAGAGCCCATTGTGATCAAGGGCTCAGAGGAGGCTTAAGTTGAGGGTTCCTTGATTCCTGACGTTTACGCCATTTGATTCAATACCTATTCGCATGGAAAGGCTATACAGACTACAAGAATAGCTGGGTTGGCACATGGAGCTGCGATAACTCTTGGAGCTTGTAGAGGCTTTCCACACCACCCACCCAGATGCACCCCATCCTCCCTCAAAGATTGCTACACTAATGGCAATTAAGTTGCCTAAGGCCCATAAAAACGTGGACCTCACTCTATTCCCTGGTGGTGAAACTCCCCCTTGGCAAAAGGCATGGTTAATGTAAGTCTGTGGGATCGCCCCCTCCATTTGGACTGGGTGGCGTTCCTGTTCCTTCAAAAAGGGTCCAAAAAAGCCAGCTGTCCCTCTCGTCTCACAGGGTGACCTCACATATGTGGTGGACGGGAAATGGGTAACATCTCTCCTTTTGAAGACCCCGCCACCTAAGCTGCATTTACTCAAGCCAAACTAGTATGGCAAATCGAGAAAAATTGTTCCAAAATATTAGAAAGTTAGCATCAACATGGGGAAAAGGTCTACATAAAGTCAATGGCATTAAGCCTTTGACATTAGGATATGGGACCCCAACCCTTAGCAACAAAGCCTGATGGGCGCATACTTTTGGTAAATGGAGTTTTTAAGTTGTCAAATTTTTTGGAAAAACTCACCAATGACATCAGGCCATTGGGAAATGTTGCACTGGTTTAATACACCCAAATAAATGTGGTTAGAGACTGATAAGCGTGTGCCTTCTAAAAAGAATCCTTTAATGTCAAATCATCAGTGAAACCCGCCAATGGTATTGGCCATCATCAAAAAAGCCACCATATTAAACCTTCCCCACTAATATCAAGATCTTCGTCCAATGAATCCTGCTTGGTTGAATGGATGCCAAAGCAAATGGGTGCAGGTGGATTGGGCACCCCAAACCTGTTACCAACCTCTTGGGGATGACCTTATGTGGTGTGGCATTGGAGGTTCCTGTTGCCCACTGGAAAAGACGCCATCACCCTAACCATTGAAACCATGGTAAAACCACAATTTGGGCGTCAGTGGACAAACTGACAGCAACATAGCCAACCGCCAACTCTTTTTGAAGTCAGTTCAAATTAAGTTCATTTTTCTCTCCTCCTTGCTCAAAGTTCTCCAGTTTATATCTAATCTTAAGGTCCCCAATCACGCGATTTCCAAAGCTATTCCACAAATTAATCATTTATTTAAGCAGTTGGATACACTGAGGAAATTGAAAGTTATTTTCTTGTCTTACTATTCATTAAAATATTCCTGCGCTCCAATATATTTGATTTACTTAATATTTTTCTTTCTGAACCCCTGCAACATGTCCAATGTGGCCTCATGGGCCTCCTATCAACTAGGCAATCCCAGCGATAATAGTAACTTTAGTACTTACTGCAGTCAATTGGGCCCATCATGTTAAGATTTTGTGGAACTATCCTCAATTACACAGGCTATCCGCCAGCAGGATATTGGTATCCTGTGGGCTAATTATCCCCACTTCAGGTGAGGATCTGCCCCCTCGCCAATGCTTTTGTACCCTGTTCTACTTTGTAGAGCACCCACCACTACCTAATTAAATCTTGCAACTCCCCACACCAAGGACGTCAGGCCTAGTGTCACAACAGCCTGGTTGCTAGCTGGGTCTCTCTTTATGCTTGTGGCCTGTCGGCATTTTATGTTGCTCATCTTCTTGTGTATTTTGACGTTGTGTGGAAATGCCTCTAGCATTCTAGATCGCCTTTTGGGTGCTTCTGCATCCCAACTGGCAGGCAGAATAAACATTATCTGCCACCTCCCTGACAATAAAGAAACTCAACCTCTAATAACTTATTTATTTTAAGGATTAATGTTTCCTTAAGTCTCTGAACCAGTGTTAAGCTGTTTAAGTTTCTTGTATCGCTTTAGGTTCTGAGGAAAGCATCCATCTACACCTTGTCTTCTTGAATTTTTAAATTTTTATTGAGGTGGGCCGACCTGGGGACAATACCGCACTGATGAAGGGGATTTAGTTTAATAAAGGAGGATAAAACCCGTAAAACCTCCATACATGGCGTATGATAGGCCAAGAAATCCATGGACCGCCTTTGCTATGTGCTTTCTCAGTTTGGGGCATTGGTGTGAAACACCAACATAGTCATAATTGTCGACCAACCAAGGTTCATCTACTGGGATTGAACTCAGGGAGGCAGTGGTAGAGGGTCCATATTCTACCATTGTGGTATCCTCCCCTACCTTATCATCTTGGTCATCACTGAATTACTAAGAATCATTTATGTATCACATTTTTTGCATATCCTAGGTCATTATTATCCTGGGCAAGTATCACGCCAATATTCTGTTAAATAATTGGAGTACTTTCTCCTGCTAATAATCTAATAACCCAGCAAGCTGTTTTTACCTCTATTGTATGGTTTTTTTCAGCATTATCCATTGGTAATCCATTCCAATTATGTATAAATTTTTGGACCTTTTTAATTTTATGATTGGGATTAATTATGCAGATGCAGTAATTTGGCTCTTAACTTTTTCAGCAGATTTATGCTTAAATTGGTTAATAGAACTAAAAAACTCCAGGGCCTGAAATTATAATCTCCAGAGTTATGAAAGTCTCCAATCTTGATTTTCTTGGGGTAACATTTTTTAATATTGTAGTTCCAAAATTTCTAGCGGTTAAATTTTAAAGTACTAGCTGCATTTCTGGTGGAATGGTAGTTGTCATTTTCGCCCTCAAAGGTGTCATACAGAGCTCAAGGATCTGCATTAGTAATTCTCTGATTTTTTCAAACTAACTTGTACTTATGTGATTATAGCGACTTTGTAAATTAGATTTACAACATTGTTCTTTGTTGTCAGATTTTTTCTTGATAATATACTAATGACAACTTTTACCCTCAAATTGTTAAGGTATTTTCCTCAAATTCACATTTGGGACCATATCTGCTCAGTAATTCCGTTCCAATGAGGATGTCATAGTTTTGATTCGTTAGCACTATGGAGGGTGCTTATACCACCAGCAATCTGAGCCAAAGAGGCAATGCACTATATGCACCACAGGAGGGTTGTAGTATTTGTTCTGGATGATCCATATTCTTTCCAGTGCTCTAAATCTGGAGAGATGTTTATTCAATTCATCAACTTGGTCAAAATTATATATATGGGTGCCCGCTTTTGATTATTGCTTTAGCTCTTACTTGATTAATTAAAGTATCTTCATATATAGACTTAGAGTATTATAATAAGGTGCTGCTGAGTAAGTCATTGCATTAGTCATCAAATATAGTGTATGAATTAAATGCATGATAGACTTTGGAAAAATTCCTAATTGCACTAATGTTAATGAAAACATTCACTTTGTCAAGCTTCTTCTTGAGTAATTCTTTGGCACTCTCAGTAGTTCTGATCTTTTCCATTAGTGATGGGCATAAGGCTTAGCGACCCCCTTCACATCTCTAATCAGTACTTTTTACATTTGCTCTAGTGATCGCATTTACATCCAGATTTGCAATCTGATAGAGAAGATCAGGTGTTCTTTCATTAATAAATAAATTGGAATAATTTAATTTTTTTTAGTTATCTGGTGGAATAAGATTGACTGTAGTATTAAATTATTTCATATTTAGACTGCTAACTCGTTTCTAAAATCTTGGACATTTTCCTTCACTTTAGCATAACCAGAACTACTTGCTATAGGAATTTTAGTTGACCAATTTATCCATCCCACTGATAGATTAAGTATCTCAAGATTTGTATTACATTCTGATATTTAAAAATGATTACCAACTAAATTATTATCTGGCTATAACTAATGGATGGTATCCAATAATTATTTTAGTTAGTATTCCATTGGGGATCATCTCCAACAATATTGAGTAGGTGATCTAATGAGGGGTTAACACCTGATATTAGATTACCATAAATTCCCATAAAATGATCGAGACATTTGTCAAAGCTACAAAATGCATTTTAACACTTTTTTCAGTGGTAGTAGGCGTCATCAGGCAACACTGTCCATATGGAATCAGTGTCCAGCTCCTTAGACCATTAAACTATTGCTAAACTATGAAAATTGCCTTACTAACAATTAATCAATGCAAAGGAATCCTCCCATATTCAGAGAATAATCCAAAGGGTCAATAACAGGGGAGAATAATCAATTAATCTCCAGTGAGCAGCTGAAAAAGGTGTGTTCCTGTTGCCCTATAGAAACCCCCCATTATTTTTATAAAAAGCAATTCTTAATTTTATAAAAACTTTATTGTTTACACATTGGTTGTATAGCTTACTATAGGGATAAGAGTGCAAGGATTGGATATCCATGGGTTGTTAATTTGTTATCAACTTTCCACCTAGCTCTGCGTGATGAGGATAGAGAAGAGTTCCATACCAGTTTAAAAAAAACTCAATAGGAAGAAGCACCTGTTTTGCGTTGGACCTTATACTAAACGTGGGTTTACTTACACTCAACTGAAATATTAGCCTTTAATCTATTATTGCCCATTTTAATAAGTAAATTTAAGATTTATTGACTTTTCTTTCTCGTTGCAATCACTATTGCAACCTATTTAATTCAAGACTGAATTTAGTTTGATAATCTCACAGAGGAGATTAGTCTGCGCCCATGTCAGGGAGCAGTTGGGCAAGCAAGGTAAGAGGAGCAGGTGGAAGGCCCGCGGCCTCCAATGTTCAAAAATGCCCCAGAGAATCTGGCGAAATAGACAAAAATCTTAAAAAACTGGCGGTCATGATTTCCCCAGAGATACTCGCATGGCAAGCACGATGCAACCAGTACATCAACACGCCACACTCCCAACCACTTTCGTTGGTGGAATTCAGAGTCCGCGTGTATCTGGACATCCAAAAAATGGCCTTATGGAAAAATTTTGTGAAGATGTTCATAAAATTTTCTTGACCGCGGTGTACGTTGCACCTCACTCCATGTCACACAGTTGGCTGGACCTAGGTTTTGAGAGCAAAAAAGCAGCAGACGAGGCTGCAGCGGTGTGCATAGTGGTTGACCTCCCTGAAGGGCAATGGGTCATTGAAACCAAATGCACCAGATGGACAAAATCAAACCAAATTTTCCTCACGTTTGACTTTTTGCCTACTACGGTAAAACGTGACATTTTGGAGCAACACCTGAAAGATGGTCTCGCCATATATGGCGAAATACAATCTTTCGAAATGCAACGTTTCACGCTGATGCACACCTGTGCACCGGCAAAGCCATCACAGTTCTGACCCCAACTGAGGAGATCGCGAAGGACCTAACCCAGATCCCACACTCCACTTTTATTAATATCACAGGGCATACCACCCACCCATTCCGGGTAACTGTGGACAGCGCGCCCCCCATTTGCACCTACTGTGACACGTTCAGCCATAAGGCGCACACATGCCCCATCAAGGAGGGCGTCACATTCCAAGAGCACCCCTCGGCAGCCATGGCCAATGGAGAGGTGCACTATGAATCAACTGCAAGCACCAAGGAGGCTTTCCCATGAGAGCACAAGGCTGCTACCTATTGGTAAAGCCTATCTCCCTGCAAGAATGGAAGAAGTCTAAGTAGGCCCATAGGGCCACGGCCAAGGAAATGGCCAAGGCCCCCACCACTATCCCACACTCACAACGCCAGGAGGACATGGAAACCTTCGCGGCAGAAGCAACTTGGGAATCCATCTACCAATCAGATTGGGAAGCCAATGCTGAGCGGGCTACTCAATCTGAGGATCCAATAGGAGACTTGATCTCACCCAATTGTTGCACCCAAGCCCCGGTCAAAACTGACTTGAAACTATCCTAACTGAAAATTTTTTTTGACCCACTCAACGGTGCACCAAACTCATCTGCACCGCAAAAAATTCGTCCGACGTCAGGAAAACAAAAAGTGAAGGCAAAAGCCAACGTGACTCTTTCTGCAAAAATCAACAAAAACTCTGATAGCATTGCTGCTAACACCTGCGCTGCTGTGAAAGCCTGTGGGGACCTTGAAGAGGCTGGTGGGCCCGGGGGCCCACCCCCTCACACCTAAGGTGCGATGGGGGAAACCTTCACTTTAGGGATATTGAATATCGCCAGACTCAAGGCCTCCCTGTCCTGGGCTAGGAAACTGAGTTTTTTACAATACAATTTACCCATGGATATCTTGGCCATCCAGGAGTCCCACTGTCCACGAGGTTCCGAGGAAGCCTGGAAAACAATGCTCCTCCCATCCCTATCCTTTTGGTTGAAGTACTGTTGGGTGCTAATTCAGAAAAATAATTTTTTCAAATTCACATCCCCAGAAACATTCCTAAATGGCTGAGTGCTCGTCGTCACCTTCTCATGGGCTGACATTGTGCACACAATCATCAACATCTACACTTAAACGGTGCACATGAGCGTTGGGAATTTTTCTCGTCAGTCAAATCCCTCCCGCTACCCCCTGATTCTTTCCTAGTTGGCGACATGAACTGTTGGCTAACCTCACCAACGGACCGGTGGCCTCCCTCACCCCATGCCCCACAGGGTCACGTTGAACTATGCATTCTAAAGGCCACCCTTGGGTTAATGGATGCACTGCCATGACATGCCCCACTGCTCAAAAATATAACATGTCCCCACATCCACAATGGCCAATTAAGGTCCATGACCTGCATCGACCTTATTCTAATGCTGGCGAAATTCCAACCCCTATATCCCACTTCAAGACAACGAAACTGGAATTTTCCAACCACCGACTGGTCTCAATAATATACCACTTACCTGTCACAGTTTCTAAGGCCCCACATTGGTGTAAAATCCACCCCCCGAGCTCACATCACCAGGATTTTCCACGTGGGTGGAAGAGGCAACTTTGGCAATAAAACTTGTTGCACCATTTTGCACGGACCCCATTTCCATATGGGCAACTTTCAAAGAGGACACCATCCACCACTCTCGCCATCTCTCCTCCAGACGCTCACGAGCCACATTGGCGGTTATCTTGCATGCTCTGGCGGAATTGGCCCACTTGGAGTCCAACATTCCAGCCACAGGAAACAGCCCTGCATGGGGCCGGAAGTGGGCAGAGGCAGCCGCCCACCTCAACGCACTCAAAAGGCAACACAAACATCAGGTTTGTGTCCAATAAAGGGCCACACGCATCACTAAAGGTGACAAGTGCACCACATACTTCTTTAAAAATTTTCGCAATACGCCAGAGCATGGCCTGCACACAGGTGCAAATATTGGATAATTCCATTGTGGACACACTGGCCAAAGTGGCAATCGAAATGCAAACATACAACTCCAAGTTATACCAAGCTGAACCAATTCAGCCAGCCGAAATGGCAGAATTTCTCGACTGAGCTCATATCTGCACCATTTTCTGATACCCAGAAATAATGCATTTAATTAATCCAAACGAATTATGGACAGCCATTCGCAGTGCGCCAAACCAAAATGCCCAGGCCCAGATGGCATTACATATGAGTTCTACAAAAAATATTTCAAATATATATCCCCACTTCTACTTGCCTCACTTAATAAAAGCCTGTTGGAAATGCGCCTCCTACCAGGAGGACATGAGGCCTTTACTGTCACACTCTTCAAGAAAGGTGATAAGATTGACTTAACCAAATGGCGCCCCATTTCTCTAACAAACACAGACACCAAAAGTTTTACCAAAAATTATGGCTAACCGATTAGGGACTGTAGCATCTGCCACCATCTCCCCAGAACAATTCGGTTTCATCCCCAGAAGGTCAATTTGGGATAACGTGCACTCTGTGGCTAATGTATGTCAGTCTACAGCCTCTGGGGCACTTGTATTCTTGGACCAACAAAAGGCCTATGATAGATTAAACTGGGAATACCTAAGGCCTGCCTCCATCAATTCCGCCTACCCCTCGCTTCATCAACTGGGTGATGCTGCTCATGGAATCTGCAACAATGGCAGTGCGTGGCCCTGGCTTCCTAACGGAAGTAGTCCACCCTCAAAGGGGCTTGCGACAAGGGGACCCCCTCAGCCCACTCTTATAAAACTTCAGCCTTGACCCACTACTGAAAATGTGAATGCCCAACTCACTGGGGTCCATGTGCCAGGCCAAGCCCCAGTCAAAATATTGGCATTCGCAGATGATTGTGTGGTTGGGGTGTCTAATAATCAAGATGCATGCGCGCTTGAAGCTCTCATCCAGGAATATTCCCGGGTAAGCAACGCGGCACTGAACGCCTCCAAAACTGAAATCATCCTCCTTGGTCGGTTTCAGAACTGCTGGGCCATAGCAATTAGTTCCCAACCTGGCCCATCTGCTCGCCCACGTCCACGACTTACTAACTCAACACACACCGCTCAACTGGTGCTCCCCTTCGTGCCACGCCCTACCATAGGACTGGTGCGCCATCTGGGTGTGTGGATGGAGGCAGGCGGATACGCGTCAGCAGTTCTGGAGTGCCATATTCTGGACAACGTGACGAAGCATATCGCCTCTCTCAGAGCCCACCCTACTTCCCTTACTGGCAGGGTTGTTTTAGCCAACTCTATGCTCCTATCCAAAGTCTGGTTTGGAGCCCACGCCATCCCCTTCTCCCCATGCTTCTTTAAATCCTTGTATGCCTTGCTGCAAGGATGGCTTTGGTCAGGCCGCCCTCCACCAGTGCGGCTAGAGGTCATGTTTGGCCCTCATCATCATGGTGGCATGGGCCTACTTGACTTCAAAGCCCATGCTGCCAAGATCCTGGGCACCTGGATCGCGGCCGTCACTGCTCCTACACTCCCATCCCAACACTGGTCCCGCGCAGCCCGCTCCAACTTCTCCTAAGCCTTGGGCCTCAACAATCCATCAAACCCCCATTCCTGATGAAATACCTTGCATCACACACATTGGCCACAGGTCCTCACGGGACAAAAACCCACTACAAACGAATCCTACTCTCCATGCGGAGCGCAGAGTGGAGAATTCGTATTAGTGGACATACAACCAAAGAGGCCACCCCTCTTCTCAGTTCACACAAGAGGTACAGGGGCTACCCATCCATGATGGCGTGATCCCCATTCGGCCCCATGTCCTATCCAGAGTGGACTACCTGGACATGATGGACATCCCTTATTCCATTGAGACCCAAAAAACAATCTGGAAATATGTACATCACCCTCTGTTGCAGCCTCAGATTCATTCCCATGTGTGGCGCTGCCTGAGGCGGGTGTACTGTACAGCTGAGCGCTCTAACGCTTTACACTCATCCTGTGTTATGTGCGGCCAGTATAGAACGCTGTTCCACCGCCTGGAGAAGTGCCCCACCTCTAAAGCGATATGGCGCGAAGTTCAACGTCTGCTGGGCCAGGATCAAACGCATCCCTTCAGTTCGTCAAGAGATATATTTGCTCTATCAATGGCCTCCTCCCTTCCACCCTCCCTCCATGCTCTGGTGGTTGCAATCGCCATGTGGACCATCCACACGATTGTCTTAGATGCCATCGCAGGCTCCACCCCCACCCTCCCAGAAACTGTCCACAGATTCCGGTCTCATTTGGTGGACCACTTTCAAGTGTGGATGTTTGGATACCTCCCACCACCTCATCGACAGCTGGTCTCCTCCTGGTTCCCAGTCTGGTTCATCAAATCAGACCCCTTCCTTCACACGTGTTCAATTGTAGCTACGGCCCCTTCACACGCCTCATCCCCCTCCCCATAAGTGGCGTTCCCGCTGGCAACAAGAGATAGCATCGCTTCTCTGGGGTGCCTCCCCCGGTACTAAGTTTATCTGTCCTGAGTCATATTTGGAAGTGTCCGTCCCATGGTTGGCCTTCCCCACAATAAATTTTAAGTTTAAATAAGTCAATTCAATCAAAGCAATTTATCTAGAATCTATGCAGTTTACTAAGGGAGCAAAAGCGAGCTACAATATATAAAGGGTCAAGCCTCCTGATTTTAGCACCTTACCCTTGATTTCTTTCTCCAACATTGAGAAGAGAAATGTCCAGTTTTACCACATTTATGATGACAGTTTTAAGATTTGTCCGTTTATTTTGGTACTTTTAGTTTATTCCCCATTCTCACTCATTAATCTAAGCCTTATTTGGCTCATTAAAATTTACATTATTCTGATTATTTTTAGCAGAAACAGATTTTAAGATTTGGTGAAAAGCTTCAAACTTTAATACTAACATCTTGACATACTCCACTATCTTTGAAATGAAATTATGAGTTGTTAATGCTGAACCATGGCTCAGTGTAGGTCTCTGTAAGGAAGAAGAGCCATCTGCATTGAAAAGCAAGAATCTGTGATGGACATCGCCTTCAAATGGTTTCTGAGCTTTTTGGTAGCTGGGCTAGAATTATAGCCCCTAACAGATTACAGACCATATACAAAATTGCATGTCTATTGGCTACAATGTCATCTTAGAAAGGACAGCACTACCAAAGAGAGTCCTACGGTATATATAAACAGTTTGGGTTTGTACCTAAAAGGAAGCAGAACGTAAGCGATACACTTTTATAGCTCTTGGGTATTCTTCTCTCTTTTTTAGCACTAGGTGGTCCCAACCTAAAGGGGGGATACACCGATCTAACTTGGGTATTCTTCTCAACGTCCATGACATTAGATATCTAGTTTTTTATGAAAGATGCTTTTCAATACTTCAAATTTATTTCAGACTTAAACATTATTAGGGTTATTATAAGATGAAATTGTTTTAAAGATATTCGCCAGTTTGTTTCAATAATTCAAAAAGATGACTTGGGGAGATTTGGAGAAATTCCCGTGGATTCTGCAGACAGTTTTTCCCTCAGGGGGCCTATTCTGAGTTTATTGAACCTCAAAATTTCCATCTAGATCCATTTTAGATGGTCAAATGGTAAATTGAGCCGTTACAAAACTTTTATGCTTATTTTTATCTAAATCTATGATAATCTTTGATTATTCATTAAATCTTTCCAAACAAGATTCAATAATACCATTTTTAGCTTAATGTCATTTATGCATTTCTAATTTAAAATGGTTTTTTGCTAATTTTTAAGTGCTGAGGCTCTTGAAACCCGTCTGTTTGCCTTAAAACTCCCCTTAGGGGAAACTAAGGCAATGTGATGGTTAGGCTCAGACTTGACTGTCACAGAATCAAAGTCTAACTGAACTTTTTCGCATTCCAGGATATGTGCTTCCTGGTAAATGTTAATGAAGAGTCCAAGGTCTTGCCTTCTTAAATTGGATTTCCATGTGTTAATATCAGGGATCACTAGCTCTTTAATCTATAATCCTTCACTCATGATCAAGAACATCTATTGACATATAAAAAAATGTTTAGGATGGTGATTTATGTCATTATAACTTGTGGAAAATCTTAATATTAACAACTCTGATAAAAAAACAAATAGTAAAAAAATAGAAAATATATTTTTATTTGAAAGTTATTTGATCATTATTTAATTATTTGATCATCATTTTGCGTGGCCATGCGCTAGTATTTATACCTCTAGGGCATCTCCTGGACATACTTTGAGCACGCAATTTTCTCAGATATTATTTTCCACCTCAGTTCGTCCCAAGAACTGATACAACCATAACCTTACAATAGGACTATTGTGGAAAATTACTTTAAAAACTGGGAAGGTTTGAGGTACAAAATATGCAACACAAATTTGCAAAGTTGTCCTAAGGATTGCTCAATTTGAGCTTCAATTTACAGTTTCTAGAATATGACAACTGAGAAAGTTGAAATCAATTTAAGGATAATGATATACCCCTAATCAGCACTTCAGAGGCCTCTCAATAGCACTAGGTACTCCCATTCAGGCTGTCTATATATGAAAAGGCTATTGTGCTGATTTTGAGCATTGACATACAAATTTAGCCATACTTTGAGCACACAATTTTTACTCAGATATTATTTTTCAGCTTCAGTTTGGCCTAAGATTTGATACAACCATGACCTTTTTATAAAATTATGTTAACTTCTGGTGGTATTGGCCAAATCCGCCAAGCTTGTTGCACAGGATATTTACCACTAAGCAACAAAAAGGACATTTTGCAGATCTCTGAACATTAATAAAAACTGATATAAAATATGGAGCTAATGCCATGATCAACACTTTTATTATATATATATAATTGCAGAACCTCTCAGAAGACTATTAAAAACATCTCCCTTTTCATTATCCTTCTCAACTCTTATCCTCAGTATTCTTAGTCAATTCCACCATTCTGCTTAGTAATCTCCTATTCATTACTTTTAGGAGATATCAAAATTTGAGGATCGCTCACTTGTTTAATTAAATCCTGCACAATTAATTGGGCTGAAGTTTGGCTGATGGATCCTCAATTTTCCTCAGCTTACAGTTTTAGAACCGTTTAAAAACTCCATAGGCATCCTCAAATAGCTGTAGGAATCCAGCTTAGTTACTCTCACTTGGTGCTACGCCGCCAGATCCCACAAAGGATTTTAATAAAATAAAAAATATAGGACTATAAAAATGGGATTTTTAATTTTTAATATGAGCAAGGGGGTAAAATGAGAAGCGATCCCTTTCCAATTTCAACAATTAGAATTTACACTATTTTTGAAGGTTGGAGGAAATTTGGGGATAGGTTTGGAATAGCTTTGATGCTTTCAAATTTAGGTAATATGGGTGTCAATCCCATCAGATCTTGGGGAAAGTTAGTTAATTTTGGTAAAATGGACGTTGGGAATTGGGGCAGAATATACCCATGTGGCAAGGTTTTGAAATACTGCAACCAATCACCACTCATGAAATTATTCTCACCTTGGGAGCCCACCGCCACGCCTCTAAAAGGAATTGGCCCCCACGCAGGTGTGGTGAAGGAATTGGTGCTGGTTGGGGGAGTACCTTCCGCTGGTTTCCCCAAAGTCCATCATGCAATTGGCAAAATCTGATTGTTTGATTTTATAGAAAGTGCTCATGTGGGTTTCAAACTGGTGTTACCCCAGTTTATGGGGTTCCACTGAGAATTGGCCAGGGTTTTTTTGGCCAATATTATCGACATTTTCATTAACATTGCCCTTAATAGCTTTGGAAAATCACAAATGGTTGACATTTCCTTTGCTCAGCTGAGCTCGACCTAGGACATTCTTATTTTTAAGCTGCAAAGGCAAATGTCTGACAATAGCATCGACTCTTCTGGCCAATTTTGGGCTGTAAATTCCCTCTGTAATTGGGAACTTCAGCTGAGGCAGGCAAAGTTGTAAGCTGTGGATCCTGAGATCCCAGCTTTCTTACACTCTCCATTAGTGACTTAAGATACAAATCAAACGAAGATAAAATAAAATAGACCTTTATTTAAGACTAGATCATTTGAAAATTATTCATTAGGCCAGGCGCTGGTACTTATACCTCTAGGGCATCTCCTGGCCACATTCAAGCACATAATTACTACATATATATTACCACCTCAGCTTGGCCCTTGCACTGGTATTACAGAGACCTATTAAAGGTTTATTGGTATAAAATACTAATATATTTAGGAGAATTTCAGGGACAAAAATCGCAACAATGAGCGTACAAAATGGTCCTAGGTTCATCTCAAAATGAGTTTCGTCATACTGCTGGCAAAATAAAGATACTGGGAGATTTTTGGTCGATTTAAATAAATTATATACCCTTAATTGGGCCATTAGCAGGCCTCTCTCAATAGCTCTAGGTACTCCCATTTGTGCGGTCCATGTGCAAATGCTATCATGCTGGTTACGCATATTGAAATATGATTATATTTTAGGACCAGCTCAAAATATGTTTTTGTCATACTTCTGACATAAACTCCTCCCTAATTGGGATGTCAACTAACTCTCTCAAAGCACTAGATACTCCCATTTGGGACGTCCATGTGCAAGTGCTATCATGCTGCTTATGCATACTGAAATACAAAACCTACACTAAGATGGGGAATTGATGACAATTTTTCATTTTTCTGAATGCCCATGGGACTTTTAAACGTTAACTTTGGGTCAGTCACAAACAGTTTTGTATATGATTTTTTTATATTGGTCCCAATGAATTGGGACTAGTTGCTGAGTTTTGGGGTGCAATAATTGGCCCAACTGTGTGAAATTATTTGGCCCAAGCTACTGATAGACAAAATAATTGGATTGATGTTGAGTTGATTGGCCTGGCAAGTAGTTGCATAGAAGGTTGACCTAAATGTGCGGGGGCATTCAGCCTGAGCTTTAGTAATATAATTTAAATCCACGTTGTGATAATCATCCTGAGCCATGATATTGTAATAGGTTTTAATTAGATTATTATCTTATGCCTTAGGAGTGAAAATTGGCCCAATCTGTAAGTTGTTGAAGGGTTTATTTTTGAGTCAACCACAGAATCTAATATATCCCCCTTGGCTCAAACATAAGCCCAATGAATCCTGATTAGTCTTAACTGATCATCATCATTGCTTATTATTGCCCAACTGGCTGATTAAACTGGAGTTGATTCCTCTTATTGTTAATTTTAGCCCGAACTGCCAATGAAGCTGGTGTTGGATCCTCTTCCCACCCCAAGTGCAAAATAAAGTAGTAATTAGGTATTATATTTTTTAAATTTTTTAGTTTATATACTTTTTTATTATTATTCTATATTTTTTCTTTTTTTACTTAATTTTATTTTGTATGCAATGCTAATATTTTATATGTTATGTTAATTCTTTTTTTATTTTTTTTTAATTGGCCAGCTTATTAGCCTTTATAAATTTAAGTGGATGCAGTTGTATATAAAATTGGCCCTAAATTCTCTGTTAATATGTATTGTTTTCTCCATGTTGGTCAATGTATGCAAATTGCTTATAATAAAAACATTGTTAAGGCTGATTAGGTCTTCAATGATTTTGTTCCCAGTATCCAGATTGATCTGAACATAATTTTTAAAATTAGTGCATTTTGAATCTAAGTCCAGGTATTTTCTTCAGCCCAAAGTGGCAGAAATGGTGAGCCGTTCTGTGCTTTCTAATCTAAGGTCAATCAGGCTTGTTGTATCCACTTTAGCTCCCCCTCACAGTGATAATATCCAGAGAGTAGGAGGCACTCATATCAGAGCTAAATTTCCGCCTCATTTTTACAATTTCATCTGGCTCAATCTGCTAGAAACTGGTTATTATAATCCCTTTCAGAAAGTTTCACCAATTTTGAGTGAGCACCAATTGTCAAATTTTGAGGATCACTTACTTGTTTAATTAAATCCTGCACACTTAATTAAGATAAAGTTTGGCTGATGGATTCTCAATTTTTCCAGTGGCTTATAGTTTTAGAACCATTTGGAAACTCAATAGGTGTAATGATTGAGTTTGTCTCAATTGTTGCATTCTAATTTGGATTCAGATTTTCCAAATCTAAGTTGGATCACTTTTTAATATATTATTTTTTGTTTAATAATTTTGGGCACTAAGTTGTGCCTCGCCCAAGTTGTAGATAGGCTTGTGCAAGCCAATCAATGACTCAGGTGAGCCCCCAAAAAGCTGCCTTTATAAGGCATGCCTGCCCATTCTGAAGCTCACTTCAGAATTCTAAGTCAACTTCACCTAGCATTCCCTACCTGGGGAGCATTGGCGGTGGCTCCCCAGATGAGCTATTGACAGCAGGGCCTTTTTATATGTCAGAATAAAAATAAAGGTTGTTAGGGGTTATCATACCTTGCTTACTGGTGGTCTTTTTCTCTGTTGAGGAGCTTTTGAGTGGGTTGGTTTCAGACCAACTCCCCAAGAGGCCTTTACATAACCAACCAGGATTAGAGGAGCGTTGGGCTTTGTTGGGTGCCGAGAGTACCTCTCCCAACATGGTTGGCTAATTTAGTTGCTTGTCAGTGCATAAAAGAATATTTAAATATATGGCAGTCAGAATAAGGGTTTTTCCAGTCCGTGCCATTATTCCAAAAGTTAAATAACCACTGCACGCTGCCAATCCCCAGTTTGGCTGACCTCACTGGTCACTTTGTTCTGGTTGTTGGGGAACCAGTACCTGTGGGAGCCGATGACTGATGGCCAATCCTGGACTTGAAGTGACCGTCAGTAAATTTTCCCAGTGGGGCCTCCCACTCACTAGGGATTTGGTGGCACCAAGCAAGCCTGTCCCCACAGGGCTCCCTCACCTGCAGATGGTCCACCCAGAAAGGGGTTGGACGTCCAGTTGCACTGTACCATGCACCCTTTTCATGCTTCTTTTGGGGAAAACACCTTCCTGGTCATGATGGGAAGACCATCGCCAACAGGAGTCCATGAGGGGGCACAATGCAGCCAAGCGCTAAGCATACATCTTCAGGCTGTATGGGCTTTTTCCTGCATCCCAGTCCTGATTTGCTCATACCATTTGTGTTTCCTCAAGGGGCCTGGAGTGCATCCAGGCTAATTTTCCTGGGGCTTGAAATAGCTCGCCCAAGTAAGCCATCATTGTGGCGGCCTTCCACTGTGGGGCCCCTCTTCAGGGAGGGGCCCTCATATAGTTGAGGGTGATGTAATGATTGAGTTTGTCTCAATCGTTGCATTCCAACTTGGATTCAGATTTTCCAAATCTGAGTCAAATCGCTTTTAAAATTTTTGGTTCAGTCATTTTGGGCACTAAGTTGTGCTTTGCCCAAAATTGTCTATTATGCTTGTGTGAGCCTAATCAATGACTTGGGTGAGGCCTCTGAAGGGCTGCCTTTATAAGGCATGCCTGCCCATTCTGAAGCTCACTTCAGATTTTTAAGTAAATTTCCCCTAGCATTCCCTACCTGAGGAGCATTGGCGGTGGCTCCCCGGATTATTTATTAATGTCAGGGCGTTTCTTTATTTTTCCAGAATAAAAATAAAGGTTGTTTTCTGGTTAGCATACCTCACTTACCTGTGGTCTTTTTCCCTGTCAAGGAGCTTTTCATGTGAGTTGGTTTTGGACCAACTCCCCCAAAGGTCTTTGCATAACCAACCAGGATTAGGGGGAGTGTTGGGCTTGTTGGGTGCCGAGAGTACCTCTCCCAACATGGTTGGCCGGTTTGGTTGCTTTTTGGTGCACCAAAAGAATACTTAAATATATGAAATTCAGAACTGGAATTTATTCAGTCTTTGACAATAGGCATCCTCAAATAGCTTCAACTCTTCTAGCCATTTTGGGCTGGATTTTTCCTCTGTAATCTTGAACTTCAGCCAAGGAAGGCAAAGTTGCAAGCTGTGGATCCTGAGATCCCAGCTTGCCGACACTCTTCAAAGGTGCTAGGATACAAAAAACGAAGAAATAATAAAATAGACCTTTATCTAAGACTAGATCATTTAAAAAAATTATTCATAAGGCCAGCCGCTTGTATTTATAGCTCTAGGGCATCTCCTGGCCACATTCAAGTACATAATTACTACAGATATATTACCACCTCATTTTGGCCCTTGAACTGGTATTACTGAGACCTATTGCTAGGTTTATCAATACAAAATACTCATATATTTATTTAACCGAGGCAAGCTGACCAGGGGATGGAATTACCAAATATGTGTGTAAAACGAAGAAAGATAAAATTGGGCACCCTGGGGTACTCAATTTACCCCTGTTGCCAGCGGGATTGCCAGGTATGGGGGGTTGGTGCACTACTCCGAGGGGTTTCCCCGCTATGGAGCAGGTGTGAAGGAAGTGGTCTGTGTATAGGAACCATAGTGGGAACCATGATTCTATGAGCGCCTGTTGCCTTGGCCTCATATATCCATAGAGCCAGGCTTGAAAAGTGCTCTAGTAAGTGGACATGGAATCTGTTAATAATCCCATGAATGGTTGGGACTGTGCCCCTGAACGCATCTAAGGAAATGGTGTGGATTGTCCACATTGCAATGGGTGTCATTAGGGAATGAATGGTAGATGGGATTGGTGACTTAATATGGAGCGGGAGGAGGCTCTTTGATATAGAAATTTTTGCTCTTTTTGGATCCTAAGCAGGCGCGCGACTTCCTACCATATGGCTTTGGATGGGGGGCATGTTTCTAGGTGGTGATGTAGGGAGCCCTCCCCTCCACATACTGCGCAGGTTGTGTGGAGGAGATTGGAGCGGTCTGCCATCCTATATGTCCTTCTCAGACAGCGCCAGACGTTGGCTCTTATTCTCAGCTGTAGGAGTGGGTGGTGCATCATTTTCGACACTGCCTTCTGTGTGGTTAAGTCGTATGGAATGTCCAACACATCTAGATATTCGATTCTAACAATGGTTGGGGTTGTGTCAAGCATGTCTCTCTGGGGGTGGTTTTCTGGATTTCTTAATTTGAAGTGGGGGCTGGGTTATACCCTTCCCTGCACAGTGCCTGTGTTCTCTACGGTCCATCCATGTGGCGGATGGTTCAGAGGATGCGTTTGAAGTGAAGGGAGGGTCCATGAGGACCCGTTTGGTAGGGTGTTTAGCAAGGTATGATAGTAGTCTGGGTGGGCTATGTGGGTTGGTTAATTTGAGCGCCTGTGCGAAGTTAGTCCTCGCTGCCCTGGACCAGTGTTGTTGTGGGAGGTCTGGCAAGGACTTCCTTTATCCAGGTTCCTAGGATGCGGTTGGCGTGGCTCTCAAAAATCCATTAGTCCCATGCCTCCGCTTGAGAGTGGGCTGAAGAGTGTTTCCATCCGTATGGGAGGGTGGGAGCTGGGCCATAGCCAGCCCTGGATGAGCGCGTGGATTGAAGTTATGAAGGTAGGTGAGAAGGCGATTGCGTGGGCAGGGTACTATAGTATTGGGAGGATGAGTGAGTTAGCAACTGTTACTCTCCCTGTTAGTCCTGGTGATCTTTCCTTGAGGGAGGCGACGCGGGTGGATATTGGTTGTAGGAAGTTTCTTTCCATTGTCTCATTGGCATATCCCCCTGTTTCTAGCCATATCCCAAGGTGGCGGACAGGAGTGGTGGTGGAAGGTGATGCAAAGGGTAAGATGAGTGGGTTTTCCTTCATATGGAGGTATGAGGTTCTGGTGTTGTAGCCCAGTTGTTAGTGTACTTGCCTAAGAGAATGATTTCTGTTTTCCTTTTGTTGAGCGATGCATTGCTCACCATGGAGTATTCCTCTAGGGTGCGTTCCAGCTGTTGGGCATCATTGTTATTAGCTATACCTGTAACGCAGTCATCCGCAAAAGGCCAGTATCTTGACTATTGGCTGTCCTTGTGCGGTTATCCCCATGAGGCGTGAGTCAGTTACGCGGAGGAGTGGGTCAAAATTAAAATATACAGCAGTGGGCTGAGGGGGTCCCCTTGTTTGAGCCCTCTGTGTGGTGTGATCTTGATAGTTAGGACACCAGGGCCACATACAGCCATGGTTGCAGATTCTGTGAGGAGCATCGCCCAGTTTATGAATATGGGTGGGAGTTTGAAAGCGTGTAGGCATTCCTTTAGGTATGCCAGCTAACGCGGTCATATGCCTTTTCCTGGTCTAAGAAGACTAGGGCTCCAGTTGCTTTGGACTGGACATATGTTTGCAACAGGGTGTATGTTGTTCCAGATTGAGTGCCCTGGTACAAACCCAAACTGGTTGGGTGACAGGACGTCAGAGGCAATTGCGTCTAATCTGGCTATTAAAATTTTTGTTAGAATTTTTGTGTCAGTATTAGATAATGTGATTGGACGCCAGTTGGCCAGGTCCAATTTGTCACCCTTTTTATATAAGGTTATGACATATGATTCATGGCCACCAGGTAGGAGGCGTGTTTCCAGTAAGCACTGGTTCATAGACGCCAATAGGAGGGGGGCAATTTGTTGAAAATATTTTTGGTAGAATTCATAGGGTATCCCATCAGGCCATGGGCATTTCCTATGTGGTGCACGCGGATTGTATCCCAAAGCTCCTCCTGTGTGATTAGGTTTAGAATATTGTAATTTGGCGGTGTGCTTTGTATCCCAGCGTTTTGTATAAAGTTTTTTGATTTTTTGTGTGTCTGTCATTGTATCACGGTTTATTTTAGTGTAATAGCGGTGTACTTCTGCCTTGACCTCCTCAGGGTCAGTTGCCACGGTGCTGTTGGTGTTGCGGACCTATGTGCATGTGGGCTGGTTGCCACGGGAGTGGAATTGGTGGAAGAAATATGTTGAGCAGGTTTTGCCTTCCTTTATGAACTTACCTTTGTTCGATACTTTGATTCTGTGTTGGTGTTTGAAGATGAGGGTGTTTAGTTGGGCGGATATTTCCTCCCATTTGCATCCCCAGTTGGGTCTATAACTGGGCCTCAGAGTATTATGCTCAAGGTGGTCCAGTTCCACCAAGGTACGCTTGATTGTGGCTGTGTTGGTGGTGTACTTATGTGATGCGAGATGTCAGGTTTTGTTGATTAGTTATTCTTTATGATTTGCCCATGTTATGATGGGATCTGAGGTAAATGGGGCTGTGAATTCTGGGTTTGTAGCCTCATGTTTGACCCAGTCAGACATTTTGGATAATTCTATGTTTTCCAGGTGAAGCTTTCTCCAAGGAAACACCTGTGCATGGGTTCAGGTTGGCAATAACTGCACTGTAACAAGTCGGTGGTCAGAGAAATTGACTTTTTTTGTTGAATTTAAAAAAAACTTGATCGTTGGGATTGCGGGATGAGGATGTGATTGATGCGGTTCATTGATATGAGCGCTCCCTCACGTATGTTGGGCTGTGTCATGTGGGGAAGGAGTGGTGAACTGGGGGAGGGCATCCTGTAGGCCAAGGGATGCCTTCATTGTGCGGAATTTGATGTGCCCCAGTGGGTATCCCCTGGGGTTAAGCCATTGATCTGTGTCAGGGTTATCCCAGCAGTTAAAGTCGCCCAACAGGATAGTATCTGGTGGGAGGGTGAGAGTTGGAACAGTTTAAAGAAATTGTTTTCTCTCATTTGTGGTGCATCGTGCATAGATGCATGCTATCGAGATTGTTTCCTCTTGGCATGTGATCATTGCTATTAAGAGCAGACTGTAAAGGTGTGTAGATGAATTTGTAATTTTTAAATTTTTTGTTATCTTGGATGATTACCCCACAGTGGGACGTCCATACTGATTGTGATGGTGAGACCCTGGCTGTCCAGGATCCTTCTTCCCCTTGTAAACAGTGGGTTTCTTGGATGGCCAAGTTGTCTACAAGGGGTTTTTGCAGGAAATCCAGCTTTTTGGCTTGGGACGTTTGAGTCCTGTCTCCCGCGATGTTTAGCATCCCTATTGACACTGAGGTGCCCGCGGCGCCTCAGGAGCAGTTGGGAGGACCCTCTGGCCCTATTCCGCCATGGCTCATTTTGGCCATGCTCTGCGTCTGTACTCCAACTCTTTCAGTGATATTGTCATTTCCCTTGATCTGACCCGTTTTTTGTGGGAATTTCAGTTTTTTGAATTTATGTCAACTTTTCCCGCACAGGTCTCATGTTGATTTGATGTCAATTGGTAATTGGGTTCTGTAATTTTGGGGTTCAAATTTGTAGAATTGTGCACCGCATTTTTGTCCATATTGCAGCTAAATTGTTCCTCAATGCGTGCATGATTGATGTCACTTGGTGACTCAGTTGAGTTGCTGTGAAAATTTCAACATGGGCATATTGTTCTGATTGGTTGGCTCAGTTTATATCTGAATTGTCCTCCCAAATTTGTCAAGGATCAATGGATGATTCCGCATGTGTCACCGCTTTGGCCGCTGCCCACTTGCGGGCTATTTGTGCCACTTTGAATTGTTTGTTTTTAACTTGGTCCACGATGGAGTAAAGTCCATATTCACCCCAGCGGAATGGGTGGTGACCGTCGGTCATTCTGGCGAAGTTTTAGTTACTTTCGTCCTTGGCTTCCTCACAGTAGTCTGCTTCCATTAAGCCCTCCTTCATGGGGCATGCGTGTTCTTTGTGTCCTAATGAACCGCAGTGGTTGCATATAGGCAGTGCACATTCCGGTGTAACAGAATGCAGATGACTGTCCCTCATCTGCAAAGTGAAACTCTGCTGTGCAGGGGATTCTTGATAAGTCATCTTCCACTTTGTGGAATGGGTTGATCACGGCGATAGCTTTGCCTGTGCACAGGGTGGGCATCAGGCGTAATCTTTGTAGTTCAAGTTGCATAATTTCTCCATAGGCTATGAGGCCTTTGAGGAGCTCCTCCTCAATTACCTTACAAGGAAGGTTGGTAGGGAGCAAGTCAAATGAAATGAACAAAGTTTTAGATTTATTCCATCTGGTGCACGCGGTGTGCACTATTTTTTTGCCCTCAGGGAGGGCAATTTTGACGCAGACTTTTGCTGCGGCCTCTGCTTCTTTGGCTGTTTTTAAACTAATATCAATCCATCCATGGCCCATGTTATTGGTGGCGACATATACCGCGTGAGGGAAAAGGGAGGGCTGTGCCTCACATGTTTTCTCCCACAGGGTCATGGACTCATCCCCAAGGAAGAGTCAATTCCTGTGTTCCACCTTTGAAAGGTGTTGGTTGCATTGGATGTAGTTGTACTGATCTTGTTTTATAGTAAACATCATAAGCCTGGACGGTGTCTGAGTTTGTGTTTTCTTGGCAGATTGGGTTCCTGGTCCCCCTCCAGGGCGTTTCTTGCCCTTGGGTGCACCATTTAGCGCACCGCTTGATGCAACACTTGCCCAGGTTGTATTAGAAGAATTATTAAAGTCGCCCATCTCTTCTGTGTGATTATCAAAATTACTGTTTGAATCGAATCATAGTAACTAAAGTGATTGTTATGGGAAAGAAAAGCTTAAAAATATTCATATAAAAATGAGAATTTCAGGGACAAAAATCGCATCAATGAGCGTGCAAAATGGTCCTAGGATCATCTCAAAATGAGTTTCGTCATACTGCTGGCAAATACAAATACTGGGAGATTTTTTGTCGATTTAGATGATATACCCTTAATTGGACCATTGGCAGGCCTCTCTCAATAGCTCTAGGTACTCCCCCTTTTGCGGTCCATGTGCAAATGCTATCATGCTGGTTACGCATATTGACATATGATTATATTTTAGGACCAGCTCCAAATGTGTTTTGTCATACTTCTGACTTAAACGACTCTCTAATTGGGATGTCAACTAACTCTCTCAATAGCACTAGATACTCCCATTTGGGACGTCCATGTGCAAGTGCTATCATGCTGATTATGCATACTGAAGTACAAAATCTACACTAAGGTGGAGAATTGATTACAATTTTTCGTTTGTCTGAATGCCCATGGGACTTTTAAACGTTACTTCAGGTCGTTCCTGAATAATTTTGTATATGATTTTTTAATATTAGTCCCAATGAATTGGGACTAGTTGCTGAGGTTTGGGGCAGTGATAATCAGCATAACTGTGCAAATGTATTTGGCCTGAGCTACTGATAGAATAATTAATTAATTGACATTAAGTTAATCAGCCCAGACGAGTAGTTGCAGAGAAGGTTGACCTAAATGTGCAGGTGTATTCAGCCTGAGCTTTAGTGATATAATTTAATCCATGTTGCGATAATCAGCCCAAGTTGTGATATCGCAATAGGTTTTAATTAGAAAATTAGCTTAATCCTTAGGGGGAAAATCGGCCCAATTTGTAGGTTATCAAAAGGTTATTGCGAGTCAACCACAGAATCTGGCAGGAGCTTTAGTTCTATCTCAAGGTTTCAGAAAATTTCTTTAATTTGCCAAACTATCAGTAATATGATTAATTTGCTTCACATCAATATAATCTTCTACTCACCCTTGAGGCTCAACTCAACTCATAAACTATAATCCGCCAGATATATGGCTTATAGTCCAGTCATATTAGCCTTAGACCATTACCCTCCTTGACTGTATGATGAAATTCTCTTCTTGTATAGTTGGAGGAACTTTGTGTAGACTCAGTTGATAATCTGACCACACATAGGCTCCTTAATGGTGTAGGCTTCAGTATCAGTCTTCTAATTATTTTAAGCGGCTAGTCCAAAAGTTAGCAAGCTTGTTCTTTCGGCAAAATCCATGTTGGTTATGGAATAGAACATGGTCCCCTACAGCAAACTGTGGGAGCCCGCTGTATCTAAATTTGGTCTGATGCTTATCATGAATTTCATAGCTAAGCTGGTAATATACGCTTCAGTTTGCTCTTTAATCAGCGTCTCCTTTAGATTAGTCAAATAAAACTGAAATTCTACTCATCCAGTATCCTCCACACAAGAGTAAAGAAGAGCGGGCAAGGCTGGATGTCTTCCATAGAGCAATTGAAAAGGACTCTTACTAGTTGACAAGTGGTAGCTGATATTATATGCAAAGACTGCTGTGGGTAAGATTGTGCTCCATCCAGAGGGTCAATCTTTCACAAGCTTGCCAAGTTTTTTTACCAGTGTTCCTTTGACCTGTTCCTCCATTTTATTGGATTTCAGATGATAGAGTGTGGTCAATACCCCATGGTAGCCATCTGTTTGTTCAACTAGAGCAGAATATGCAATGTGAAATTTGTCCTTTGTCAATGATATAAATTGGACAGAATCGTTGAGATTCGCCACAAAGTTTTTGTCCAGGGACAAGCCCACTGAGAAATGGACAGATGATGTGGAGATTGTCAGCCCATGAAACAACATAAAGATTATAATAGAATGAAGCAATTTCTTCAGTCTCACTACTTTATTATTTTAATATAAAACAGCAGATTCCTTCTGCTCCACTCACTTATTCCTTGTAACAATCCTCCTCCTTCAATCTTTACATCTTAAATATATGTTAGAAACTTTGGTCAATACTGACTATTTTGCTTAGACTATTCATTCCACTGTATTCTAATTGATTCTGTCAGAGTCTTCGTTCATTAAAACCACAATTTCCTAGTTCAAGAAGATTTACCAATTATTTTTATGCATTGACATCTCCTAATCGCCTTATTTTGGAAACGATCCAAAAACCATCAGTTCTAACCCGATATTGACTCATCTTAAGGCGCTTAAATAATTGTAATTCAGAATCATTATTAGCGGATTAACCATTCGTTAAAACGATTTAGGGCTTAACATCCAGTCATATCAGAATCACGACATTACCACCCCTTGACTGGACAATAAGGCGCCTATCGCTTAAATGCTCTGAAATACTTTGCATGCACTCAGTTGATAATCAAACTGCTTGTGGGGTCCTTGATAATATAGGAGTCAACACCTGTTTTTTCAATAAATTCATTTGGTTTAATCCAGATACTGGCCAATTTGTGTTTCAACCCAAACTCATGTTGATCATGGAATAGAACCATGTCTTTGTCTTTGAGCTGGGATAGCCCGCTACCACATACCTGATTGGCAGCCTGATTCTTTACCTTCTTGGCTAAGCTGAATGATCACGCTTCAGTTTGCAATTTGATCAGCATGTCAGCTAAAGTCATTAAAAACATTGTGGGTCAATTATGCCAGTGTCCTTTTAAGCAGGCATAGAGCAACGCCAGAATAGCATGGTCTCATCTTTACAGTAATTGAAAGGGGCTATTCCCCGTTGCAGAAGGATAGCTGATGTTATATACAAAGATGGAGGTGGACAGGGAGGGATCTCCAGTCTGAAGGTCAATCTGCTACCAGTTTATGAGGATATGTTCACTAAAGTCCCATTCACTCGCTCAACCATCCCATTAGACTCATGGTGGTACAGGGTCGTTAGAGACCCACAGATGGCCATAAGCTCATTCAGCTTTTAAAGAAGAGGGAAGTGAAGTTAATTCCGCTATTGGTAAGGAGAAACTGAGGGCAGCCATATCACTGGATAATACATTCCATTATGAACTTGGCCACGGTGACTGCCCCTCAAATCCCATATTGTCCTTGCTTCAACCCAACTGGTCAAGTGGTCGATTGCCACCAGAATGTACTTGGACCAGTTATCTCCCATTGGCGGAGGGCCAACATTAATGGAAACAGTATGCCAAGTAAAGTGAAGTTTCACTAATCATTATGAAGTCTTCAGATGGAATGGTTTTTCCACTTGGCACTGGTGGCAGCAGAAGATAGTTTCAAGCATATCAATGTTCATGCTTTTCCAGTAATACTGAGGCTTTTAAAATTCCATTTCTTGTGCACTCCAACATGTCCGACTGCCTTATGTGCATTCATGATGATACCAGGGCATGCTGAGGGTCGCAGAAAGTTCGCCATAGAATTGACAATCCTCTTGTACAACTCCCCATTCCGCTGAAAGGTATTGGCTCACATTTCATTTAACGCCTTTATCACTTGTGGCTGATTGTCATTGTATTGGCCGCTGAAAATAATATTGTACATTACATCAATGAGATCCACCATAGCTGCAATTGTTGTTAATCTTAATATGAAGTCTTCATTTTGGTGTTTGGCTCCAGGTCAGTAAAGAATATAAAAATTGTAAGCCTGCAGTTTAAGGACCCACTGGGCTAGACGCCCCTCAGGCTCTTTGAGGTTCTGTAACCAGCGTAATAAGGCATGATCTGTTATGACTTTGATTTACCTCATACAAATATACCCTGAATCTATGATAAGCGTAAATCACCGCTAAGCACTCACACTCAGTCACAGTGTAATTGCGTTCATGACAGTTTAAGCTATGATTACAGTATGCAACCAGGAGCTCCTCCCCTTCATCATCTTTCTGGGACAGAACTGCCCCAACAGCAGAAAGGGACGCATCCATCTGTATAATAAATTCCTTTTCAAAGTTCAGATAGCATAGCAATAGTGCATTAATCAACGCCATCTGAAGTGTATCAAAGGAGCGTTGATGGCGTCCCGTCCATTTAAACATGACATCCTTATTTAGTAACTCAAAGAGTGGACCTCCAATACGACTAAAGCTGGGTATAAAGCGGTGGTAGTAGCTGAACATTCCCAAAAATACTTGTATATCACGCTTACTATTTGGGGTAGTCATATTTTTGGATAGCTTCCAACTTAGCTGGTTGGTGCTGCAACCCTGTCGCATCTACCACATACTCAAGGTACTCCAGCTGATCCTTGAAAAAGTGCAATTTCTGGGGCTTAAAGTTGATATTGGCCTCAGCCAACCAGTGGATTACCTCTTCCAAAATGGGTAAGATGCTCGGAAAATTTATGGGAGAATACATTGGTATCGTCAAGGTATAAATGAATGCATGACAGCTTCAAGTTGCCAAAGATAGTGTCCATCGCCTGTTGGAATGTAGCTGGGGCATTGCATAGCCTTTGTGGTATATGGGTCAGTTGAAAAAGCCCTTTTGACGTGATAATGGCGCATTTCTCCTGTTCTGCCATGGGTAACGTGATCTGCTAATAGTCAAATAGCAAATCCATCACTGAGAAGTAATGCGTTCCTGCCAACTAACCCAAAGCATCATTGATGCGCGGCAAGGGGTATGATTCCTTATTCATAATGCTGTTGAGATTGTAGTATTCTATTAATACCCAGTTGGTACTGTCCTTCTTTTAACAATTAAGACAGGTGAAGCCCATGGGCTCTTTGACGGTTCAAGCATTCCCTGCTACAGCCGCTTATCAAATTTCCTCAATAATGACTTTTTCAACTGCTATAGTTTGGTGGATTAGCTGGGACCTGATGGGGATGATCACTCATGTCCAGTTGATTTACAATTACCCAATCACACCTTAAATTGTGGTCATCAATGGAAAATATGTCCTTATATTTTTAAAATAAAGTGATAGCCTGATCTTTCTGATTTTTGATAACCCTATTTAATTTTAACGCAGTACAAGCACCATTATGCTGAGCTGCGTTTTGATGGGCAGACCAAATTCATCCAGCGACCTGAATTCATGAGCCTGAATGACCTTCTCAACTGGTATCAAATGTAAATACACCACTACTTGGTGCTGGCGGATTTGTATCATTCCGTTCTAGAGATTAGCTACCAAGACTTTAATCTCTCCATGTCCCGGGATATAATGCCTGGCCACATGGGGCTCAAGCTGCAGTTGCTGATAGGGCCCAATGACTTCCCCATATAGCCCATCTGGCACTTCTACCATCAATTCTTTGTTCCTTATTACTTAGTGTCCGGAGGTGATGGATATAGGCCCACAAGCTCGGAGAGGTAGCCCCTGATTTTCATATTTCTGTTGAGGAAGGGCTATGGTATTACTCTTTAGTCAATGGTAACAAACCAGAATCACCCCATCACCATAGAAATGGTTAATTTGACCCATATGCACTGGATCCTTTGGCATTCCTCTGGAATTAAACAAAATTGGGATCCGCTGTCCCAGGATTTTAGAGGTCTCCGCTGTCATATCATCAATAGCCCCAAAGTGGCGCATGAAAGTGGTTCCAATTAACAGGTCATAATAATGTTCAGTAGCATTATTGCTGGAGCTACAATGACAATCAGCCCAAACCACAAGGGTAGCATACTGTATGCTCCTTCAGAAACTGTGCTTTCTGCACCTTCAGTCCCATAAGCATACTATGTTCCACATCATATTTTAGTGCCAACTTTGCCACCCAATATGTGGACACTTTATTGAGTGGGGCACCCATGTTAATTATAGCACAACTTGAGTTTTTGCTATGACAATGTCACAGTATGTTTCTCAGAGTAAGATTATTCTAATTGTTTAAAACGTGGACATTTAACGGATTTCGTTTCTTAAGGAAGCTCATAATACCCTCCCCAACTTTAGGGTATTCTTTAAAAATAACATCCACAGGGAGGGAAGAGTTTACTTCATTTAAAAGAGACGCATCAGCGGACAGATCCGGTTCATCTATAGAAGATTGATCAAACATTTGACTGGCATAAGGCTTCAGTTGCTCCTGGGATTCATCTTCCGCCGTGTCCTTAGGTTGGGATCATGTCAGTACATTTAACTCTCCAACTGTCTGTAGTTATAGAAATGCGTCGTCATACTGGGGAACTTCCGCTGAATGTTCGGAGATAGGTTCAGGTGAACCGTTTTGGGTCAGAAAACGGAGGTAGAGAGTCCCATCTCTACTCCGCTCTGACTTTTCCCTGATTTTATTGATCCTGTGGTAGGGAATGGACCTGAACAATGGGGAAACTTCTTGACAGGTACCCCAAGTGACCGCATGTAAAACAATTGACACTATATGACCTGTATTTTGATTGTTGTATGATGGACCACCCTAAAAATTGGACTGGGGTCGAGCAGTGTAAAAAGGCCCTTCACAATAGTTGAACTGCTGATTGAAACTCAGTTGGGAGTGAGACATGTACTGATAAAAATGCCAGGGGTACAAAATAGATGATTAACAGGGAGGGATAACTCCCCCAAATAAAAAATTCTGGCAGCGGAGGTGGAATGTTTCCACTCTATTTTGGGCAGAGGGAAGGTAGCGGATAGATGACTTAAAATTTGAACAAGTTTAAGCAAGGGTACGTCATCCTCTAGTTATGGATCCATGGCACTTAAAAGCTCATGGTATGGTTTTGTACCGGAGGTCATTTCTATGCATATGTCAGGTTTGGTTAGAGTACCTGCCCTAATTAACACATGGTCTTCTGCTGAAAATCGATCAGCAAACGTGGTGAGGGTCTCATTACGCTATAATATGATGGTTAAGAACTCAGCCTTCCACTGCGCCATCTTTTGAGTTCCTCCAAACAACCACAGCACAGTTTCTTTCACTTCTTGATAGGTAATGGAACTGTTGAAGATAGAAAGTAACTTGGTTGGCGCTTCAGACATCCAAGGTGGATGTTAATAATGTTGCTTTACACCAATCTGAAGCTCCTTCTACTGCAAACTCAAATCACTTAAAGAATCTATAAATGTTCCCATTATGATCAACGGAGGCAGATTATCAATACAAACCTCCTTCAGAAGCTCCTTCCTCCATTAAATCACTTCGTCTAAAGCCAGCTTAAATTCCTCATATTCAACTGGTGCAGTGTGTTGGGAAGTTCCCTTATAACAGCAATCCTGATGTGAAATAGCCAGGAACTGATGAATTTTTATTGTTTTTTTAGAGATTGATCAATGGACCCCCTATAGTGAGCACCACTGTTTTAATTTTGGTAGTACCTCAGAGATACGCTGAAGGGGTTGTGCACAGGGTTCAGCCCAATAAGCAATAGGACCAACGGTATGATGATCTTCATACTCAGAACAAGGTAATTAACTTAATAAAAATAGAGCAATTGCTCTAACAACACTTTTTTATCTTATTTAACCAAGGCAAGCCAACCAGGGGACAGACAATACCAAAACAGAAACCTCAAAACTAAACCAACTTAAAACATGAAATGACTGCCCTAAATGAGCAGCAAAAAATGCAAAAGTAATGAAAAAACACCTACTAGGTGGCACAGTGGTGAGCCGCTTATCCAATCATGGCAGAGGGGGAGGGGGATAGATAGATCAAAATCTTCATTTTCAGGATTAGCATTGAAAAAGTGGATCAATGCTGATAGTAAGGGGTCAGGGCATCTGCAGGATGAGGGTTGAGGTGAGATATATAGTTGTTGGATTTATCAATTTGGGCCTTAATAAAGGATTCTATGAGTTTGGCCTCATGGTGTTCAGCTTGGATGCAGGCGTCAGGAAGTTGGGCTAATTTTGCAATGTTTGCTCTGGTGACATATGTGGATGGGAAAATTCTTCCAGAGTAACAACCCATTTGACAGTGGTGCTAATAGTTTCATAGAGGCGTTGGATTTACTCTTTTGCAGTAGGAGAAAAGCAGAGGGAAACACGGGGATGTGCAGCCCTTTTTTAGATTCATCAATGGATTTTGCCACAGCTTCATGAAGATAGCAATTTTTGGGCAAGGCCACCATGGCCTCAACAAGCTGGTGGTCACTTTAATATGGGATAGCATTGGGTTTGGGGACATATTGTTTGGGTAGGAATGGGGCTGTAAAGTCTAATATCATAAAAGGTTCTAGATCAATTTGGTATATCTGGAGGTGGGACAATTTCACCATATTCAGTCATTTCATCCAATATGTTCCAGGGTTTTTGGTTGACTTGGATTTATTTGGTTATAGGTGGCTGTGGTTGGGTAGGTTTTAAGGTGGAGGATTTTTGGATTAATATTGGTGAAGACTGCACCTGATTGGTTGGCATGGGTATGAATTGGCCAGCTTGGGTTTGAGGTGCTAGATTTTGCTTCTGATTTGAGCGCATAGCCTTTGGGTGGTGTGGGTAGCCAATATCTCCACTCAAATGCTGTTGGTGTGGCCTCATGGGTGGAGTTGGCCATGTTCGCAGGGGTAAATTATATTAGCATGCTTCTTTTATATGATCTAACTCATAGCAGAGGGGGCAATTTGTGTAACCGTTGTTAATGCAGGCCCAAAAAGTCAGGTGCGGAT
Source organism: Massospora cicadina (assembly GCA_022478985.1). Taxonomy (NCBI): domain Eukaryota; kingdom Fungi; phylum Entomophthoromycota; class Entomophthoromycetes; order Entomophthorales; family Entomophthoraceae; genus Massospora; species Massospora cicadina. The sequence continues at coordinate 256,237 of JAKSZP010017101.1, forward strand.
GGATATAGGCATACGGTGGGATGTGCTGGGCCATGTTTAGCTGGTGGGGGTAGTGGTGGCCATTGCCCAAGGTTCTGCTATTCTCTTGTCACCCTTTGGGACAATAAATTGGAGGTGGGGTCTGTGCCATAAGTGGACAGCCCAGACATCAACTCCTCATAGAGAGTTTGAGGGGGAAGGTGTGAGGGGAGGTTGCAAAGGTCACCATGAGTGTGGTACCATTGGATAGGTGGGTCTGGGTGGTGGTAATGGGTGTGTTTTTATAAAATAAGGGCGTTGCTGCTGCAGCATCTGCACCCTCTTCAGTAGGGAATCCAATATCAAAAGAATCCTTGTAAGGGTGGAAGTTGATAAACCCTGCTGGTGCAAAGGTGGCCGTTTCCAGCTTAATTATCACTTTGTCAGTGTACAGGAGGAGATGTCCATGCTCGACATGGAGGCAAAAGCGATTATTTGATCAGGGTAGGACTAGGGGGTGGGGGCGGGTTGGGTAGACTTGTGTAAGGTGCAGTGCTAGGTCCTTTTGAAGGACATAGCGGCAGAGAGATATTCGGCAGACTGGATGAGCCAGTCCACATGCGTTTGCCTGCTGGGCAATAAAGCTAGCAGGGGAGCACCACTGCCCCATACTGGGGCAGCAGGTGGTGGATCTGAGGACATAAATTTGGAAATTGGTGTGGTGAGGTGGTGGTGGAAAATCGGCTTGATTATAAACTTCTCAAAATTGATATCAAGTGAAAAAATGTTTCTGACAAAACTCTCAAATATTATATTTTAACCGAGGTAAGCCGACCAGGGGACAGACATCACCGAATATATGTGAAACTAAGAGAATAACTAAGAAATATAAAAATTGGGCACCCCAGGGTACTCAAGTTACCCCTGTTGCCAGCGGGACTGCCAGGTATGGGGTTTGGTACACTACTCCGAGGGGGTTTCCCCTGCTATAGAGCAGGTGTGAAGGAAAGGGTCTGTGTGGAGGAACCAGAGTGGGAACCATGATCCTATGAGCGCTTTTTGTCTTGGTCTCATATATCCATAGTGCCAGGCTTGGAAGTGCTCTAGTAATTGGACATGATATCTTTAATAATCCCATGAATGGTTGGGACCGTGCCCTTGAGAGCATCTAATGCAATTGTGTGTATTGTCCACATTGCAATGGGTATTATTAGGGAGCGGAGGATAGATGGGATTGGTGACTCAATCTGGAGCGCGAAGATACTTTTTTATATCTAGAATTCCTGTTTGTTTTGAATCTTTAGCAGGCGTGCGACTTCCTGCCATATAGCTTTGGATGGGGGGCATGTTTCTAGGCGGTGATGTAGGGATCCCTCCCCTCCACATACTGCACATATTTTGTGGAGGGAGTTGGAGCGGTCCGCCGTCCTGTAGGTCCTTCTCAAACAGCGCCAGGCGTTTGCTCTTATCCTTGGCTGTAGGAGTGGGTGGTGTGTCATTTTCCACATTGCTTTCTGTGTGGTTAAATCATAGGTAATGTCCAGCATATCTAGGTATTCTATCCTAGCTATGCTTGGGGTTGTTGCGAGCATATCCCTCTGGGGGTGGTTTTCTGGGTTTCTTAATTTGAATTGGGGTTGGGTCGTCCCCTTCCCTGCACAGTGCCTGTGTTCTCTATGGTCCATCCCATATGGAGGATAGTTTGGAGAATATGTTTGATAGAGGCGAGGTTCCATGCGGACCTGTTGCAGTAGGGTGCTTGGCAAGGTATAGAAGTAGTCTGGGTGGACTATGTAGGTTGGTTAATTTGAGCGCCTGTGAAAAAGTTAGTCCTTGCTGCTCTGGACCAATGTTGTTGTGGGAGGTCTGGAGCAAGGATTTCTTTTATCCAGGTACCTAGGATGTGATTGGCATGGCTCTCAAAATCTATTAGTCCCATGCCTCCATTTGAGCGTGGACCAAATAGTGTTTCCATCCATATAGGAGGGTGAGAGCCAGGCCACAGCCAGCCCTGGATAAGCGCGAGAATTGAGGTTATAAAGGTAGGTGAGAAGGCTATCACATGGGCCTGGCACCACAGTATTGGGAGGATGAGCGAGTTAGCAACTGTAACTCGTCCAGTAGTCCAGGGGTTCTCCCTTGAGGGAGGCTACGCGTTTGGATACCCGTTGTTACAGGTTTTTTTCCATTGTCTCATTAGCATATCCCCCTGATTCTAGCCAGATTCCAAGGTGTCGGACAGGAGTGGTGGTGGGAGGTGTTGCAAAGGGTAAAATAACTGGGTTTTTTCTTAGAGTGTTGGTGTGAGGTTCTGATGTTGTGGCCCAATTGTTTGTGTATTTGCAAAAAGAGGATGATTTCTGTCTTCCTTTTGTTGAGCGATACATTGCTCAACTTAGTATTCCTCTAGAGTGTGTTCCAGCTGTCGGGCATCTTCATTGTTTGCTATACTTGCTACGCAGTCATCTGCAAAGGCCAGTATCTTGACTATTGGCTGTCCTTGTGCGGTTATCCCCATGAGACGTGAGTCAGTTACTCGGAGGAGCGGGTCAAAGCTGAAATTGTATAGCAGTGGGCTGAGGGGATCCCCTTGTTTGAGCCCTCTGTGTGGTTTGATATTGTTTGTTAGGAATCCAGGGCCGCATACAGCCATGGTTGCAGATTCTGTTAGGAGCATCGCCCATTTTATGAATCTTGGTGGGAGTTTGAAGGCATGTAGACATTCTTTTAGGTATGGCCAGCTAACACGGTCATACGCCTTTTCCTGATCCAAGAAGACCAGGGCACCAGTTGCTTTGGATTGGCAAATATTTTCAACAGGGTGAATGTTGTTCCATATTGAACGCCCTGGTATAAACCCAAACTGGTTGGGTGATAGGACGTCAGATGCAATTGCGCTTAATCTAGCTGCTAGAATTTTGTTAGAATTTTTGTTCCAGTGTTGGAGAGTGCAATTGGGCGCCAGTTGGCTAGGTTTAACTTGTCACCCTTTTTATCCAAGGTTACAACGTAGGATTCATGGCCACCAGGTAATAGGCGTGTTTCCAACAAACTCTGGTTCATTGACGCCAATAGGAGGGGGGCGATTTGTTAAAAATATTTTTTGTAAAATTCGTAGGGTATCCCATCAGGCCCTGGGCATTTCCTACGTGGTGCACCGCGAATTGTTTCCCAAAGCTCCTCCCGTGTAATAAGGGATAGTATATTGTAATTTGGTGGTGTACTTTGTATCTTGGCAGTTAGAATAAATTCTTTAATTTTTTGTGGATCTGTTGGCATATCGCAATATAATTTGGTGCAATAGCGGTGTACTTCCGCCTTGACCTTCTCAGGGACAGTTGCCACGGTGCCATTGGACTTGCGGACCTGTGTGCACGTGGGCTGGTTTCCTCGGGTGTGGAATTGGCGGAAAAAGTATGTCAAACAGGTTTCGCCTTCCTTTATGAACTTACCTTTGTTCAGAACTTTGATTCTGTGTTGGTGTTCAAAGATGAGATTATTAAGTCAGGCTGAAATTTCTGCCCATTTGCTTCCCCAATTAAGGCTATAGCCAGATCTCAGAGTATTTATTTCCAGGTGGTCTAGTTCTGCCAAGGTACGCTTGATTGTGGCTGTGTTCGCGGTGTACTTGCATGATGCAATATGTCAGGTTTTGTTGATTAAATCTTTCTTGAAATTTCTCATGTTCCAATGGGATCTAAAGTGAATGGGGCTGTGAATTCTGGGTTTGTAGCCTTGTTTTCAACCCAATCAGATATCTCAGGCAATTTCATATTTTCTGGGTGAAGCTTTCTCCAAGGCGACACCTGTGTGTGGGATTGGGTTGGCGCTAACTGCACCGTAACTAATTGGGAAAGAAAAATTAATCTTTTTTGTTGTAAATTTGGAGATTCTTGAGTAGTGGGATTGTGGGATGAGGATGTGATTAATACAACTCATTGATATGAGCAGTCCCTCGCATATGTTGGGTCTTGTCATGTGGGGAAGGATTGGTGAATTGGGGGGAAGATCCTCCTGTAAGCCAAGAGATGCCTTCATTGTGCGATATTCAATGTGTCCAGGTGGGTATCCCCTGGGATTAGGCCATTGATCCATATCGGGGTTATCCCAGCAGTTGCAATCGCCTAACATGATGATATCTGGTGGGAGGGTGAGAGTAGAAATTTTTTCAAAAAAAAAATTTTCTCTTGGTTGCAGTGCACGGTGCATAGATACATGCTAACGAAATTATTTCATTTTGGCATGTGATTGTTGCTACCAGGACTCAACCGTGCAAGTGTGATGATGAATTTGTAGTTTTAAATTTTTTGTTGTTTTGGACTATCACCCCCACAGTGAGACGTCCATACTGATTGTGATGGTGTGACCCTGGTTGACCAGGATTCTTCTTTCCCTTATAGGCAGTGGGTTTCTTGGATGGCCAAGATGTCTACAAGGGGTTTTTGCAGGAAATCCAGCTTTTTGGCTTGGGATGTATGAGCTCTGGCTCCCGCAATGTTTAATGTCCCTATTGACACTGAGGTGCCCGTGGCGCCTCAGGAGCGGTTGGGAGGACCCTCTGGTCCTATCCCACCGCGGCTCATTTTGGCCATGCTCAGCGTCTGTACTCCAACTATTTCACTGCCATTGTTGATTCCCTTAATCTGACCCAATGATTCAAGGGAATTGCAGTTTTTTGCATTTGCGTCAACTTTTCCTGCACAGGTCTCATGTTGATTTGATGCGGGTTGTTGATTGGATTTTATAAGTTTGAGGTTCAACTTTTTTGCATTGTGCACCACATTTTCACCCAAATTGCGGTTGTATCGTTCCTCAGTATGTGCATGACTGATGACGCTTTGTGGCTCAGTCTGGTTACTGTGAAAATTTTTGACCTGGGCATATTGTTCTGATTAGTTGGTTTGGTGAATATCCAAAATATCCTCCTGAATTTGTCCGTGGTTAATGGCGGATTCCACGTGTGCCGCCACTTCAGCCGCTGCTCTCTTGCGGGCTTTTTGAGCTGTTTTACGCTGCTTACTTGTAACTGGGTCCACGATAGAGTATAATCCATCTTCACCCCAGTGGAATGTGTATTGACCATCAGTCATTTTGGCAAAGTTTTCATTATCTTCGTCCATAGCTTCTTCACAAAAATCATTTTCCATTAAGTCCTCTTTTACAGGGCATGCATGTTCCTTGTGGCCCAGTGAACCACAGTGGTTGCAAATGGGTGGTGCATATTCTAGTGTAACTTGGAATGCAGCTGACTGGCCCCCATCTGCAAAGTGAATTTCTGCTGCGCGGGGAATTCTGGATAAATCCTCTTCCACTTCTGGGAAGGGGTTGATTACAGCGTTAGCTTTGCCCATGCACAGGTCAGGCATTAAGCAAAATCACTGTAATTCGAGTTGTTGGATTTCTTTGTAGGCCATGAGACCTTTTCAGAGCTCCTCCTCAATTACTTTACCAGGAAGGTTGGTGGGGAGTGAGTCAAAGGAGATGAACAAAGTTTTCGCTTTGTTCCATCTGGTGCGCATGGTGCGCACAATTTTTTTGCCCTCAGGGAGGGCAATTTCCACGCAGATTTTTGCTGCAGCATCAGCTTCATCGGCTGTTTTGAAACCAATATTGATCTAGCCATGGCCCATGTTGTTGGTGGCTACGTACACCGCGTGAGGGAAAAGTGAGGGCTGTGCCTCACATGTTTTCTCCCACAGGGTCAGGGACTCATCCCCAAGGAAGATTCTGATCCCGTGTTCCACCTTTGACAAAGGTTGGTTGAATTGAATGTACATGTATTGCGCGTGCTTTACAGTAAATACCATAAAACCAGACGGTGTCTGAGTTTGCGATTTTTTTATGGCTTGGGTTCCTGGTCCCCCTCCAGGGCGTTTCTTGCCCTTAGTTGCACCGTTAAGCGCACCGCTTGCCGCGATGCTCGCCCATGTTCTATTATTTTTGTTATTAAAATCACCCATCTTTCCTGTGTGTAATTATCCAAATTTGCTGTTTGAATCAAATCGTAGTAACTAAAGTGATTGTTATGAGAAAGAAAAGCTGACAACATTCTCAAATAATTTGATAAAAAAATACAGCGGATCCTCACTGTTCTGCCCACTCTAAACTTCTATTTAATTGGGGTAAGCAGACCAGGAGACAGACATTACTAAACTAAAAACTTGAACTAAAAATAATGTAACTAATTGATTCAAACAAAACGCCCAAATGAGCAATTGAATGAATCGCATTGAACAAAACAACCAACTAGGTGGGCAGTGGAAACTGCTTATCCCTCCATGGCATAAGGGAGGGGGATCGGGGGGCTCATCTTTGGCAGCAGCTATCTCTTCCCAGAGTAGGGTGCATGTCAAGGCAGATAGCAAGGGCGTTGGGGCATCGGCGGTATGTGGTTTGATATCACTGATGATTGGTACTTCCAAGTAATTGCCAACCATAAAAATGGCACTAATATATTTGGCTAAAGCCTTTTCAGCTTTAATGTGGGCATCTGGTAATTTAACAAACTTAAAATGTTGGTTCAGGTGATCTTAGCTTTTGGGTTTTGTGCTACAGTTACCACGTTATGGATAGCTTCAGTGACATTTTTGTGAAGTTGTTTTACATTAATCTTACTTTTTGGAGTAAAATTTTCTAGGATAAAAGGAGGTGAAATTCCTCCTGCAAGTGCTGCCACTGATTTAGCGGCGGCTTTGCGGAGGGGACAGCAATCTGGTGTGGTGGCTGCTTCTACTGAAAGCTGGTGGTCGCTGTGGAATAGTTCAGCGTTTGGCTTTGTGGCATATAAATGAGGGAGGAATTATGCATCCCATTTTGCATTTCAGAACTGGTCGACTTAAAGAGATGGTTCTTTGATGATATTACCTGATCATCAATTTCAACAAAAAGTCCCATTGTTCTGGCAAAATTGAATCAGGGAATTAGCGTATGGTTGAGGATTGGTTGATTTATTGGATGTTGCATGGGATCAGACTAGATTCCAATACTGCGCTTGATTGGAAGATTCATGCGTGGCACTGGGGCATGGTGGAGGCTGATTGGTGGCTACAGATGCAGCTGCAGCAACAGGCTTTGGGGGAGAGGGAGTAGGATTGTACCCCATGCTGGAATTTGCGCAGGGTGGGCGGCGGATTGGTGGCTGTCAGACAATCTATCAGCGCCTTCAGAAGCTGCTAGATATGGGCACTTGCGTTTTAAGTGCTCTAACTCGAAATAGAATGGACAAATCGTCCATCCGCCCTTAACACAGGCCCAGAACAGATGGCCAGGGGCAGATGGGATAGCAGCACGAGGGGGAATTGATGGGGCAATTTTGTTCATTTCAGGGCTGAGTGTGGCATATGTCTTGAGGCCCAGCGAGGCGTATGGTCCATTTGGGACCACAAATTGCAAGATGGGATTGGAGCAATAGGCTGCCAAACCTTCCATCAGCTCCTGGTGGAGCACCTCAGGGGAAAGTGGGTAGGCAAACCAGCAAAATGAACCACCAAGGTGGTGTCCACTGGGAGTTAGGTGCATGTTGTTGGGAGAGGTGTATCTTGGAAGACCAGGGGCACCGTTGCCACAGTGACAGCATTGGCTTCACAAGTAAAGCTGATATTGAAATACCCCTTGTAGGGTGGAAGTCAATAAAACAGGCTGGTGTCATCACCGCCTTGGTCATTTCGATAATAGCTTGGTCGTTGTATGGGAAATGTTTCCCATATTTGACCCTAAGGCTGAAACACATGTTGCTACAAGGGAGCACCAGGAGGCAGTGGGGCACTGCTTGGGATTGCGCGAAGTGAGCGTTGAGATCCTTAGGAGGAACAAATCATCCCATGGGTTTTGAATGACTGGCGAGCCAATCTGAGCGCGTTTTCCTGTCAGACAGAAAATGGCAGGTGGAGTTTCTCCGCTGCCCCACACTGGGGCAGCTGGCGGGGAATCTGATGACATTGGAGCAAAACTACGGAGGGTAGTTGGGTTTTAACTTTTATTAACTGTAAAAATTGCTCAGAATGTTATGCTGAGTGGAAAGAGAGTTGCCCACTCTAAACTATCAACTATCTTCTTTCTCTAATCTACTTATCTCACTGATATCTCTGCGACTTCAGTTAAAACTGACCACTTTGCTTAGTAATTCATTCATCCATATCTCATTGGTTCTGACAGAGGTTACTATATATTAAATTCACGATTGCCTGATTCAAGGCGATTCCCCAATTATTTGTCCCACATTGACATTCCCTTAATTGCCTCATTTAGAAGTGACCCAATACCATCTGATTTAACTCAATATCGCCTCATCATAAGGTTCTCAAAAAACTGTAGCTCATATTTAGACTTGGCAGATTATACCCCATTCCACCATAATGACTTAGGGCTTATTAACTATTCATATCAGAATCACGACAACCACAAATCTAGGTATTCATTTTGGTCTTTGAAGAAGTGACACATATGAGGCTTAACCTAAATGTTGGCCACAGCAAGCTGGCAGAATACTTCCTCTAGATGGTTAAGATGCTCAAAATTTTTTTGAGAGAAGACATTGATGTCATTGAGGTACACAAAGGTACACAACAGCTTCAGGTCACCAAGGATGGTGTCCATGGCTCATTGGAACATAGCTGGGGCTTTACATAGCTCTTGAGGCATATGTATTAGGTGGAAAATCCCTTTGGATGTGATTATGGCGCATATCTCATGTCCTGCCGTGGGCAACTCAATTTGCCAGTAACCCAATATCAGATCGATTGCCAAGAAATAGCGAGCTCCTCCTAACCAATCCAATTCATTGTTGATCCAATGCAAGGGATATGAGTCCTTTATAGTAATACTGTTGAGTTTCTGGTAGTCTATCACCACCCAGTTATTACCGTCCTTCTTTTTTACAATCAGAATAGTTGAAGCCCACGGACCCTTGGACGGTTTGAGTATCCCTTTCTTCAGCAGCTTATCATTTTCCTCAATAACAATTTCTTCAGCTTCCTAAATTGTCGGATAAGCTAAGACTTATGGGGTGATCCCCAGTGTTTAGTCAATGGACCCCCCAAGCCACCATAAATTGTGGTCATTGACAATGAAAATCTCCTTATGTTTTTGAAATAATGCTATTTTTTGACCTTTTTGTTCTTCTGAAACCCATTAAATTCTTGTGCAGAACCACCACCATTATTCTGGGCTGTGGCTTGACGTGTAGACCAAATTCATTCATCAACCTGATTTTTTGAACCTGAAGGACTTATTCAACTGGGGTCAAGTGTAAATACGTCGCTATTTGAGCCGGTGGATTTGCAATGATTCATTTTGTAGATTCCTGAGCAAAACATTGAACTCCCCATGTTCTAGAAGTATAATTCCTGGAGCCACATGAGGCTTAAACTGTAAGAGCTGATAAGCCCAATGACCTCTCCATAGAGACCGGCTGGTACTTCGATCTCTAGCTCAGTGTTTATTATTATTTGGTGTCCAGAGGGGATGGATATAGGCCCAGCAGCTCTGAGAAGCAGCCCTTGATATTTTTATATCTGACGAAGGAGGTCCTAAGTATTGATCTTTAATCAATGGTAGAAAACTGGAATCACTTCATCTCTATATTTTGTTGATATGTCCCAAAGCACCAGATCCTTCAGCACTCCACTGGAGGTAAAGTAAATTGAGATCGGTGCCCAAAATTTTGAAGGTCTCATCCATCATTTTAATGAAAGCTTCAAAGTGCCTCTATGAGAGCAGTTCCAATTAAAAGGGCATAACTATTATTTGGTAGAGCTATCACTAAAGCTAAAATAACAATTGCCCAAACTAAAAAGGTAGCTTGATGTATGCTCCCTCAAAGACCGTGTTTTCTGCACCAGTAGTCACATATACCATTTGATATTCTACATCAGGCTTTAGCGAAAACTTCGCCACCAACTTAGTTGAAACTATGTTAACTGGGGTACCCATATCTATTATAGCGTGAACCCTATTTTTTGTTACAAAAATGTCACAGCATTTACACTCATAATAAAAAGAATTTTGAATATTTAATATGTGGGCATTTAAGGAATCTCTTTTCCAAAGGAAGCTCATAATCCCCTCACCAACTTTGGGTTATTCATTAACAATAGCATTCACTGGGAGGATGTTTACACCTTTCAGGAAAATGTATCTGAGGCTGGGTCCAACTTGTCTGAGGAAGCTTGGTCAAATATATGACAGGCATAAGGCTTCAGTTGCGCCTGAGGTACTTCTTCCACTATGGTCTTGGCTTTCACCTGCGTCTGTATGTTTACCCCTCCAACTGGCTGCTAACATAAAATCTCATCATCATACTGGGGAACTTTTGCAGTATATTATGATAGGTTCAGGTGGGACGTTTGGGGTTGCAGCAGCAGTGGTAGAGAGTCCCGTCTCTACTCCACTCCAACTTTTCCCTAGTATTGATCCTGTTATACATAGTGAACCCAATGGTTAGGGCAACTCTGGGCAAGGTGGGCAGGGCAACCGCATTCAAAACAATTTACCCCGTAGGGTCTGCGTCATTGGTTCTCATAAGATGACCAAGCCAATAATTTGATTGTTGGTGATTGGTGAACCCAGGGCCAGGTCAAAAGTAGATTGCTGACAGTGGAATAACAAGTTCAGTTCAGAAGCTGGGTTGCTGGTAATTATTTAAAGCAGGTCCTTATTAGAAGTTAAATTGCTGGAATTAACTTGGCTGAGGATGAGGTGAATAATCATAATAAGGCTAGGGTTACTAGGCGGAATCTGAACAGTTTGGGAGATTACCCTAAATAAGAAGGTCCAGCGACTGTGGCAGTATGTCTAAGCTCTATATTGGGCTGAAGATAGGTAGCAGATAGATGATGCAAAAACTGAACAATTTTGAGCAGGGGTGCGTCATCCTTAAAAATCAGAGTCAAGCCATTGTAAATTTTACGTTATGGCTTCACCGCAAAGGTCATTCCAATGCACACATAAGATTCAGGTTAAGTACATGCTCAAATTAACACGTGGGATTCCGCCATAAATCAGTTAGCAAACGCAGTAAGGGTCTCATTACGCTGGAACCCAATAGCCAAGAACTCAGTCTTTCGCTGTGACATCTTTGTGGTACCTTCAAACAACTGAAGCACAGTATCCTTCAAAATTGATATGTAATGGAACTGCTTGAAGATAGCAAGTGACTTGGTCAGCACTTCCAAAATCTAGGCGGATTTTAGAAATTTAGCTTTACTCCCAATTGAGTATCCTCCGCCACAAACTCAAAACGCATAAAAAGCCATGGATATTCCCAATGAAATCACTTGGAGGCAGTTTTAAATAAAAACTCCTCCTCCCACTCCTAACTGCAAACCTTTGGAACATACTGAGGAATGGGTCGTGGCCCATAGAATTAACTCAATGAGGAGCTGGTTCAGTAGGCCCAGTGGCGCATGGCTTATCCGTGGCTTCAGAGGTGGCGTGGGCCTCTTTGTTGGGTAGTACAGCTATCACTTGGGTAAATTGGCTCTCCAATACATAATCATCTATTGAGCTGCCTTCCTGGGTGTAGTAGCTCATTCCAGTGTCACATTCTCCATAATTCAATTATCCTCAAGCAGCCCCTTTTCGCTTGTCCATTCCCAATGAAGGGGATGGAAGTATCATCCAACTTCCGCTCTTCATAATGCAGTTGTTCAATAGTGTCATCCAAGCAATTATCAATTTGCCTGTCTTGTTTCCCAAGGATCCACAATTGACATAACATATCTTGAGATGGTCTATTATGTCGTTTGCTCCTGAAGGAGATCACCCTGTTTCTTGAGCACCGTGTTCAAGACAAGTTTGATTTTGGTGTATTCAGCTGGTGCAGTATGCTGTGAGGATTCTCCATCTATGCAGGCCTATAGAGACATGGCCAGCATCCGGAGGATTTTTATTTCTATGGTTGTTCAATGGGCCCATGTAGTGAAAACCACCGTTATAATTACAGCGATATTGATGAAATACATTAAGAGAATTGTGCAAGGTTCATCCCACTGAGTAATGGACAGACGATTTGGAGATTTTCCAGTGTTTGAAAAAAATGGTAATAATAGATATAAAATATATGAGCACTTGCTTCAGTGGTACCCTTTGAATTAATAATATAAATAGAATAATATTTCTGCTCCGTTTGCTACCTTCTATCTATTAACAATCTTCCTCACTTCAATCATCTCATTTTGCTTATATATTAGCAACTTTGTTTAATACCGATCTTTTGGCTTTGACTATTTGGTTCTGCCATATTCTCATTAGCTCTGGCAGAGTATACTATTCTTAAACCCCCTATTGTTTTAGTTTGAAATGATCTACTAATTATTTGTCATATTTTGACATCGACTTATTGCCTTATTTGGAGGCAATCCGATAACTATCCTTCTTGACCCTATAGCGCCTCATCCCAAGGCGCTCAAATATTTGTACACTGTAAATCATGGTTGGAAGAAACTAGCCATACTGCCATAGCTATTTTGGGCTTATTGTCCAGTCAAATAAGATTCTTGACAAATGGTACAGCAACAATTACTATTCTATAAATCCTTTAAAAATTTTATATATAAATACTTAACATTATAAATAGAAATTATAGACCTAAATTTTGAACTGTTTTTTTGTGTTTGCTTATTGGAAGTTTTTAGAGATAGAATTATTTTTTGTATACTTTTCTTTCTCGTTGCAATCACTTTTGCAACCTATTCAATTCAAGCCTGAATCTAGTTTGATAATCTCACAGAGGAATTAGTCTGCGCCCATGTCAGGGAGCAGTTGGGCAAGTAAAGTAAGAGGAGCAGGTGGAAGGCCCACAGCCTCATACATTTGAAAACGCCCCGGAGAAACTGGCAGATTAGACAAAAAATTTTAAAAAACTGGCAGTCACAATTTCCCCAGAAATCCTCGCATGGCAAGCACAAAGCAACCAGTACATCAACACGCCAAACTCCCAGCCACTTTTGTTGGTGGAATACAGAGTACGCATGTTTCTGGACATCCAACAAATGGCCTTATGGGAAAAATTTTGTGAAGTTGTGCACACCTTTTTCCTGACCGCGGTGTATGTCGCACCTCACTCCATGTCACGCGGTTGGATGGACCTAGGTTTCAAAAACAAAGATGCATCAGACAAGTCTGCTGCAGTACGCGTAGTGGTCAACCTCCCCGAAGGGCAATGGGTCATCAAAACCAAATGCACCAGATGGACAAAATTAAACCAAATTTTCCTCACGTTTGACTTTTTGCCTACTATGGTAAATGTGACATTTTGGAACAACACCTGAAAAATGGTCTTGCCATATATGGTAAAATACAATCATTGAAAATGCAACGCTTCATGCTGATGCCACACCTGTGCACCAGCAAAGCCATCGCAGTTCTGACCCTGACTGAGGAGATCATGAAGGACCTAACCCAGATCCTGCACTCCACTTTTATTGATATCGCAGGGCATACCACCCACCCATTCCAGGTGACCGTGGACAGAACGCCCCCCATCTGCACCCACTGTGATGCATTTGGCCATAAGGCGCACGCATGCCCCACCAAGGAGGGCATCACATTCCAATAAGCCCTCAGCGGCCATGGCCAGCGGAGAGGCGCACTATGAACCAACCATAAGCACCAAAGAGGCTTTCCCGTGGGGAGCACAAGGCTGCTACCTACTGGTAAAGCCTATCTTCCCACAAGAATGGAAGAAGGCCAAGCAGGCCCGCAGGGCCGTGGCCAAGGAAGCGGCCTAAGCTACCACCACTATCCCACACTCCCAACGCCAGGAGGACATTGAAACCTTCACAGCGGAAGCAACTCATGAATCCATCAACCAATCAGATTGGGAAGCCTATGCCAATTGGGCCACTCAATCCGAGGATCTGATGGGGGACTCAATCTCACCCAATCATTTCACCCAAGCTCCAGTTGAAACCAACTTGGGGCCCATCCCAACTAAAAAAAAATTTGACCCACTCAATGGTGCACTGAACTCATTTGCACCGCAAAAAATTCATCCAACGTTGGGGAAACAAAAAGTGAAGGCTAAAGCCAATGCAACTCTTTCTGCAAAAATTAATAAAATCCCGATAGCATTGCTGCTAACACCCACGCTGCTGTGAAGGCCCATGGGGATCTAGAAGAGGCTAGTGGGCCCAGGTGCCCCCCCCCTCTCACTAAGGTGAGGTGGGGGAAACCTTCACTTTAGGGACGTTGAATATCGCTGGACTCAAGGCCTCCCCATCTTGGGCTATGAAACTGAGTTTTTACAACACAATTTACCCGTGGATATCCTGGCCATCCAGGAGTCCCACTGTCCACGAGGTTCCAAGGAAGCTTGGAAAACAATGCTCCTCCCATCCATATCCTTTTGGTCAGAGCACTATGGGGCGTTAATTCAGAAAATATTAGTAATTCAAATTTTTATCATCAGAAACCTTCCTCAATGGCGAGTCCTTGTTGTCACCTTCTCGTGGGCTGACGTGGTATATGCTATCAATAACATCTATACCCCAAATGGTGCATGAACGCGTTGGGAATTTTTCTCATTGGTCAAATCCTCCCGCTACCCCCAGACCCTTTCATAGTTGGCGATATGAACTGCTGGCTAAACACTCCAACAGACTGGTGGCCTTCCTCCTCCCACGCCCCCCAGGGCCACATTGAACTTCGCATTCTAAAGGCCACCCTTGGGTTAATGGATGCACTGCCGTGGCAAGCCCCGCTGCTAGAGAACATGACGCGCCCCCACATCCACAACAGCCAATTAAGGTCCATGTCCTGCATCAACCTTATCCTTACGCAAGCGAAATTCCAACCCCACATATCCCACTCTAAAACAACAAAAATGGAATTCTCCGACCATTGACTGGTCTCAATAACCTACCATCTACCTGTCACAGCTGCTAAGGACCCACATTGGTGCAAAATCCGCCCCTCTGAGCTCGTGTCACCAGGATTTTCCACGTGGGTGGAATCAGCAACTTTGGCAAAAGAGTTTGTTGCACCATTTTGCGCGGACCCCATTTCCACATGGGCAACTTTAAAAGAAGATACCATCCGCCATTCTCGCCACCTCTCCTCCAGACGCTCATGAGCCACATCAGCTGTCATTTCGCGCACTATGGCAGAGTTGGCACACCTGGAGTCTAACATCCCAGCTACAGGATACAGCTCTGCAATGGGCTGGAAGTGGGCGGAGGCAGCCGCCCACCTCAACGCACTCAAAAGGCAATAAAACCATTGGGTTTGTGTTCAGTACAGGGCAAAACATTACAAAAGGTGACA
The DNA here is from genome assembly GCA_022478985.1 of Massospora cicadina. Lineage (NCBI taxonomy): Eukaryota > Fungi > Entomophthoromycota > Entomophthoromycetes > Entomophthorales > Entomophthoraceae > Massospora > Massospora cicadina. The sequence goes on from JAKSZP010017101.1 coordinate 271,456, forward strand.
AGTGCACCGCATATTTCATAAAAAAATTTCGCACCATGCCAGAGCGTGGCCTGCACACAGGTGCGAAGATCAGATGATTCCATTGTGAATACACACAGCCAAAGTGGCAAATGAAACACAAAAGTATTACTCTGAGTTGTACTGATAAAATCCAATTCAGCTGGCCGAAGTGGCGGAATTTCTCAACCAAGCCCACATCTGCACCATTTAGAATACCCAGAAATAATGAATTTGATTACTCCGAATGAACAATGGACAGCCATCCGCGGTGCACCAAACCGAAAATGCCCAGGCCTGGATGGAATTCCATATGAATTCTACAAAAAGTACTTCAAATATATATCCCCACTACTGTTGGCCTCACTTAACCAGAGCCTTTTGGAAACGCGCCTCCTGCCAGGAGGACAAGAGGCCTTTACCATCACACTCTTCAAGAAAGGGGACAAGCTAGACTTAGCCAACTGGCGCCCCATTTCTTTAACTAACACGGATACAGAATTTTAACATAAATCATGGCTAACCGTTTAGGGATTGTAGCATCTGCCACCATCTCCCCAGAACAATTTGGTTTCATACCCAGAAAATCAATTTGGGACGACGTGCACTCTGTGACCAACGCATGCCAGACCACAGCCTCTGGGGCACTTGCATTCTTGGACCAACAGAAGGCCTATGATAGAGTAAACTGGGAATACCTCAGGGCCTGCCTCCATCAATTCTGCTTAACCCCTCGCTTCATCAACTAGGTGATGCTGCTCACAGAATCTTCAACAATGGTAGTACGTGGCCCTGGCTTCCTAACGGAAGTAGTCCGCCCTCAAAGGGGCTTGCGACAAGGGGACCCCCTTAGCCCACTCTTATACAACTTCAGCCTTGACCCACTGCTTCGAAACGCGAATGCCCAGCTCACTGGGGTCCTTGTGCCAGGCCAATCCCCAGTCAAGATGATGGCGTTTGCTGATGACTGTGTGGTTGGGGTGTCTAATAATAAAGATGCAAACGCACTTGAAGCTCTCATCCAGGAGTATTCCTGGGTAAGTAACGCTGCACTGAACGCCTCCAAAACCGAAATCATCCTCCTTGGTCAGTATCAAAACTGCTGGGCCCCTGCAACCAGTGCTCAGCCCGGCCCATCTGCTCGCCCACGTCCACGCCTTACTAACTCAACACACACCGCTCCACTGGTGCTCCCCTTTGTGCCACACCCTACCATAGGGCCAGTCCGCCATCTGGGCGTGTGGGTGGAGGCAGGCAGATACGAATCAGCAGTAATGGAGAGTCATATTCTAGACAACGTGATGAAGCGCATCGCCTCCCTCAGAGCCCACCCTACTTCCCTTACTGCCAGGGTCATTTTGGCCAACTCTATGCTCCTATCCAAAGTCTGGATTGGAGCCCACGCCATCCCCTTCTCCCCAATCTTCTTCAAATCCTTGCATGCCCTGCTGCAAGGATGGCTATGGTTCGGCCGCCCTCCACCAGTATGGTTAGAAGTCCTGTTTAGCCCTCATCAGCATGGTGGCATGGGCCTGCTTGACTTCAGAGCCCATACGGACAAGATCTTGGGTACCTGGATTGCGGCCGTCACCGCCCCTACACTCCCCTCCCAACACTGGTCCCGCGCGGCCCACTCCAACTTCTCCTGCGCCTTGGGCCTCAACAATCCATCGAGCCCCCACTCCCTGATGAACTACCTGGCTTCACACCCATCGGCCACAGGTCCTCACGGTACTAAAACCCACTACAAACGAATCCTACTCTCCATGTGGAGCGCTGAGTGGAGAATTCATAATAGTGGACATACAACCCAAAGAGGCCGCCCCTCACCCCAGTTCACACAAGAGTACAGGGGCTACTCATCCACGGTGGCGTAATCCCCACTCAGCCCCATGTCCTATACAGGGTGGACTACATGGACATGATGGACATCCCTTACTCCATCGAGACCCAAAAAACTATCTGGAAATATGCACACCATCTTCTGTTGCAGCCTCAAATCCATTCCCATGTGTGGCGCAGCCTGAGGCGGGTGTACTGTACAGCTGAGCGCTCTAACGCTTTACACTCATCCTGCGTCGTGTGTGGCCAGTATGGAACGCTGTTCCACCGCCTAGAGAAGTGTCCTACCTCTAAAGTGATATGGCGCGAATTCCAACGCCTGCTTGGCCAGGATCAAACACATCCCTTCAGCCTGTCAAGAGATATGTTTGTATTATCAATGGCCTCCCCCTTCCACCCTCCCTCCATGCTCTGGTGGTTGCAATAGCCATGTGGACTATCCACACGATTGTCTTAGATGCCATCGCAGGCTCCACTACCACCCTCCCAGAAGCTGTCCACAGATTCTGGTCTCATTTGGTGGACCACTTTCAGGCGTGGATGTTTGGATACCTCCCACCACGTCGCCGACAGCTGCTCTCTTCCTGGTTCTCAGTTTGGTTCATCAAATCAGACCCTTTCCTCCACACGTGTTCAATTGTGGCTATGGCCCATTCACACGTTCCCTCCCCCTCCCCATAAGTGGCGTTCCTGCTGGCAACAAGAGATTGCATCGCTTCTCTGGGGTGCCTTCCATGTTACTAAGTTTTGTCTCTTTTGGGTTGACATTTGGAAGTGTCCATCCCCTGGTCAGCCTTCCTCGCAATAAATTTAAATTTAAAAGAATTATTTTTTGTAGTTAAACAAATTAAATGATTCTTTAATAACTTAGAAGAACACTTGACAAAGCTAGCTATCTCCATACACTAGCTTCAAATTTATTTATCTCCGTTATCTGAGCTTGTAGACAGATTAAATTCGTAGATTATACATGTGGGTATTATCTTCAAATAAACCTCTCCAGTCTACACCATTCATTTTTGGTAAGAAAAATGGCACTCTTTGGCCCTTTATGGATTAAATAACCTAAAATAGGAACTTTAAAAAACATTTATCTGATCAAAATGGAAGCTAAAATTCTCAGATATGTAAAAGAGCCAAGGGTTTCACCAATTAAACTGTCCAAACGCATTCAACTAATCCGAAAAATAAAAGACAGAACTGGCTTAGAGTCTTTTTCATCTGGATGGGGATTTTACAACTTTAAGCCATGCTGTTTGGCCATAAGAATGCTCCTGCAATATTTTAACGTCATATCAACTCAGTATCAGGTAATTTAAGATATGTGCAGTAGCTATATATGGACAATACCCTACTATTCTTCAGACCACGCGTCCCATAAAGTAAACTTGCAGCAAGTAAATGAGCACTTAAGGGCGATAAATTGACTTAAATATGAAAAATGTGAGTCTTTAAGTCTCAAATTACCTTCTAGGGAAAAGTTTATATGACAAAATAAACTTGATAATTCCAGACAAGGATAAGTCCAAACAATACTGGTCAACGCCAATCTCTTTGAAGTAATTGCGTAGATTTATATAGAATGTTCTTTAATCAAGACCTTCACTCCAAACCTTCCCAAAGGTGGCCACATCATTGTATAAGGACAGTAGGTATAAGACATTTAGTGGTCAATTAGACTTAAGATTTTAGGCTGTAAAATGCACATTGATTTCAACATTATGCTCCACCACGTTGACTTAGCTAAAAAAACACATTATCTAGCTATGCTTCCACTCTTTTCACATTTCATCTGCTTTGCTAAAAGTAGGCACAGTTAGATTTGATAATTCAGTAGGGTATTTCTTGCACAAAAATGCCCTCACAGAGATAAGCTATTATATGCATAACAAGACCTCTTGGCAATGGTAGAAGTTTTATCCTATTGGCGGCAAATATATGGTTTATTTCAAGCCATTTGTGCTCATAATGACCAAAAAGCTTTACTTTACTAATCTGCACTTCATAACTCACCCCATGTCAAACCCGCTGCCATGTGAACTTATTTTTTTGTGCTATCCTAGGTGTTCTCAAAAGGCAAAGAGAATGGATTAGCAGATGACTTAAGTCATATCAGTCTGGCTTTTGACCCAATGAATTGGATATCAGCAACACAAAACTGTTAATTTCACAGGCAACATCATTTCATATCATCTAACCGCCATCTGCACTTCTGTTATCACTTCTGTAATGAATCTGGAGGAGTAAAATATGTCAAACGGGTCATCTTGTACCAACCCTAATCTCCAGAATTTAACAAGATCCTAACAAAGTGCAACCTCTAAAAGGAGAACCTCAAAGAAATATAATTTTTGTTATAAATGGTATTGTTCTAGGAACTTTTATATGTTACCACCTGACCTCTTCGCCTAGTTCTATCTAAAGAGCACCATGATGGTATAATATTAGGCCATTCTGGCAAGGAAAAACCCTAGGGCTTATCTGTCGCATGAATAGCTTAAAGAGGTATAAGACATGTGGCACAATGCACAAAAGAATGCTTGTTTGTTAATTAGGTAAGGAAAGTCTCTACCCCTGACCATTTTTTTAGTTTTAAAGAAAGCAAGGTGCCTTTAACTTCGCTACTAGCTAATTTATTATGAATTGGTCTCACATCCAATGGGTATGATGCCATCATGCTGGTTATGGATCAGTTTTTCTAGTTTTCATACTTGATTGCATGTCACACTACGGTGACTGCTTACCAGATAATAATATTTTTATCTACTACGTCTTCTCTACCGGTTGTATCCCCAAGTCTCATAGTGACTGTAGGACCCAGTCACATTTTTTAGGAGGAGCTCATTAATCCCCTCCTGAATTGTTTAATCCAATCAACTGCATTTCATCTCCAGTCAAATGGGAAGACAAACAGAATAAGTTCGAGATTGAACTATCGTTGAGATGTTACACCTCCGCTGATCACATGTATTGGGCTTCACATTTACCACTAGCTCAATTACTTAATATAATAAAGCCTAGAACTATCAATTGTTGCTCTCCTTTTTTTAAATGTTATGTTTTAACCCTTTGTTAACATGATACCCAGTTGTGAGTCCAAGGTGTATGCTGTGTTGGACTTTGCAAAGTAATTAAGAAAGTACACTGGGGTGACAACTAATTTAGAGCTGCAATAAAGACATATAAGGAAAATGCTAATAATAAGAAAAGGGTGTTAATTGAATGTAAGTCAAGAAACCTAGTGAAACTTGATGCAAAGAACGTACCAATTAAGCAGCCAAGCTTTAAGATAGGACTGATTGGATTGGCCCATACCGCATTGCTAGAAAGGTGAGCCATGCCTTGTAGTAGTTAGATCTCCTACTTAGATCTTATCTTAATACTTTTCAGGATAGCAAGTTGACCCCATTTGAGCTCCCCTACCAAAAACTCTTTTGCACACATATTATAGGGGATCTTAGAATGGTTAATGTATTAAATCATTGCATTGAACTAAGTAAGAAGACATCTTTAGTATATGTCAGATAAAAAATGCTTTGATGCTGCAGAGATAGCTCGATTTCTGCATGTAATTGTTCTCAGGTTCAAGGGTTATTTAAAAAATTCCATGAGCGTAATTTTAAGCAATTAGCCTAAGTCGATTTCTACCATTGCTGCCAAGAAATTTCCCCCTGAGTATAAGAACTTCTTCCTTATAGGTGACCCTAGAGAGGTGGTTCACAAAATACTATAGGTAATTAAATGAATAGCATAATTTATGGTATGAAGTGGGTAAAGAAGGGAGGTAAGGACAAATTTAAGCTGATAAAATAGGCCTACATAGTCAACTTATAGTATAATACCAACCAGAGATGTAAATTGTTCAAATATTTTTAAGTTTGGGTCCAATAATTTTATTTTTTTTAATCCAGCCAGCAAAATACTTCTTCTATGATAAACAAGTATAAAACAAATGATAATGAGATCAATATGTTTAACAGAATCTTGATCAAAAAGGTTTACACAATTACCATCTAGTACTAAAAAAAAAAGGTTTACACAATTGATTAAGATGATAGATTTGAGAAAATCATGACATAAAGTTTGTACTTTTTTACTAAAAAAGCTGTAAACCCATTATACAATAATGTAGTAAGCATTCTTACTTTTTGAAGAAATAGTACACTTATTTTTTAGAGTTAACATTTACCAAAATTGTCATTTAGTTATCTCCATTTTTGGTAAACTAGATAGCCATTAGTAAGTCTAGAAAGTAAATAAAACCTTTGAATCAAAAGGATTAACTATCACATTACTTTTCTTTCTCGTTGCAAACACTTTTGCAACCTATTCAATTCAAGATTCAATCTTGTTTGATAATCTCATAGAGGAGATTAGTCTGCGCCCATGTCTGGGAGCAGTTAGGCAAGCAAGGCAAGAGGAGCAGGCGGAAGGCCCGCGGCCTCTAACGTTCAAAAACGCCCCGGAGAATCTGGCGGAATAAAAAAATCTCAAAAAACTGGCAGTCACAATTTCCCCGGAGATAATCGCGTGGCAAGCACGATGCAACCAGTACATTAACACGCCACACTCCCAGCCATTTTCATCGGTGGAATATGGAGTCTGTGTGTATCTGGACATCAAAAAATGGCCTTATGGGAAAAATTTTGTGAAGATGTACACAAAATTTTCCTGACTGCTGTGTACGTTGCACCTCACTCCATGTTGCGCAGTTGGCTGGACCTGGGTTTTGAAAGCAAAATAGCATCAGATGAGGCTGCAGCGGTGTGCATAGTGGTTGACCTCCCCGAAGGGCAATGGGTCGTTGAAACCAAATGCACCAGATGGACAAAATCAAACCAAATTTGCCTCACGTTTGACTTTTTGCCTACTACGGTAAAACGTGACATTTTGGAGCAACACCTGAAAGATGGTCTCGCCATATATGGCGAAATACAATCTTTTGAAATGCAACGTTTCACGCTGATGCCACACCTGTGCACCGGCAAAGCCATCACAGTTCTGACCCCAAGTGAGGAGATTGCAAAGGACCTAACCCAGATCCCGCACTCCACCTTTATTGACATTGCAGGGCATACCACCCACCCATTCCGGGTAACCGTGGAAAGCGCGCCCCCCATTTGCACCCACTATGATGCGTTTGGCCATAAGGCGCATGCATGCCCCATCAAGGAGGGCGTCACATTCCAAGAGCACCCCTTGGTGGCCATGACCAGCGGAGAGGCGCACTACAAACCAACCACAAGCACCAAGGAGGCTTTCCCATGGGGAGCACAAGGCTGCTACCTATTGGTAAAGCCCATCTCCCCGCAAAGCGGAAGAAGGCCAAGCAGGCCCATAGGGCCACGGCCAAGGAAGTGGCCAAGACCACCACCACCATCCCACACTCACAACGCCAGGAGGACATGGAGACCTTCGCGGTGGAAGTGACTCAGGAATCCATCACCCAATCAGATTGGGAGGCCCATGCTGAGTGGGCCACTCAATCAAAGGATCTGATGGGAGATTTGATCTCATCCAATTGCTGCACCCAAGCTCTGGTCGAAACTGACTTGGGACCTATCCCAATTGAAAAAAAAATTTCCCTGCTCAACAGTGCACCGAACTTATCCGCACCATAGAAAATTCGTCCGACGTCAGGAAAACAAAAAGTGAAGGCCAAAGCCAACGTGACTCTTTCCGCAAAAATTAACAAAAACCCGATAGCGTTGCTGCTAACACCTGCGCTGCTGTGAATACCCCTGTGGGGACCTTGAAGAGGCTGATGGGCCTGGGGGCCCACCCCCTTGCACCTAAGGTGCGATGGGGGAAACCTTCACTCTAGGGATGCTGAATATCGCCGGACTCAAGGCCTCCCCATCCCAGGCTAGGAAACTGAGTTTTTTACAACATAATTTACCCATGGATATCCTGGCCATCTAGGAGTCCCACTGTCCATGAGGTTCTGAGGAAGCTTGAGAAACAATGCTCCTCCCATCCCTATCCTTTTGGTTGAAGCATTGTGGGGTGCTAATTCAGAAAAATAATTTTTTCAAATTCACATCCTCAGAAACATTCCTAAATGGCTGAGTGCTCGTCGTCACCTTCTCGTGGGCTGACATTGTGCACACAATCGTCAACATCTATGCTTAAATGGTGCACACAAGCGTCAGGAATTTTTCTCATCAGTCAAATCCCTCCCGCTACCCCTGATTCTTTCCTAGTTGGCGACATGAACTGTTGGCTAACCTCACCAACGGACCGGTGGCCACCCTCACAAACAACCCACAGGGTCACGTAGAACTACGCATTCTGAAAGCCACCCTTGGGTTAATGGATGTGCTGCTGCGACATGCCCCACTGCTCGAAAACATGACGCGTCCCCATGTCCACAATGGCCAATTAAAGGTCCATGACCCGCATTGACCTTATTCTAATGCCAGCGAAATTCCAACCCCACATCTCCCACTTCAAAACAACAAAAATAGAATTCTCTGACCACCAACTGGTCTCAATAACATACCACTTACCTGTCACAGTTGCAAAGGCCCCACATTGGTGCAAAATCCGCCCCCCCCGAGCTCACGTCGCCAGGATTTTCCATGTGGGTGGAAGAGTCAACTTTAGCAAAATTGTTTGTTGTACCATTTTGCGCGGACCCCATTTCCACATGGGCAACTTTCAAAGAGGACACCATCCGCCACTATCACCATCTCTCCTCCAGACACTCACGAGCCACATCGGCGGTTAGCTTGCATGCTCTGGCAGAATTGGCCCACTTGGAGTCCAACATTCCAGCCACAGGAAACAGCCCTGCATGGGGCCGGAAGTGGGCAGAGGCAGCCGCCCACCTCAACGCACTCAAAAGGCAACACAAACATCAGGTTTGTGTCCAATACAGGGCCACACGCATCACTAAAGGTGACAAGTGCACCACATACTTCTTTAAAAAATTTTTCGCAATACGCCAGAGCATGGCCTGCACACAGGTGCAAATATTGGATAATTCCATTGTGGACACACTGGCCAAAGTGGCAGATTAAGTGCAAAAATACAACTCCAAGCTATACCAAGCTGAACCAATTCAGCCAGCCGGAATGGCAGAATTTCTCGACTGTTCTCATATCTGCACCATTTTCTTATACCCAGAAATAATGCATTTAATTAATCCAAACGAATTATGGACAGCCATTCGCAGTGCGCCAAACCAAAAATGCCCAGGCCCAGATGGCATTACATATGAGTTCTACAAAAAATATTTCAAATATATATCCCCATTGCTGCTAGCCTCACTTAACCAAAGCCTGTTGGAAATGTGCCTCAGACCAGGAGAACATGAGGCCTTTACTGTCACACTCTTCAAGAAAGGGGATAAGCTTGAATTAGCCAACTGGCGCCCCATTTCTCTAACAAACACAGACACCAAAAGTTTAACAAAAATCATGGCTAACCATTTAGGGACTGTAGCATCTGCCACCATCTCCCCAGAACAATTCGGTTTCATCCTCAGAAGGTCGATTTGGGATAACGTGCACTCTGTGGCTAATGTATTTCAGTCCACAACCTCTGGGGCACTTGTATTCTTGGACCAACAAAAGGCCTATGATAGAGTAAACTGGGAATACCTTAGGGCCTGCCTCCATCAATTCCGCCTACCCCCTGCTTCATAAACTGGGTGATGCTGCTCACGGAATCTGTGACAATGGCAGTGCGTGGCCCAGGCTTCCTAACGGAAGTAGTCCGCCCTCAAAGGGGCCTGCGACAAGGGGACCCCCTCAGCCCATTCTTATACAACTTCAGCCTTGACCCACTACTGCGAAATGTGAATGCTCAACTCACTGGGGTCCATGTGCCAGGCCAAGCCCCAGTCAAAATATTGGCATTCGCAGATGATTGCGTGGTGGGGGTGTCTAATAACAAAGATGCACGCGCGCTTGAAGCTCTCATCCAGGAATATTCCCGGGTAAGCAACGCGGCACTGAACGCCTCCAAAACCGAAATCATCCTCCTTGGTTGGTTTCAGAACTGCTGGGCCCCAGCAATTAGTTCCCAACCCGGCCCATCTGATTGCCCACATCCATGCCTTACTAACTCAAACACACCGCTCCACTGGTGCTCCCCTTCGTGCCACGTCCTACCATAGGACCGGTGCGCCATCTGGGCGTGTGGATGGAGGCAGGCGGATATGCGTCAGCAGTAATGGAGTGCCATATACTGGACAACGTGACGAAGCGAATCGCCTCTCTCAGAGCCCACCCAACTACCCTCACTGGCAGGGTTGTTCTTGCCAACTCTATGCTCCTATCCAAAGTCTGGTTCGGAGCCCACGCCATCCCCTTCTCACCAAGCTTCTTCAAATCCCTGTATGCTTTGCTGCAAGGATGGCTTTGGTCAGGCCGCCCTCCACCTGTACAGCTAAAGGTCATGTTTGCCCTCATCATCAAGGTGGCATGGCCTGCTTGACTTCAAAGCCCATGCTACCAAGATCCTGGGCACTTGGATCGGGGCGTCACCGCTCCTACACTCCCTTCCCAACACTGGTCCTGCGCAGCCTGCTCCAACTTCTCCAGAGCCTTGGGCCTCAACAATCCATCAAACCCCCACTCCCTGATGAAATACCTCGCATCACACACATCGGCTACAGGTCCGCACGGGACTAAAACCCACTACAAACGAATCCTACTCTCCATGCGAAGTGCAGAGTGGAGAATTTGTATTAGTGGACATACAACCCGAAGAGGCCGCCCCTCACACAGTTCACACAAGAGGTACAAAAGCTACCCATCCATGATGGCGTGATCCCCATTCGACCCCATGTCCTATCCAGGGTGGACTACCTGGACATGATGGACATCCCTTATTCCACTGAGACCCAAAAGACTATCTGGAAATATGCACACCATCCTCTGTTGCAGCCTCAAGTCCGCTCCCATGTGTGGCGCTGCCTGAGGCGGGTGTATCGTACAGCTGAGTGCTCTTAATGCTTTACACTCATCCTGTGTCGTGTGTGGCCAGTATGGAACGCTGTTCCACCGCCTGGAAAAGTGCCCCACCTCTAAAGTGATATGGCGCGAATTCCAACGTCTACTGGGCCAGGATCAAACGCATCCCTTCAGTCTGTCAAGAGATATATTTGCTTCATCAATGGCCTCCCCCTCCCACCCTCCCTCCGTGCTCTGGTCGTTGCAATCGCCATGTGGACTATCCACACGATTGTCTTGGATGCCATCGTAGGCTCCACCCCCACCCTCCCAGAAACTGTCCACAGATTCCAGTCTCATTTGGTGGACCACTTTCAAGAATGATTGTTTGGATATCTCCCACCGCGTCGCCGACAGCTGGTCTCCTCCTGGTTCCCAGTCTGGTTCATCAAATCAGACCCCTTCCTCCACACGTGCTCAATAGTGTCTACGGCCCCTTCACACGTTCCCTCCCCTCCCCATAAGTGGCGTTCCCGCTGGCAACAAGAGATAGCATCGCTTCTCTGGGGTGCATCCCCTGGTACTAAGTTTATCTTTCCTGAGGCATATTTGGAAGTGTCCGTCCCATGGTCGGCCTTCCCCACAATAATTTAAAAAAAGGATTAACTATCACTTTTCTCTCTCGTTGCAATCACTTTTGCAACCCATAAAATTCAAGTCTGAACCTAGTTTGATAATCTCATAGAGGAGATTAGTCAGAGCCCATGTCAGGGAGCAGTTGGGTAAGTAAGGTAAGAGGAGCAGGTGGGAGGCCCGCGCCCTCAAACGTTCAAAAACGCCCCGGAAAAACTGGCGGAATAGAAATTTTTATAAAAAACTGGCGGTCACTATTTCCCCAGAATATCTTCACTTGACAAGCACGATGCAACTAGTACATCAATACGCCGCACTCCCAGCCACTTTTGTCAGTGGAATATGGAGTCCGCGTGTTTCTGGACATCCAACAAACGGCTTTATGGGAAAAATTTTGTGGGGATGTGCACACTTTTATCCCGACCGCAGTGTATGTTGCACCTCACTCCATGTCACGCAGTTGGCTGGACCTAGGTTTCAAAAACAAAGAGGCAGCAGATGAGGCTGCTGCAGTGCGTGTAGTGATTGACCTCCCCTGAAGGGCAATGGGTCAATAAAACAAAATGCACTAGATGGACAAAATCAAACCAAATTTTCCTCACGTTTGACTTTTTGCCTACTATGGTAAAATGTGACATTTTGGAGCAACAACTGAAAGATGGTCTCGCTGTCTACAGCGAAATACAATCTTTCAAAATGAAACGCTTTATGCTGATGCCACACCTGTATACCGGCAAAGCCATTGCAGTTCTGACCCTGACTGAGGAGATTGCAAAGGACCTAACCCAGTATCTGCACTCCACTTTTATTAATATTGAAGGTCATACCACCCATTCTTTCTGGGTAACTGTGGACAGCGCGCCCCCCATCTTCACCCACTGTGACGCATTCAGCCATAAGGCACACGCATGCCCCACCAAGGAGGGCGTCACGTTCCAAGAGCACCCCTCAGCGGCCATGGCCAGCGGAGAGGCGCACTATGAACCAACCTTAAGCACCAAAGAGGCTTTCCCGTGGGGAGCACAAGGCTGCTACCTACTGGCAAAGACTATTTCCCCACAAGAATGGAAGAAGGCCAAGAAGGCCACAGGGCCGCGGCCAAGGAAGTGGCTAAAGTCACCACTGGTATCCCACACTCCCAACGCCAGGAGGACATCAAAACCTTAGCGGTGGAAGCAAATAAGGAATCTATCAACCAATCAGATTGGGAAGCCCATGCTGATTGGGCCACCCAATCTGAGGATCCGATGGGGGACTCAATCTCACCCAATCGTTGCAACCAAGCTCCAGTTGAAACCAACTTGAGGCCCATCCTACCTGAAAAATTTTTTGACCCGCTCAATGGTGCACTGAACTCATCCGCACTGCAAAAAATTCATCCAACGTTGGGGAAACAAAAAGCGAAGGCAAAAGCCAACGTGAACACTTTCTGCTAAAATCAACAAAACTACTGATAGTATTGATGCAAACACCCATGCTGCCATGAAGGCCTGTGGGGATATAGAGGAGGCTAGTGGGCCCAGGTGCCCACCCCTCACACCTAAGGTGTGATGGGGGAAACCTTCACTTTAGGGACGTTAAATATCGGCGGACTCAAGGCCTCGCTGTCCCAGTCTAGGAAACTGAGTTTTTTATGACAAAATTTACCCGTGGATATCCTGGCCATCCAGGAGTCCCACTGTCCACGAGATTCCGAGGAGGCTTGGATAAAAATGCTCCTCCCATCCCTATCATTTTGGTCAGAGCACTGTGGAGTGCTAAGTTGGAAAAATAATTTTTTAAATTTTCATCGTCAGAAACCTTCCTCAATGGCCAAATCCTAGTTGTCACTTTCTTGTGGGCCAACGTGGTACACGCTATCATCAACATCTATGCCCCAAATGGTGCATGAGAGCATTGGGAATTTTTCTCATCAGTCAAATACCTCCCGCTACCCCCAGACCTTTTGTAATCGGTGACATGAACTGTTGGCTAAGTACTCCAACGGACTGGTGGCCTTCCTCCTCCCACGCCCCCCAGGGCCATGTTGAACTTTGAGTTCTAAAGGCCACCCTTGGGTTAATTGATGCGCTGCTGTGGCAAGCCCAGCTGCTCAAGAACATGATGCGCCCCCATGTCCACAATGGCCAATTAAGGTCCATGTCCTGCATCAACCTTATCCTTATGCATGAGAAAATTCCAACCCCACATATCCCACTTTAAATAAACAAAAATGGAATTCTCCGACCATTGACTGGTCTCAATAACCTACCACCTAATTGTCACAGCTGTAAGGCCCCACATTGGTGCAGAATCTTTTATCCCGAGCTCACATTATCAGGATTTTCCACATGGGTGGAATCAGCAACTTTGGCAAAAGAGTTGTTGCACCATTTTGCGCGGACCACATTTCCACATGGGCAACTTTCAAAGAAGATACCATCCACCACTCTCGCCACCTCTCCTCCAGATGCTCACGAGCCACATCGGCGGTTATTTCGCGCACTATGGCAGAGTTGGCACACCTGGAGTCTAACATCCCGGCTACAGGATACAGCTCTGCATGGGGCCAGAAGTGGGCAGAGGCAGCTGCCCACCTCAACGCGCTCAAAAGGCAACACAAACATCGGGTTTGTGTTAAGTACAGGGCCAAACACATCACAAAAGGTGACAAGTGCACCGCATATTTTTTTTAAAAAATTCGCACCACGCCAGAGCATGGCCTGCACACAGGTGAAAAGATCGGATGATTCCTTTGTGGATACGCTAGCTGAAGTGGCAATTGAAACACAAAAGTATTACTCTGAGTTGTACTGATATGATCCAATTCAGCCAGCCAAAGTGGCAGAATTTCTTGACCAAGCCCACATCTGCACCGTTTCCTGATACCCAGAAATAATGAATTTGATTACTCTGAATGAACTATGGACAGCCATCCGCAGTGCACCAAACAGAAAATGCCCAGGCCTGGATGGCATTACATATGAATTCTACAAAAAGTACTTCAAATATATATCTCCACTACTGTTGGCCTCACTTAACCAGAGCCTTTTGAAAAAGGCGCCTCCTATCAGGAGGACAAGAGGCCTTCACCATCGCTTTCTTCAAAAAAGGGGACAAGCTAGACTTAGCCAACTGGCGCCCCATTTCTTTAACTAACACGGATACAGAAATTTTAACAAAAATCATGGCTAACCGTTTAGGGATTGTAGCATTTGCCACCATCTCCCCAGAACAATTTGGTTTGTACCCAGAAAGTCAATGTGGGACGACGTGCACTCTGTGACTAACACATGCCAGCCCACAGCCTCTGGGGCACTTGCATTCTTGGACCAACAGAAGGCCTATGATAGAGTAAACTTGTTATACTCAGGGCCTGCCTCCATCAATTCTGCTTACCCCCTCGCTTCATCAACTAGGTGATGCTGCTCATAGAATCTGCAACAATGGCAGTACGTGGCCCTGGCTTCCTAACGGAATTAGTCCGCCCTCAAAGGGGCTTGCAACAAGGGGACCCCCTTAGCCCACTCTTATACAACTTCAGCCTTGACCCACTACTGCGAAACGTGAATGCCCAAATCACTGGGGTCCATGTGCCAGGCCAATCCCCAGTCAAGATGATGTCGTTTGCTGATGACTGTGTGGTTGTGGTGTCTAATAATAAAGATGCAAACGCATTTGAAGCTCTCATCCAGGAGTATTCCTGGGTAAGAAACGCTGCACTGAACGCCTCCAAAACCGAAATCATCCTCTTTGGTCAGTATTAAAACTGCTGGGCCCCTGCAACTAGTGCCCAGCCCGGCCCATCTGCCCACACACGCGCTCGCCCTCCCAGCTCACCCCACACCACCCCACTGGTGCTCCCCTTTGTGCCACGCCCTACCATAGGGCCAGTCCGCCATCTGGGCGTGTGGGTGGAGGCAGGCAGATACGAATCAGCAGTAATGGAGAGTCATATTCTAGACAACGTGATGAAGCGCATCGCCTCCCTCAGAGCCCACCCTACTTCCCTTACTGCCAGGGTCGTTTTGGCCAACTCTATGCTCCTATCCAAAGTCTGGATTGGAGCCCACGCCATCCCCTTCTCCCCAATCTTCTTCAAATCCTTGCAAGCCCTGCTGCAAGGATAGCTATGGTTCGGCCGCCCTCCACCAGTATGGTTAGAAGTCATGTTTGGCCCTCATCAGCATGGTGGCATGGGCCTGCTTGACTTCAGAGCCCATGCGGACAAGATCTTGGGTACTTGGATTGCGGCCGTCACCGCCCCTACACTCCCCTCTCAACACTGGTCCCGTGCGGCCCACTCCAACTTCTCCCGCGCCTTGGGCCTCAACAATCCATCGAGCCCCCACTCCCTGATGAACTACCTGGCATCACACCCATCGGCCACAGGTCCTCACGGTACTAAAACCCACTACAAACGAATCCTCCTCTCCATGTGGAGCGTAGAGTGGAGAATTCATATTAGTGGACATACTACCCAAAGAGGCCGCCCCTCACCCCAGTTCACACAAGAGGTACAGGGGCTACCCATCCATGATGGCGTGATCCCCACACAGCCCCATGTCCTATTTAGGGTGGACTACCTGGACATGATGGACATCCCTTACTCCATTGAAACCCAAAATACTATCTGGAAATATGCACACCATCCTCTGTTGCAGCCTCAAATCCATTCCCATGTGTGGCGCTGCCTGAGGCGGGTGTACTGTACAGCTGAGCGCTCTAACGCTTAACACTCATCCTGCGTCGTGTGTGGCCAGTATGGAACGCTGTTCCACCGCCTAGAGAAGTGTCCTACCTCTAAAGTGATATGGTGCGAATTCCAACGTCTACTGGGCCAGAATCAAACACATCCCTTCAGTCTGTCAAGAGATATGTTTGTATTATCAATGGCCTCCCCCTTCCACCCTCCCTCCATGCTCTGGTGGTTGCAATCGCCATGTGGACCATCCACACGATTGTCTTGGATGCCATCGCAGGCTCCATCCCCACCCTCCCAGAAACTGTCCACAGATTCCAGTCTCATTTGGTGGCCCACTTTCAAGCGTGGATGTTTGGATAATTCCCACCACGCTGCCGACAGCTGGTCTCCTCCTGGTTCCCAGTTTGGTTCATCAGGTCAGACCCCTTCCTCCACACGTGTTCAATTGTGGCTATGGCCCCTTCACGCGTTCCCTCCCCTTCCCCATAAATGGCGTTCCCGCTGGCAACAAGAGATAGCATCACTTCTCTGGGGTGCCTTCCCTGTTACTAAGTGTTGTCTCGGTCAGGTCAATATTGGAAGTGTCCATCCCATGGTTAGCCTTCCCCACAATAAATTTAAAAATTCAAAATTTAAAAGGATTAACTATCAAAGGCTTAGAATTATATATATATACTCATTGAATTTAACAAAAAAACCACCAATCACTCTTAGATCTAGATATAATAAGTCTATCTTATATTTACTTGTCAATATGGTAATAATATTCTTAATATGTGTACTGATAATTGATATATCTTTCACGTTTTATTTTTAATAGAGATACAAAAGTGATACATTACTTTATAATTAAACTGTATAGCATTATAGAGGGGAGGATCCCCAGTGGAAGAATAGGGACCTCTACCTCTGCCTCCCTGAGTTTGATTCCAGTACAGGAATTTTGGGTAGGGGACGACTATGACTGTGTTGGCGTTGCGCACCAATGCCCCAAACCAAGATAGTGAATAGCAAAGGCAGTCCATGGAGTTCCTAGCCTATCATACGCCATGCATTGAGATTTTCCGGATTTTATCCTCCTTTCCCATTCATTTGATTTCCCCTCAATTGGTGCAGTATCATCCCCAGGTTGGCCAACCTCAAATAAAAATTAAAATTTAAATGTATACCATTTTAGCTTACAGTTGTAGTGTTATTTGAATCATAAGCTCTTTCTTTTACAAAGCAGATTGGTTTATTTATTTGATTTAATAAGTTAAACAATTGTCTAACAGCTGTGGTTGATATTTATACCACATTAAATATATAAAAACTTTTGGTTATTAATGGACATTAATAAAATTAAAGGTTATTGAATGCCAAATATTTCAAATCCCTATTTTCATTACCAATGGATGTCCCTCACCTTGAGAATTATATTATATACAAAAAAGGACGTTTTTTTTCCTGTAATGATTATTTTTATCAAGTAGAATAATCAAATTGATCAAACAATCTTTTTTAAAGTTTAATAATTTTATATTATATGTTGACTTATACACACATAAAGCACTATTATATAAGATACACAAAATGTGACTTTTCCTTTCTGCGCCAAAAACCTTTAGATATAATAACTTTTTTAGATTTAGTCTGAAGAGTTAAAAACATAATAGACTTCTCTATATTATGACTTGCACAAAGCTTTCACATTATTTTATAAGTATTGCATGACCCTTGATGGGTATATTGTTTAAGTTATGGTATTAAGATTGACAATGGAAATTTTGGGCTACATCACAGCAATTTTAGTACCAAAGATATTAAGCTTCATTCTATAACTTCACTAGTAAAAAGATGAGTCAGGCCCTATACCCAATAAAAATTTTAAATAGCTTTAATAACAGTTAGCTCCTAAATAATAATTTTTCAATAAAAACTCTTATAGAAATCAGAGATTCATAATTACTTGCGAGTTTCCATAATTTTGTTTCTACAAGACTTCTGGCTCCATAGAGTCACCAATAATTTGTTTTATAATCAACAAATCTAGTTTCTTATTTCACATTTTGGTGTTTATCCCCAAAACCCTGCCATCACAAACATTTTAGTAATCACTCCATTTTTACTTTTAAGCAACCACTCAGCTTTTTTTGATACTTGGAGAGCTACATATGCTTTACTGACATGGATAGTCTGACATGAATTACCTTTTATTTTTTCTGCAGAATCTGTTGCCTTTCCAAATATAGCAATATGGAAATTTTAATACAATGGTGAATCTGCAAAGGCGTTAACCTCAATTGATAAAAAGGCCATCATTGAAGTTTTTTAGGTTGTTGATTATATTAATGATATTTTCTTTAGTAAAATAAATTCTGTCCTTTTCAAGGTGTAAAGCAAGGTTCATGAATAAAATTAAAAATTTTGTGGTTTTTTTTTTGTACTAGATGGTCCCAAAAAATTTTGTGGTTTTGGAAGTAAAGAATGCGCCAGGTTAATTAAGCTAATTTACATTTTGTTTATTTTTAACACCTCATCCAACTCTTCAAAGTGAAAATTGCTTGGTCAACACTTTTGCATATGTACTTACAATTTTATTATCAAATAAAAGTATTATAGTACTCAACATCTAGATGGTCAAGAAGGTGTGAGATAGTAACTGTTTGTAAAGCACTACCTGGTAATTACTGAGGTCAAAACCATCAATTTAACAGTAAACCCAATGTCTTCATGGAACCACCTGCAGTACTGAGAATTCTACCTTCTCCAGTTAAAGTTTAAAAAAGGGACCAGAATTAATTCAGTGAAGTTACTTTCCAGCATCAATGGTGAGTTACTGGTGTGGGGTCCACGTGGTCCATGGATTGTGATCACCTTGGAAATCTCATGAAGAGCTGGTTTATACATGGGCAGGTATCTCATCGCCAATCTCATCTTTGATATAAAAAAATTATGTTGACTTCCATCCACAGGAAAGTGTGGACATAATAAATTAATCTTTTATGATATCTTACAGAATAAATGTGACATCTGATAAGTACAAAGGTGCATCCTTTAGTGATGACCAAAATAAGTTACTTAATTCAAATTAAGAAACTGAATTATGTAATAGTTATCTTGTTTTTGACCTTGTTTTAGGAGCTCAACTATATCTTGCCATTTCATATTTGTAGATCTATAATTAGTTCTGACCATTCATAATGGAACATGTAGATCATAACATTTTGAATTGTTCATGCATGTAGAAGGGTCCTTAAGTGGGAAGTCAATGGCAACAAACCATTTTGCCATGCTCTGATAACTGGCTTCTGTCTTTTGTCATGACATACTTCAGGAACACATACTCCTCACCTAACAACACTTTTATGGTTGTTACAAATTCAATATATTCATTTCAGTTTTTTTCTATAAAAAACAGAAATCTTCATGAGATTTATGAAACAGCAATAGATAAAATTACTTCCTATGAAGCTTTATTCTGTAAATGTAAAATTAGCAGCATACATAGCTCTTTAGTAGCTTTGGCCTTTGTGGTAATGTGGTTGGTTGCTGATATAAAAACCATATTCTACATGGCAGAACATAAGAGGATACTGGAGAGTGTAATAGTTATGGCGCGCCTCAATGACTCAATTATATTTGCTGTCCCTACACTATAGTACAATATTCTAACTCTCAAAAGTCTAAAAATTAAGTAATGCAATTTCTTTTGTGGTGAAATTATTGAGGTGCTCTTGGCTCTCTCCAGAATGCTTTTTTTTACATTGATAACCACTTGGAAGTTCTTTTAGAACCTTAAGAACAGATTCAACAGCCGCCATTAAGCCCAAGATGTACATGTTGGGATCATAAAAGAATCTCAATTGACCTATAATTCCATGCTTAACACTTGGGTAAAAGTGAAAATGGATGTTTCTCTTGCTGTCATTATAAACAACAAAGTAGTTTTTAAAGAAATGTAACGCTGCTGATGTTACAGCATAAGGCTCCTGATCATGTTTATACTAGCTCCTGAATCTTAGATGCTTGTATATATTTTTATCCTTTACCATATTAGCATAAAAAGTTCATTTGAAATACTTGATATAATAATAACTATTAGATAGGAAGTTCTCAGCAAGTTAATGTTTGGGGTGAGAGGGTGTGCGGGGGTTTATAATCTCTTTCTGCTAAGCATCACTTTTCGAAAATCAATTCAGCCTGAAATTTAGCTCCACTAAAGAGATTTACGAAAACTATTAGCAAATATGGCGGGAAACCCCGCAAAAGAACCCGCAGGCTATGCCAAACGAGCCAGCACCACCCCCAAACGAAGCAACCCTCGGTTACCCACCTCAGGGTCAACCAGAATCACCCGCTCTCAAGCAGCAGCCATGAAAGCAGGCACCACCCCCAACCTGGAGCTACTCCAACTAGCGCCAGTTCACCTGATCGCACTTCTGCAACCTGCACGCCTAACAGCTCTGTGTGCGCTGCCTCCCACTAACCCGCTGGGCCCCCTCCAACCAAGGAGGCCATCACCCACGCTGTTTTAATGGCGTCTGCTCAGTTGAATGCAACTCAGCCCATCCAGACATTCACCTCCCCCATTGTGTCAGCTAATTCAGCCCCATCTATTATTGCTGACACCGTGTTTCTGGCTCCCTCCATGAGGGGCGATACCCAGCTACCTGGCCCCCAAATCCTCAGATGTAAGGTTGGATTAGCCGCACATTCTGGTTCACTAAGCACCAAATTGGGACAATCTACTCTTCCCAATGAGGATTCAAATGGTTCGGATTTTGGAACTTCACACCAGTTCCAATCTCACCCGTCCCATTTAAACCCCATAATCGGCACTTCTCAAGTCGGCACTTTATCTCAATATGCTGAAAACGACCAATTCATCAATCAGCCAGTGAGTTTTGCCAACGAAATCACAGCAAATACTCGGGCTGAATTTACCCAAATAGATTGGGATGGTGATGAAACATCTCCCTCCTCCCAACTGGCTGGAGTTAATTCCAATCTGGATGGGCCTCCCCAATTTAGCGAGGCCCAACAAACCGCCCCTCAATTTAATATGACGCCAGCAACTGCTGTAACATTCCAGAAACAAAGGAACTCCGCAAACTTGTCCAAATCACCAGCTCACACTCAACCTGCAATTGCAGCCCAAAGCAAACACAAACGTACCAAAGGAGCCACTGGGGCGTGGCAAAAACCTCTGGCACCAACGCTACCCAAAGCTGATCCCCGTGAAGTGGCATTTATTGCTGATGTTAAGAAGAAATGGGCCGAAACTAGAGCGCAAAAATCTCTACCTCGCTCAACCCTCTCCCACGCAATTCGCCTTTATTATGGGCATAACCCTGTTGAATTCTATATGGAGGATTACTTCTCATACTTTGCAGCGATTGCGGAGACATTCCCTATTAACACCACCATCCATGAATCAGTGGAGGGCCACTACATCGATGTGGGCTTCACTGAAGCTGCCCTTGCTGACCATGCTGCCACCCTCCAGGTCATTATCCCACGCGGATCTCTTCACATCTCCCGCACACGCTCTCACCTGGAGAAAATTTCATGGGTTACTTTTTCGAACCTACCAACGACTGTTGATCCTGAGTCTCTTAAACTGGCACTCCATCGTGGTTTAATGGAGTTTGGGTCTGTTCTTTCAGTGGACTTTAGCGTCCCCTCTTAATATGCTCCCACTCAAAGAGCTCGCACTGCTAGGGCGTCGTTCATCCCCTCCCCCACTGTATCCCGCAACATTGAGGTTATTCCTCGTGTGGCGGTAGTTGGGGCATGCCCTGAGATCTTTTTTGTCGACCCTGATCAGCGCGCCCCCGGTGTTCATGGTGTAACGCCCTTGGACACTTGTATAGTGGCTGCACAGCTCGAAAACAAGCCCTCTTAGCCACCACCCAGGGGCCTAAACCAGGCCAAAAACGATCCCACGTGGCTGCAGCAGCAATTCTACAACCCACACAATGGGTTCCCGTTCAAGACCTGTACCCTGAGGCCTTACGCCTAGCAGTTGAAACAGCTAACCCCACTATTGGTATGGGATACCTTCGCACTCAAGCCCCCTTCCAATGGGCACCCCCTCCAATCTCCCAGAGTCAACTCCCTCTCTCACCAAGCGCAAGGCATCTCCCACAGGGTGCCCCTCGTCAGCCACCCCCACTCAGGGCTCCGCGGAACCCCCACCAACCTCCACCAGCGATTTATCGCATCAACCCTCAGCTCCCAATGGAGCTATGCCCACCAGCATGGACTGGCAACCCGCGGCCTGCGGTAGAAGTGCCACCTCAAAGAGTCCTACCCCAACCCCACAGTCCATTTCGCGCGGATCCTTTGCAGTGTTGGAGGAAGTGAATATGGACTCAGACTCATCAAATGGGGACACCGCGGAGGTCACCATTGAGCACCCTCAGGTCCTTCCCCTGCAACGGAGCGGGGGCAGCATCCTAGGCTGGCTTACTGGGTCCTCCGCCCCCCACCCTCTCCTTCCCCTCAGAACCCTCGACGCTCCTCACGGATTGCAGCTAATAGTCAAGCTAAAGGACTCAAAACTAGCCGCCTCACAGCAGCAGGTTTAAGCGCTGGCAACCCCCCAGGACATGGAGGGGAACAGCTATGAGTCCCCATGGCAGCACCCTGGCCCTGCAATCCATCAACGCAAATGGGTTGCGGGACTTTAAGCGGAGAGCCCGCCTCCTCTGAAACTTCAGGTCAGCACAAATTGACATCGCTGCTGTCCAGGAGCCCCATATCCTCCCCCACGAACAATCTGCATGGAATGAACAGTTTGGAGGCAACTCCTTCTGGACAAACCATGCCGCCCTTATTGTTTTGAATCCCCAGGTTAAAACCCATTCTTTTTCACAATATTTAGGTGGCCGCCTCATACTGGCCAAACTCACCACTCCTGACTTCACCTTCTTCGCTGCAAGCATCTACCTGCCTAATGCAGGTCAGGAGCAAAATCGGCTCTTGGAAGAGCTCCTCCAACTCAATCTCCCACGGAATACAGTCCTCTTAGGAGATTTCAACACAACCATAAGTCGCGTCCGTGACTCTTACCCCCCTGCAGCAAAGGAACGCCCTGGATCAAGTCGCCTCCAGGATTTCCTTCGCCTGAGTGGCTTTATAGATGCGCTTCCACCCTCCGCGTCTGGCCTAGGTTGCATGACTAGGATCCAGTATGATGGAGGAGCTTTCCAGTCAGCGTCACGCATAGATATGGCACTGATTGGCCCCCTGCTAATTGGCCGCGTCTCCTCTCCCATCTCTCGTGACAACCATCTGAGTGTTCACAGGTCACTCACCTTTGTCCTCACCACCACACTTAGACCGTCGCGTAGGTTCTGGCCTAGGGTTGCCCAGCTCTTCTCAACAACCCCTTCACTAAGGAGAAGCTGTCTATGACCATCCGGGAGACACTCACCTCCCCCCACCCCACCTGCTTGACCACAAGGCTAAATGGGCGGTGACCAAGGAGGGCATCACCCGCGTTGCTTACAACTGTGCCAAAGCCCAGATGACTGCAGCTCGCGCCAGAGTCAAAAGGGCGGAAGCCAGAATCAGACATCTAGAGCGAAACTGCCAGCCTTCGCCCTCTCCCAGATGGTTGGAAGACTGGGAAGCTGCGCAGGAAGCACTCCGCTTGGAGCTCACACTGCAGGAAGAACGAGCAGCAAACTTTACAACATCTCGTTACTATGCTCAATGGGAACGCCCCACCCGCTTCTTCTTTCAGAAACAGAAAGCCCGGTCAACAGCGCAGGATATTACTGCACTGAAGATTGGCACTACAACCACTTCAGACAAGGAGGAAATCACGCAGGAACTACACCGCTTCTACTAAAACCTCTTCCATGCCAACCAGGTGGACCCATCGGACATCCAAGACTTCCTGTGGCGGGCTCCAGAGCCGCCCATTGACCCACGGGCTGATGAGGCTCTACTGGCGCCTATTTCCATTCAGGAGGTGATGGAAACCCTTCTGAAATCCCCACGGCTTAAAGCCCCAGGCCCAGACGGATCACCCTTTGAGGTGTACCTTCTGGAACCTGCAGTGATAGCCAGAACCCTCCTCGACCTCTTCGCTGCACTCTTGGTGAGTGGCGAGGTCCTCCCCGACTCCAGAGGCTCAATCACGACCCTCATTCACAAGAAGTCATACCGTGAGAACCTGGCGAATTGGCGCCCCATAGCGTTGATCAACACAGACCACAAGCTCTTCACGAAGCTTCTGGCCAATCGCATCACCAAATGGGTGTCACCTCGCCTCTCCCCATCCCAATACGGTTTTATTCCGGGGAGGTCGTTATGGGACAACTATAATGACCTTCACGTGACTTTGACTGCTAACTCTCGTAAGGTGAATGGCTTTGTGGCTCTCCTGGATATGGAGAAAGCATATGATCGGGTAGCCTGGAAGTATATTGATGCTTCCCTGGCCCGCTTCCATCTCCCACCCGCAGCTAGGCGCTGGATATCAGCGCTCTATGACCAGCTCCACACCAGAGTCCCGGCGCCAATGGGTTTTACAGTGGCAGTACCAGTTGGACAAGGTCTCCGGCAAGGGGACCCCCTGAGCCCTATCCTTTTTAACATCACCCTTGACCCCCTCTTGGCTTCCTTACAGGACAAGCTAACAGGGATTCTGGTCCCAGGTAAAGCCCCCACACGCACCATGGCATTTGCAGATGACACTGCCATTGCATTTGGCTGCCCAGGGGATGTTGCCCTCGCTGCTGTGACCATTGAGAGGTACACCAAGGCGTCCAACGCCATGGTCAACACCTCCAAGACAACAGTTGTACAGGTCGGCTCCCCCACCTTCCCCCCACCATTTGGCATTGAACCTGAGCGCGGTACCTTCCGTCACCTGGGCGTTCTCACCAACCAACAAGGAGTTGCGCTAAAAGACAATGAGGACTTGCTCCTTGCAGCAGTTAACTCCAGGATTGCCAGCTGGAACCGGCGGCACATCACCCCCCAGGGTCGAGCTCTGATGGCCAATGTGTTCCTTCTCTCCAAAGTCTGGTTCCTAGCGCACGTCTGCCCATTCACAGATGCCTTTTATACGCGGCTCAATGTACTCCTCCGCTGTTGGATCTGGGGCTCAAACCATCCACCAATGGCCCTCTCAACCATTGCCTGACCCTGCAATGAAGGGGGCCTAGGGCTTCTGAACACGCGATCCCACGCCACCACAATCTTCCTGAAGTTCCTATGGCCGATTGTCTGCTGGGACGCGACCCCCATGCCCCAATGGGCGCCCGCCCTCCGCCAGTCAGTGTCAGCAGCTCTGGGTCTTCCTAGAGCATCTCTGACCTCATTAGGGAGTGGCTCACAAACCACCCAGGCCATCGCCTAAAACCATCCTCATCCCCCTACTGGAACCAGGCTCTCCTTGCCCTGAAACGAGTAGGCGCGCGGATCCACCATGCCTTCCCATACAGAAGGGAAGGCCCTGGCCTCAGCCCACGTCGCCATGCAATTGTGCACAATGGACAAGTTGTCACAACTCGCCTCAACCCCCAAGATCGTCCTCCCATCCGCCCAAGACTCCTTGAGCTCCTCCCTCCCTCCGTGAGATTTGACCTTAAGGAATTGTGGAAGGACGTCTATCACCCCTTCTTGTCAGCAAAGGTGTCCAACACCTTATGGAGGGTGCTCCACTGTTCATAAAGGACAGGGGACCGGACTGGCCCTACCTTCCAGCACCGAAGCTGCCCCCGCTGTGTGGAGCCTATTGACTCCCACCTCCATCGTTCTTTTCACCTGTCCAGGTGTCGCCGCATTTTGGCCTAAGGCCCGCGCGCTCCTCCATGCTCAACCCTGGTCTGGACACCCTGTGCAAGACCTCATGTTTGAGCAGACATTGCCTGGTTGCCACTGACCCCTCCGTGTCCTCGCCTATGCCACAGCCATCTGGACCATCCATAACTCCTTCCTTCATGCTGCCTTTGACCATCAGGTGTGGACCCTTCCACACATGATCACCCACTTTCAGGTACACTTTGAGATGGCCCTGAAGGTCTGCACTATGTCGCCAACCCTCCCCCGCTCAGTTGTCACTGCAGCACGGCTCTGGCGCGCAAACCCCCTCCCTTTCTCGATGCCTCCTCCCTCCCCTTCCCTCGCCTCAGGCTCTTAGGAGCCCAGGCGTAATTCAATAAACATCGATGAATCCCCCCCTTGGGTTGGGACCATCTAGTACTAAAAAAAAAAGGGTGTGCGGGGGTTTAAGATATAGCATTTATGGGTAGGTGAACTTTACACTTCTACAAATCTTGTTGAGACTATCCCCCTTCTTTTAAGGGAAAACACAATGTTCAGAGTGTCTGAGGTCCAAAGTAAAAATCTTGTATATGATTAGTCAATGAGGGTATCATACTAAAATTTAGAGAATATCTTTTCAGTTCATGGTAAAATTTTGCTGTGTAATTGTAATATTTCTTCTGCTTTAAGAACTTATTTAGTCTCAATTGGATTAGTTAGGCTTATTTCAATTTTCCCTTATTATTCCCTTCAGCTGTTGTAATAGGAGCAACAACATATACATATGAAGTAGTTGATAAAAAATCAAGTTGCAACTGGGATACAAAAAGGATGGTCTTTGTTTATAATACATTAGCATAATTGTAGCTGTCATATGATTATGAAGTGTAAAATATGTTGGATTGTCCCTTTGGAATGAAATACCAAAGTGCCTCTCACAAAAATCACTTACAAGCTTTATTCTTATGTTCCACCAGTCTCTAAAAAAGAGCAAGGTGAATACTATTTTGGAAGATATGTAATTGCAAAGGTATATCTTCCCACAGCCTTGAGTTTTCAGGTGGTTCCATAGGTGGTATTTCTATATATATTGCAAAGTTATTAATGTTCATAATTATGTTGTACTGTAAGGAGAGTGTTGTAACTACCTTAATCCAGGAGAGGTGGTGGGAAGTCAAACCCATATCACCAGGAAACTTGCTACTAAACTTAAAGGAAACAGGGCTTAACGGATATGCCCATTTAAATTGCTAATGTATTAAATATAAAGATATAAAAAACACCAGGTAGCAAATAGGGTGTCAATTTTGTTAAGCTCCAAGAGGGAGTTCATGACCAAATCATAGTCTTAGTCTAGGCACAGTGAGGCTTATGTTTTACTGTTCTAAACTCTTCCTTTGAAGAATTGGGATCATTAATCAATATCAGGTGTATGAAATGGCACAGGTTGTTAAATACCTCCTTTAGAGTTCCGCGGCTAGTCCAGCCCAATAACTCATCAGATAAAGTTTCACTAGATTTTATTGTATAAGATTTTATCTAACAAAGAAGTAGGTTAACAAAATTTGCATATAAGGGAGATTAGGGGATGGATCATAATAACTTTGTCGTGGCAATAAACCAAATTTAACTAATAGGAATAGGATTACCCTTTAGGGAAATACCATAGCTTGAGTATGCCCAAACTCAACTTTTGATTAGAAGAGGAATTCAGTTAGCTTAGAGTCATTGTATTTAATATTATTTTTATCTCCATTTACAATCAAACATAAATGACCCATTAATTGATGATGTAACGGATAAATTTTAATGCCATTGATGTAGCACTGTGAATTTCATCACAGGAATCCTCAAAAATGACCTGGATATGCTTGGCCCTTGCCCAGAGTTGGTCCAAAGTATTTTTGAGATCATGGAGTGTTGCTAGCTTTATATAATTGACCTTAGCAAATTCCTTTATGTCCTTACGGTTTATGACAGTAATTATGTCTTTAGACATGACATTAACCACTGATTTTTGAGGCATTACCACCCCTTCAGGAGTATTAGTTAAAGTGATGCTTTCAAGGGCAGGAGGTAATTTAATGGCTGCAATTCCTGGAGTCGCCTTACTACCTATACTGAAAGGAAAGCATTTGTGGAAATTATAATTTAGGTCCTGCGCATGAGTGCAATTTCAGGCTGGAACCTGATGTTTTCTGAAGCATCAAAGATTTTAACATGCTATCAGCTATTCAAGACTTCTTTTAACATGATGGTAGGCCAAAATTCCTATATTTCCAACTCTGTTTCCCCATCCACCAGGTATGACTCTGGGTTCTCATAAGGGGGCCCTCAAACAGGGCACCTACACTTATGGAACGCGGTAAAGATCAGAATATAATCAGAATATCTAACTGGTAGGAGGCTTGACCTACCTTTCTAGCATCATGGTAAGATCCTATCAATTTTAGTCCCACTTTTTTTGCATGCTGATCTTTTGAATCATATATTTAGCGAAAAGCTTCATCAGAATACACCCAATAATTAGGCCCAACCCTTCTCTTCCCATCTGTATTCTCTTTGTAGGTCTTCATGGCAGAATACAAATTGATATTTACCTCCATGTATAGCTTCTTAATACTCTTAACAGTTTCCACCAGAGCTTCCACCTTGGATCTACAACTGGAAGCATGTTAAATGAGGGGTAAAATACATAGTTGGTAAAGAAGGGATAACAACTATTAGAAGAATTTTGGACATTAATATTAATAAACTGTGCCAGAGGAAAGTGTGAGTTCAAGAACAAGTGATCTGCTGCAGTTTACCACCTCAGGAATTGTTCTAAGCATTAGTTCACTCGTTATATCCGCTCATCTGATTTTGGATAGAAGGTAGTTGGATGACATGGGTGAATCTGAAAAGGCTTGCAAAGCTTTTTAACTATGGACTATAATTGGGTTTTATGGTCACTGATAATATCTTTTAGTCCTCATAGATGTAGAATATGTCATATATTAAAGTTTAGCCATATGAGATGGCGTTACTGTGGTGTGGCAAAGGATGAGGTTTGTAAATTTGGTAAACTAGTCCACAACACCATGATGGCATATACTAATCAGAGATGTTGTCAAAATTGGCGCAGGGGCGTCATAACATGAGTTCTTAGGTTATATACACAAAACATAAGGTACTTTCTGAAAACATTAACCTTGACCAAAAACCAATAAAAAAATCTTGTTACACCAATAGGTTTTTTAATATCAAAACAAATAGCACACCGTAGTATTTACTACTTATAGTGACTAACAGGCTCATTCCAAGTATTCTCTAGGATTAGCTGGCTCTAACTTTTCTAAAAAAAACTCCCCTCAAGATGAAAACCCTCCTCTGATATGCTCTTCCCATTTACAAAGATACTTTTGGTGCAATTATTTGAATGCCAAGAATTACTTAGTACTGTAAAACTAGAGATGTAATATTTAAATTAGATCAGGAAAGCAAATTATTAAGCTTAGGTCCTTTTTACACTAGGCGATACACCAATTGCATTGAGAAACTAGAAAATAGCTGTAATTATAATAGGATCCTATTACTGATTGTTTTATGCTGTTGCGTGGCAGGGGAAAATATTGAAATAGTATAAAGGGCGATAGGGACACCTAGGCTATGCCTTCAGTGTTTGGTATTCAAGAAAACAAAGGTTGCACCAGCGGGAATAGAATTTATTGACAATCATAGATGCTAAGGAACAAAATGCCCCTGGTGGACCTACCATTAAAAATCAATATACCTTTAGCAACTACAGATAAGGTCAGGGACCATGTGATAAAGTAGTCTATAATAAATTATTAAACATATTTTATAATTATTAGTTAAATTAAATTTATAAAAATAATAACATGAGGTGGTTGGTCATTCATTTGCAACATTTCCCCCACTTTACTAAACATTAGGAACAAAGAATAGTGGGGTCTAATAAATCACTAAGAAATTGGGTTATTAAGCTGGAGTGCTGCTGATATCTCTTGAGAAACTTATCAAGCACCCCATTGATAGATTGACCTTTAGAAGGATCCTTCAGAGTGTAGACATCAGAAGATATCTTCTTGATGATCTCAAAAGGGCCCTTCCATGTGTGCTTTAACTTGCTAGTCCATATGAACCCATGTTTATCAAAAACAAACCAACTCTCCCACAATAAAGTGAGTTAAGGGCACCAGTCCTCATTATCATGCTTCTTAGATCTTACTTTCTGAGTCAGTTTATTATAGTATGCTCAGTTCTGTAGTTAAACCAAGTTCCTGGTCATCTTATCCATATTTAGCGGGACTCACATTCTCTTGGTTAGTGCAATAATATAAAATTGTGGAGCACCGATTGCTTCCCTAAAGCAAAAAGAATGTATAATGCCCCATGACTAAGTGAAAAGAGATTATATAGGAAAAGCAACAGAACGCAAGAAAAGGTTCCAGATGAACGCCTTGCCCATGATTATTATATGTAAATACAAGAGGGTACCACCTACTTGTTCATAAGTGACGTTGATCTCAGGTTGATAATGTATAGACAAAACCCCTTGTATACTCTTCAAATCATTGATATCAGAAATTATCTAAGACATAAAGTTGGTTATACTATTTGTCAAAATAAACTGAGGCAGTCCATGCCAATAGATTTTATTTTATAGAATAAATTTAACGGTTGTTATAGTTCCCAGTTCTTTAACTGCTTTGTCCTCCATTCATTTGGTGAAATGATGAATGGCCACGTATATATTTTTAGACTGGTCAGAAATATTATCCAGAGGGCCTACAATATCAATAGAAATGGTGTGCCAAGCAAAGTTGGGTATAATTAATTAATAAGAGGTGCCTTTATTGATAAGAGTCATCCACTTGACATTTCTTGCAACAGTAGAGTCTTTATAATCAAACTTTGTGGATTTCTAATAATGGTGCTGTTTCAACAGATCAAGCGTCTTCCTAAAACCTTCTTGCCCCATTGCCTTGTAGGCTAAAATAATATCAATTCACTCAATTAATCAAAGTATCTATTGTTGCTGATTGTTGATGTCTTTTATATAAGATTTAACATTTTGGACAAAGATGTTCTTATTTTAAATTCTCTAAGAAGCGCTGAACTTATGCAGGTTCGTTGTCATAGGTTTGGTTAAAATTCTTTTGAAATCTATGGCTAAATTTTCCGCTAAGTCCACGGTAGGCAAATGAGATAACCCATTGGCGTTTTAATGCTTTATATCAGGGTGGTGCTGAATTTTATAAATGTAGTCTTATAATTTTTAAATCCCATTGAGCAGCTATCCTTCTGGCTCCTTCAGATTCTTAACTCAGTGAATGCAGGCATGATAGTTTACTACAGTAAAAATTCATTCTTTGTATATAAACCTAAATTTTTACATTCATAGATGACTGCAAGGCACTCCTTCTCAGTCACAGTATAATCTTGTATATGAAAGTCCAGCGTCTAGTTACAGTAAGCCACATGGTGCTCAATCACATCCAAATCATCTGTGATAACAATGCCCCAACGCCAGTGGGAGAAGTGGCCATCTGAATAATAAATGGTTTATTGAAATTGGCGTTTCAACAGTGGCGCTTGTTTGAGGTAAAGTCTGAGTTTATCAAAGGTTAACTGACAATTTTCAGTCTTTTAAAAATGTACTTAATTTTTGAAAAGGTGAAAAGCAGTTCACCAAGTATGGAAAATCAGCTGAATTGTTGCTTTCTGGTGCTTCACACTGGCTGGTTTCCACAAAAGTCCTTAATAAAATAAAGTTAAATATAAAGCGCTAATAAAATTTAATTTTTATGACTTTTATTAAAAGCGCAATAAAGGGATAAAACGATGCCCCTTGACATCTGACTATATGGTATTTAAAGTAATTCAAGGGTCAAGGGGAATT
Source organism: Massospora cicadina (assembly GCA_022478985.1). Taxonomy (NCBI): domain Eukaryota; kingdom Fungi; phylum Entomophthoromycota; class Entomophthoromycetes; order Entomophthorales; family Entomophthoraceae; genus Massospora; species Massospora cicadina. The sequence continues at coordinate 303,182 of JAKSZP010017101.1, forward strand.
TGGGAATATGTTCAGAATAGTTTCAGCTAGTCCAAATTAGGAAATATGAAAGAATAGCATATCATAACTTGGGAACTCACTTCAGGGAAGAAGAAGGAAGGATGAGGAATTCTGATTGTCCCAAATGTACCCATGAGGTAATGTTTTAATGAATTTAAGCCAATCACCACCCAAGAAATTTCTTGCACCTTGGGGGACCCCCATCAAGCCTATAAAAAGGGGGGTTCCCCACGCAAGTGCGTTGGAGGACTTCGTTGGGGTCAGAGTAGTGCCTTCTGATGATTTCCCCATGTTTCATGGTGAGGTCAGAGTAATCTGACCATTAATTTTTGTTCAATGCCCATAGAGGTTTTGAACTAGTGTTACCCCGTTTAGCTGGGCTCCACTGAGAATTGGCCAGAGACTTTTGGTTGATTTCTTCAACTTTCTCATTCTTTATTTTTATTAAACAAACTCTTAATGATATTGGAAAATTCTAATTGGCTGACGTTTCCCTTTTTTGGTGGAACTTGACCTACAGCATTCTTATTTTTAGGCTGCAAAGGTAGATGTCTGACACCTAGCTTGCTGAAAGTTTTTAAACTGGTTGCATTAGCTAAATATTTTAAGAAAAACTTGAACGTCACACTTGCTAAACAGTCATTCCATTAGTTTGATAGCTTCGCCTTAGCAGTATGGGGCCACAAACCATGCTTATCATTAATGAACCCCTTATATTTAAACTGCTTGCGGAAAAACTACATTTATGTGGATTTATCTCAAGATCAGCCTTGGTGAGGTAGCGGAAAGCTTAGCCTAGATAATGTTTATAATCAGAAAATGTTATGGAAATAACGATTATACCATTTAAATAAATTAGGACACAGGAAATAATTAATTTGCCTGGGATACTATTCATAGCCTGCTGAAAGGTCGCAGGGGCATTGTACAGCCCCCGCAGCATTCTATTAGGTTGGTAGAGGTCTTGACCCATACTGCTAAGGCGAAGCTATCAAACTAATGGTGCTCCTCTTTAGGAAGCACTATCTGCCATTAGTCAAATTAGATTCATGGATGAAAAATATTATGCATTGTCTAAGCGGTCTAGCGCATTGTCAATCCTTGGTAAAAACATAATAATTCTTTTTAGTAATATTTTAAGCTTTTAGTAATCTATTCTTATGCAATTTACAATCCTTTTCCTTTATAATTAACACCAGTTAGGCTTAAAGACTCTTGGAAGCACTAACATACCGTGTTGCATTTGCTGAGTAATTTTTCCATTGATGACTTCATCCATCACCTTTGAACTTCTAATTGGACAGAGGCGAATTGGCGATAGTTGCTGGTATCAATAAGTTATAACACTTCATGAGCACAACCCAGATCACCATCATTCTTGCTGAAATAAAGCTGTGATTTTTTAAGAGGGCCAGTGCTTGGTCTTAATTATCATCCACTAACCCTGATAGGCTACCTGAGTTTCTAAAGAGTAAACAGAGTGATCAACATTGCCACTAAGGCCTAGCTCATCAAAGTGCTAAAATCATAAATATTCTGGAATTTTTGACTGGTAATTTATGCATGAAAGTAACAATCTGATGTTGCATTATCTGAATAGGGTAAACATAGAAATATCTAGTGTAAGAATCTTATTGTGATTGGGGAGGATAATATCAGGTGCGGTGACAGGATCTAAATTGGATTGATAATACAGCACAAATATTGTGCATTATAATTCTTAGGGAAATTCCAAGTTAATTTGTCACCATTAATATTTGATGGCTCATTGGAATGGTTAGACTTTAATTAGCTCACAATGGTTCTCCCTTAGACTTCAAAATCTGGTTAAGTAACTGCCGCGTAAGACCATATTCTTCTGACAACCAATGAACGCTATACTATCTTTTAGTGCTAGGTTGAAAAACCCATAATTTCAAGGCGCCAAGGCCCCATCCTTACAATATAAAATAATTGAAGGGATTTTCTGAGGATTTCTAAAGTATCTCCTTATAATCAGCTTTTATTTCCATCTAATCTCTTTTTGGGATCTAAAAAAATTATAATTTTAATTTGGGAAAACAATGACACGAGTGGATACTACAGTGAGCCAAATCACAGCATTAATGCACTGTATGCTTCCTCAGAGGTTTTGGTATTAGGGCCTGTGGTACCATATATTTTTCATTGATCTATAACTGGAGCCATTCCTAGTCTTATCACAAGTTTAACAGATAAAATAATAACTGGTGCCCTAATGTTAACAATTGCACATATTTAAGATTATTTCTGTAGTATCAATATAGGTGCATTCTAAAAAACATTTTCCAGAATTATTGTAGGTACTAAAACTGTCCACTTGACTTAAATTAGTTTGAATCTCCATGCTAGCTGAGAGCTGGATTTTTTACACTCTTAAGGCTATAGCCTCTTGGGCTCCGTTTAATTTGAGGATATCATCAGAGAAAACTGGAAGCTCTTGAAGTTCTAAATGTTGAACATAAGGCTTCACTATATTATTCTAAGTCTACCCTCTACCACATTCTTTATGTGAGGGGTTGTTAAAAACTACCCTATCATCCGCTAGGCTCTATTAGACTGTCAGAGACAGTTTGTCATTGTCAGATATCTACATATAAGATTATAGTTCTGAGGATTTTTATTAGGGATTTTTGTAGAGATGTTAGAAGTAAAAAACTGGTTGTGGTAGCTAGATATTGTTAGCTGTGGCCTCCTCATGGTGCAACTGGGGATACTGTGGAAACATAAGTGAGTGGCTAACATCAGAACCTATAGAGGTGCATTGGTTGGGTTCTGTAGTGGCCTAAAAAAGTGAGATGGTAGTGATGACCATGCTGACCTGTTCTTGCGGGTGTCTACCACTTTTTTGCAGATAATACTATCAGGAAGATGGGATTAAACGTTGGTCAATGGAGCCTGTCAAACTGCTTCCCCATGAGCTGGGGTTGAGCAGGTGCAGACCCTAAGACAAGGGAGGGGCGATCCTGTCTGCACTTTAATGCACCTGCCTACAATAAATGCCACAGTTTGCCAGGTTCTCCTAAAGCTCAGCTAGCTGCTAATCATTTAGCATGAGCTGTCTGGTGGCGAATGTGATCATGCAAGAAGAAATCGTAACATGAAAGAACTCCAAAGCTTTCTGGACAAAAAGGGGCCAGAGAGAAAAACTCTGCTAAATGAGCAGGTGAAAAGGGAAGGGCCTTGGCTCCTCCTCCCAAAAGGGCCTTGAACCTGGGATCATTGGATCTTGTCATATAAAAGGGAGATGAGGGCCATATCGTTTATCTTGGATGATGCAGATGGTCTTCCCAGTACTTAAACAGGACGGACATATGTCATTTTAGGGCTAGTGTGAGCTACAATCATTTGCGGTCAGGTTCACATCTGGTGGATCTCAGATTTTCATAGCCCTAGTGTGCTGGGAGGCAGTACCCCAAGCCTTCATCCTAAAAGTTTCCTGCATTAGGAAACCCTTGGGACTTTCTAAAAGTAAAAAATCTCGGTTCTGTACTTCCCTAACTTTTCCCAAGAACTTTCATTTGCATAGATCACCAAGTAAAACTTGGGTTTAGCACCCAGTTTATAGTGATGATTTACATAATGTCCCAAGTTTTTACAGAAAATAAGTATTAATCTAATTAATATCAGGCCTTTTATAATGAGGGAATTTTAACAAGTTATGTTTTTTTTCAGGGAGATGTCCTTAAGTTGGGGTCAAAAGACTCCCTGAACACTTTTGTTAGGTGTCATAAAAGTAGTGGCACATTGGTTGAGATAATTCACTGTATGTGTAACTTAATTCTCCTCATTCAAATCTGGTTTTATAATCTGATATGATTACTTATAGGGCCTGCAGGAATGGCAAAGAGAGGACTGGGCATCAAAAATCTATTATTACATTATCTCAGATAAATTTTGCATTTTCAAATAAAAGCAATTTAAAAAAAATTTCGATTTCTTATTTTCTTAAAAGATGATAGTAAGGAATTTCATCTTACAAATGGTCATCCTTTCTTCTCCACCAAAGTCCTTGATAAGAAGGTTTTTGGTGTTAAAATATAAAACGCCAGCCGACTTTAGTCTTGGCATAACTAGCTCCTGACTTTTAAAGTCCAGAGATTTTAACACCGCTGCCAACTTAGCAGTTTTGGACTCTCCGCCCATATAAATTTTAACAAGATTAATAAAGTTGTGCAAAAATACCTTCTTGTCAAAATTCAATAAGCTAAAAGGGTTAACCTGAATTTAAGTTACATGGCTGCAGGGCCCAAAGGCCTTCATTCTCCCTATTTATTTTCCAAGTTACTAAGATGAGGAATGGGAGTAAAACACGTTGAGCCATTGTAGCATCTGTTTTTGCAGATACTTCTTTGTCCAGAATTGATGTAAAAACTTCAGGCAAGTTACAAGTAACCAGTTCCTCATTGCCCTCACTATCAGATTCTTCCAGAAGGTGTTCTGGAGAAACTTGACCCTGTCAGCACTTACAGGTGACATTTCAGATCTCATTCTTAAATTTGACTAACATATCAGTAAAATAAAAGTATTTTGTCTGCAACATAGTGTTCACATTGATATTTTTGGTTAACGCCCATAAACTACGTTTGTAAGTTTATGTTGCTCTTCACTAGGGACCTTAATATTTTGTCCCTAAATTCAAATCCAGATGCAAGGACTCAATCTCCTGATACAAATCAGTTTTGGATTGAGCGGCTCCCTCCATAAGTATAAGCCTGTTCAGGAGGCCTTGATGAACCATTAAATCAGCTTATAATAGACAAATTTTTGTTGGAAAATTTTCTTGGCATCATGGATGGCCAATTCAGAGTCAAAGGGTTGCATTACCTTCAATGGGGATAATTAACAACTGAGCTATCATACTATATACTTGTTACAAAAAATTGCTCAGAAAACCAAAGTGTGGCCCCCTGTAGTGAGCATTAAATATTTTTATTTAACCGAGTCAAGCTGACCAGGGGACAGGCATTACCAAAAGAAAGAAATGACATGAAACCTGAACAGGGTCAACTCTGTTGAAGAAAGTTTTTCCACCTCTGGATCGGGGACTCAAATTTTTCTGGTTACATCATGGGTAAGGTTTTCATGTTATTATACTAACCGCCAATAGCTTCCTTTGGCTGGCACCCCGATCAATGTGCGAAAAAGTGGGAATTGAATCTGCAACCTTCAGGATGGTAGTCGTACACCCTTACCAACTCGCCTTCCACCCCCTGTGAGCATTAAATATTAAAGTTGGTAATGGGCGTCAATTTGAGTGCACAGGTTATACACACTAAAAACACAAGGTAATATTTGAGGATAGTAATCTTCCTAAAAAATTATAAATAAACCTTATATAATGCAATAGGGCTTCTATATAGCAAAATCAAATAGCACACTGTAGTATCTACTACTTCCAGAGGCTATCAGGATCTTAAAGTACTCTTTAGGGTATGTTGGTTTTAGCTTCCTTCAAAAAAAGTTCCTATACCAGGTGACAATTCTCCTTGGAAATGCTCTTCACATTTACAAAGATCCTATTGGTGTAAATTCTGACTATGAAGCAGCACTTAGTAATAGAAAACTAGAGGTTTAATATACAATTTAGGTCTAAAGAAGCATAGGATCAAGTCATTTCTTTATAAAAAGCAATATACAATTGTCATTAAGATACCATTGGTGACCGCACATATAATAAGACTCTATTGTTAATTATTTTTTGCCAGCGCATGGCAAGGGAAGATATATGGAATTATATAAAGGGTAAAAGGGACACTGAGTCCTTGGCTCTGATGATTAATATATTAAGGAAACAAAGG